>OY720459.1:12918026-13470526 GCA_963082715.1 Harpalus rubripes | reverse complement strand
TACATACATACATACATACATACATACATACATACATACATACATACATACATACATACATACATACATACATACATACATACATACATACATACATACATACATACATACATACATACATACATACATACATACATACATACATACATACATACATACATACATACATACATACATACATACATACATACATACATACATACATACATACATACATACATACATACATACATACATACATACATACATACATACATACATACATACATACATACATACATACATACATACATACATACATACATACATACATACATACATACATACATACATACATACATACATACATACATACATACATACATACATACATACATACATACATACATACATACATACATACATACATACATACATACATACATACATACATACATACATACATACATACATACATACATACATACATACATACATACATACATACATACATACATACATACATACATACATACATACATACATACATACATACATACATACATACATACATACATACATACATACATACATACATACATACATACATACATACATACATACATACATACATACATACATACATACATACATACATACATACATACATACATACATACATACATACATACATACATACATACATACATACATACATACATACATACATACATACATACATACATACATACATACATACATACATACATACATACATACATACATACATACATACATACATACATACATACATACATACATACATACATACATACATACATACATACATACATACATACATACATACATACATACATACATACATACATACATACATACATACATACATACATACATACATACATACATACATACATACATACATACATACATACATACATACATACATACATACATACATACATACATACATACATACATACATACATACATACATACATACATACATACATACATACATACATACATACATACATACATACATACATACATACATACATACATACATACATACATACATACATACATACATACATACATACATACATACATACATACATACATACATACATACATACATACATACATACATACATACATACATACATACATACATACATACATACATACATACATACATACATACATACATACATACATACATACATACATACATACATACATACATACATACATACATACATACATACATACATACATACATACATACATACATACATACATACATACATACATACATACATACATACATACATACATACATACATACATACATACATACATACATACATACATACATACATACATACATACATACATACATACATACATACATACATACATACATACATACATACATACATACATACATACATACATACATACATACATACATACATACATACATACATACATACATACATACATACATACATACATACATACATACATACATACATACATACATACATACATACATACATACATACATACATACATACATACATACATACATACATACATACATACATACATACATACATACATACATACATACATACATACATACATACATACATACATACATACATACATACATACATACATACATACATACATACATACATACATACATACATACATACATACATACATACATACATACATACATACATACATACATACATACATACATACATACATACATACATACATACATACATACATACATACATACATACATACATACATACATACATACATACATACATACATACATACATACATACATACATACATACATACATACATACATACATACATACATACATACATACATACATACATCATCGTAAAAATACTAAAATCGTATTCTAGGAACTCTAAAACGTGCTTATTCATTAAAAACTCATTGATTTTTTGACCAAAGACAATACCTTCCTTACCTAAAAGTGACGGAAGGTAAAAAAAGTCAACAACGCAAAAGAATATACGTAAAAAAGAATATAAACGGAAATGACGAATATAAAGATAAAGAAAAGGAAAGTAGAAAAAGAAAATTTCAGGATATTAAATATAAAGAAAATGTATGTATTGTACATAATTTGTATTAAAATATCCCATAGATTTTGCAAGTATAAGTCAGAATTATTTTGTAGTGAGATGTGAATATATGTTTTTGTATTTAAAAATATTTTTTGTTTTATGCGTCCAACCAGGTAAAATATCTGGCGAGAGGTTATATGCTGGCCACATCGGATTTTTTAATTTGAGGGTAGTAATGGACCTTCTAGGTGAAGAAGCTGTAATCGTGAAGAAAGTTCAAGAATTGTTTTCGAACTCAGCAATTCACAGAGATTTAATTTATATTGACTTTAACTTTAAAACAATTAGTGAAACCATCACAAAATTAGAATCTGTAGGAACTCCACTTATGGAGTCAATGAAAATATTTATTATATTAGAAGAACAAATTAAATCATGTGAAAGAAGGCTAGCATCTATTGTTCAATCAATGTCTTTAATAAAAATCCTAGATTTCACATTATGGACACTGTATTATATCAGTACCTTACTGATATAAATATTCCTTATTCTTCACGAGATTTCAATAACAGCCATCTTTTCTTTGCTCTAATCTTACATCCTCTTTATTTATCAGAAGAGATTCTAAAACACTACAACGGTAATCCATGTCTATCTCTATTTCTTTGTCTTTGCATGCTAAAGAATGTCTAGATAAAAAATCTGCTACAATACTATTAGGACCCTTAACATAATATGTATTGAATAGTTAAATTCTGTAAAATACGCAGCCCATCTCTGCAATCTGCCCGCAGCCATCTGAGGTACAGCTCGATTTTCACCAAACTGACTGCAATGTCTTATGGTTTGATGCAATTTCGAATTTTCGACTTGCTAAATGTTGATCAAACTTGTTTACTCCCCAGTAAAGGCTAACGCTTCGTTATGTATAACTGAATATTTTTTTAAAAAAGAAATAAAGACACTAGATATTGTTTCACAAATTTTAATAAAATTCCTTTATTACGTAATTTCGATAGTTACGCCATCATTAGAAGGTATTAACTGATTTACAAAACAGATCTTAAAAGTATGTATATAAGGTTCAATAAAAACTATTAGTGTGGGGTGGGATTAGGGAATTTCCTTAAATGTAAATGGAGAATTTATTCCTTCCAAGTGTACATTCATTAAATTGGTGCCTGCGTTTAGGGCTTTCTTGATTTCGAAAGCTTCTAAGAAAGTAAGCCGTAAACCTTTCTTTTCTTTATTTAGGATTGAAAGATTTTCTATGGAACAACTATGAATATTTCTTTTCTGCATCTGCTAGTGTTCAAGACGTAAAACAAATAGGACGTTCTATTTTATCAGGAAATTTATGCAATAATACTGCACCTAACCCTATATTTGATGCATCGCAATACAATCTGATTGGCACTTCTGGATTGTAGTGCACTTATATATTATTTAAAGAAATTATTTCTTTAGCTTTATCAAATGCTGCTTGACAGCGCTTGTCCCATCTAAGTACCGCACCTTTTTGTAACAAGGTGTACAACGGTTTAAAAACTATTGCCAAGTAAGGAAAAAAATACCATAATAATTAACCAATCCTGCAAATGCCCTTATAATGTGCATCCAGATACCCGGGACCGGAAATAATAAACTAGCTTGGGCAAAAACGTACTTAACGACGAAAAGGAAAATAAACATTCAGTTATATTTGATAACTCCAAATGTAAACATTGATACAGAAATTATCGTTTATATGTATATTTTATATTTTTACAATTTAAATAACTATTTACAATAGCAACGGACCCTTGTCGTTACACCCTTATCTTTTTACAGACTGTGGTACCGGAATCTGCAAAATAACTTTAATTTTCTCCTCATTCTTCTTTAATCCCTCTTTAGAACGCCCCAAATATGAAATACTTTCTTTAAAAAATTCTCATTTATTTTTATTGAGTGTTGGTCCTGCCTCCTTTAATTTTACCCGTAACCACTGTATCGTCTAGGAATACTGTGGTTCCTGCAATAATTTTTCTCTCTCGCGTTGGAATAACATTCAAGCTGGTTTTGTTCAAAACGGTAACCGATTTACTAAATATTGCCCTTTATGAGTACTCCACGCTAACAATTCTCTTGTTTCATCCCCTAATTCAAATTGGTATTTAGAATAGCTTAGAAAATTCGGTCCCACGTTGCAATTTTACAAAAATTACCTCTATGTTAGGCAGCGGATATTGAATATCATTTAAGTAACGATTAACTGTGGTTTTATAATCCGCACAAAGCCTCATTTTTTCTCTCGGTTTCATAACTGGCACCAGAGGCGTACCCCAATCAGTTTGTTTAACTTCAGTAATTACCCCTTCCTTCTCTAATCTAGCTATTTCTTCCTCTACTTTCGCCGTGAATGCAAAGGGAATGGGTCTCGGTTTACAAAATATAGGTTTGACTTCAGGATCTATTTCAAGCTCTATTTTATTAATTTTATACGTGCCCAATTTACCCGTAAACAATTTTTTGTTTTCTTCTAACTGCGTCAATTTACAATTATATATGTCTATCGGACTATTGTTGTTAATTTCGACATCGGGCCAAATATCAAATATTTGCATTAAATCTTCCAATCAATGGACGACAATCGCCAGCCACAACGAGAAATCTACACATTTTTAGAAATATTTTTATAAGTACGCTTAATAATAATCTCACGCAACGGCCTTAAAATCTCCTTATTGTACGTTCTGAGCCTGACCTGAGTCTCTTTTAGTTCAATATCTTTAAAGTACTTCCTGTACGTTTCTTCTGGCAAAACAGATACTCCACTTCCCGAGTCGAGCTCCAGCTTCAATTCTATTTTACCTAAAAATATTTTTATTTGTATAGGGTTTACTATTACATTATCAAAATTATTTAAATTATTAATAAGGAACATCCCTACTGTTTCTTTATCTTGCTTCTGTTCCTTGGTCTCTAAGTAATTTGTTGTCTTTTTGAGACAGACTGCAGTCAAATGCTCTTTCTACTTCCAGATTTTGCATACGTACTCTCGATACTTACACGTTGCAAATTTATGGAAACCCTTGCATTATGCGTTGCACTGCTTATCTTTAGTCCTTGTAGTTCCTCTTCCTTCTCTTGGTCTGGCATCTTTGAACTTTATCTGATCGTTCTCCTGCCTTACTAACATCGATGAGTTCTTCTGTCCCGTATTCAGCTTGTTGACATGTTCCATGCGTATACTTTCTCCCAGGGTGACTTCTTTTTTTTAAGCAATTTTTAATAACTCTTATATTTTTTATTGTGATCTTTGCAGATTCTGTCTAATACGGGACCTGGTAGTAGCTCCACTACGAACTTATCTGCCAATACATCTTCCAGTCTGCTACCAAATTTACACTGAGATGCTGCCTTCTTTAATCTTATGTACCAATCATTTATACTTTCATTTGAAAATTGTTTCAAATCGTAAAAATTTGCACGTTGTCTTAGTACTGAAACTTTCCAATCAGACTGACTATATAATTTGGAACACAGCTCATTCACTAGGTTTTTTCGGGTTACAAATATCTCGTAATATTGCACAAATTTTAATATCTAAAACTGTTAATATCACAGCAGCTTTCTTCATTTCTTCAATCTCATTTACAATAAAGTATTGTTCCAACCGTTCATTAAATAAAGACCAGTCATCTCCAAATTAAGTTTTGCAAATACACCTACACTGTTCCTTACAATCACTTGGCTCTGTCTCATTTTACCACTTTGTTTCACGTCTTGCCACAAGTATTAATACGTTTATTTTCCTCGTCGCCACTGTATTATATCAGTACCTTACTAATATAAATATCCTTTTGGGGATAATAGAATTATTATACCGTCAAAACTTAGAAATAATTTATTGAAAGAAATACATAATTCGCATTTGGGGATAATAAAAATGAGGGCGGTAACTAGATCATGGTTTTGGTGGCCATAATTAGATCGAGAAATAGAACATATTTTTACAAATTTTACAACTTAAAATCCATCCCTCGACCGGCTGTTATCGGTATGCTGTCACAAGCAATAGAAATATGCGAATTCTTTTTATACTACAATTTTGATTTTTGGTTTACAATCCCTTTAAGAAAAACAGCAAATATTTTCCTAGAATTTGGTTTAAATATGAAGATGATATTTTTACCATAGTTAATACTAATAACAGTGATTTGGCGATGCTTCTAGAGTTTGAATACAGTTTTCCCTTCAATTAAATTTACGATCGAAAAAGAAACCAATAAACAATTACCATTTTTGGACATACTGGTATTCGAAACAAAAAATAAATAGAGTTTGATATTTAGAGAAAATCCACGAACACTAACGAATTCATAATTGCACACTCCAATCATATTTGACAACATAAATTAGCTTCGTTCAATTTTTTAAAAACAGATTAACAAAATTTTCTTTTAATAAAAAATATATTAAACAAATAATTAAGAATAACGGTTTCCCGGTTAAAACTATCGATAAATTAGTTCATAAACTTAAAAATCGCCTATCCATTGCTAATTTTACAACGTTAACACCATCTAATAATAAAAATAATAATAAATACATAACACTACCGTACGGTAACGCTTCCAAAAATTTAAACAGAATATTTAGAAATACAAAATTGAACCGTAACTTATAAATCAAGTAATACCATTAAATCTTTATTAGGTAAATCTAAAGCTAAAATAGATACGAGTACCTACTAACTAAAAAGTCCGGTATTTAGTGGTAATAAAAGTTCACATCAGTCAAACTAAAAGACAAATTGATATTCGGTTTAAAGAACATTTTTATCATGTAAAATGCGGCAGGTAACCCAGAAAAATCTAGCGTAGCTCAACATATGTGAATTAGTAATCACAAAGTTAACAATTATAATATTACACTTTCAAAACATATTAATAATGATAGATATTTAAATGCATACGAGAGTTTAATAATAAATAAATTTAAAAATAATCTCCAAACTATTCCATTCAAATAAAACTTCTATATGTTATTGGACGATTTAGATTTTAATGACACAATATCATTGGACAAAATTATTCGTAGTTTATCATCATCAATCATTCACTCCCGTCCCTATATAATTCCAGTTCTCTCCCTTGTTTTTGAGAGTTGTTAGGACCTCTAGCATGGTTGAGATCAGTGGCAGATTTAGCACTTGAGAGACCCCAAGCGCAATTCAGTTTTAAAGCCCCTTTAACCCCCCCCCCTCAATATTTTCAATACCATTATAGTGAGTTTTCTACGCGTACGTTTTTACTATAGCAAGCACTCTAAATTATTAATTTAAAAAAAATACAAATACATATACGATTTATTTGAAAATAGTGTTTAATAAAAAAAAAACAACAAAAACATTTTTGAATTTTATCCGTCTAGAATATCTACCCATCAAGAATTTTATTCCAAAAAAAAAAGAACGGAAAATTTTATACTGATTTTGGCATTTTTTAAGTAAAAAGTAAACTTTAATTCTTATAAAATGAATGTACTTAACATTAAAGTATTGTTGAAAATTTGTAAGCGAAAATGTCACATTTTTCATAAATACAGTCTAAAAAATCTGATGTGGCCAACACATAACCTCTCGCCAGATATTTTACCTGGTTGTACGCATAAAACGAAAAATATTTTTAAATACAAATACATATATTCATGTCTCACTACAAAATAATTCTCACATATATTTGCAAAATCTATGGGATATTTTAAAATAAATTATGTACAATACTTACATTTTTTTTATATTCAATATCCTGAAATTTTCTTTTTCTACTTTCCTTTTCTTTTTCTTTATATTCGTCATTTTTTCGGAAATTCCTTTTATATTCTATTTTACGTATATTCTTTTGCGTTGTTGACTTTTTTATTTTCATAATCTTCATAATAATATACAAATATTTTTGACAGAGGCATACAAATATTTTTGACAGTGACATTTATGTGTCAATTACAAACATTTGAATTTCTTGCCTTGTAGTAGTTTGATATGAGATTTTTTACATCAAATTATTTTATATGCCTTTCTTTATCTCTAAATCTATAGAAGATATAATAATGAATTTATATTTATCGAATAAAGAATTTAACGTTCTTTAATATAAGTATTTACATAAATTTTCGATAAATAATATTTAGACGATTTTTTTCTTGTAACTACTACTTCCGGTTGTCCAATTGTTACCAAAACTGACTGGACTCTTCCCATTATTGTTAGACTGAGGAATCCGTAGTTAAAAATGTCTTAAGTCTCATAGTATTTGAGATATAGTGAATCCAACATCCACACACACACATCCACACACACACACACACACACACACACACACACACACACACACACACACACACACACACACACACACATACGGACATCATCGTAAAAATGTTATAATCGGATACTAGGGACCTTAAAACGTGCTTATTCATTAAAATCTGGATATGCGATTTTTAGCATGAATACAATACCTCTCTTAGCGAGAGGTAAAAATCTGGTGTGGCCAATACAATACCTCCCGCCATTTACAGCCTGAGTCACAAAAAAGATTAAGTTTTTTGAATTGGCGAATTTTACTCTAATTTTGACAATTTATTTCTTAAAATATAGTCGAATCTAATCCAAGTAATTACCTTTTTTTCAAACCCCTCGACAAGACTAAATCCCAATTACAGAGTGGGTTCACATTCACACACATCCATGCCTTAGTGGGATTCGAACCCAGAGCCCCGAGGGCACTCATGACATGAGGCGTTGCTCTAACCATTGAGCCACCGGAACTATAATAAAATGAAGATTAAATTTTAAATACCGGGATAGAATAGAATTCACTAATATAAAAATGAGGATTAGCTTAAACATTTTTGTGTCATTAATTTTTATTAATCTAAATACATACCTACATATTTATTTATGCTGGAAACTGTATTGAATTCCTTTTCTATTGTTCTGTTTGCTTTTTCATTTTTAAAACGTTACTAATATCATTTTGATATGACTATTTCTTTGATAGTGACATTTATCTGTCAGTTACATACATTTGAATAACTGCGTTTTGTTTGTTTAAAGCGTAGGCTCTGGGATTTAAATTATAGATAATTTTATAAATTTATCCACAAAATATATAGAAAAAGTATTAATGCAAATAGAAAATGTAATATTCTTTAATTTTTATAATAACATTACTCTCAAAAAAATAATATTTAAAGGTATTTTTCGAAGAAAAACTATTTTGAGCTTCTAGTAAAGTGCCATTTCCGGTTATCCGATTTTCACCAAAATCTAACCGGCTCTTTCCAATACAGAAAAAGTTCGAAATACAAGATTTCTAAATTTTCTGAATGGTAGTATTTGAGTTAGAGTGGAGGAACCACACACATATACCCACACACACACACACACACAGACATCATCGTGAAAATGTTAAAATTGGATTCTAGGGACCTTAAAACGTACTCATTTACCAAAATCTCGATATGCGATTTTTAGCACGATCCCTATACCTCCCTTACCAAGGGTAGCGGGAGGTAAAGACTAATAATCATTTTATCGCGAAATGCATGCAACGACCCAAACTGAGATAACATACCTATCTATTTACATTACATAATATACCCGAATTTCATCAAATTGAGTTATGTGCGTTAGGTTACCATTAAAATAAAGTATTTTTTGAAAATTTACAAGCGAAGAAGTTTTAATTTTCACAAATACATTATTTAGAATAGACTCCGAAAGTGCTGACGTTAAAATCGAGCGGGAATTACAAAAGTTGAGAGTAGGCTTCCGGTTTCTTAACTGTATTTTGAAAGAGTTATGAACGCACCGTACTAGCGCCAAATTTAAAGTAAGTAGTAAGGATAGTCTATCTTTATCTTGTCCAGTAGAGATCAAATTTACATGACCGCTCGGCCGCCACAAAACATATGGCATAGATGGCGGTATTCATTTGTTAATTTGATTTAGAGAATACTATTGAATTATTAATTATTTTTATTAGGTAAATAATAATACAATAAAACAACGTTCTGAAATAGACATACAAAGAAAACTTAATGCATAAGAAAACTATTGTAACACATTGGAGTTACAAATTAGTGCAGAATAAACACAAATTATACAAATTTAATAATAGAAGACCTCTTGGTGGCGTGACTTTATCTACTTCAGGGTTATGTAATAAGCATGTCACTGAGAAAATAAGCAAAGCAAATAACTTAACCGGCACAACCAGAAGCATTTTAGGAAGAAATAGCATACATAGTTGGAATACCTACATGCAGTTATTTAAATGAATAATAGTGCCAGCCGTTCTCTTGCTTCTGAAATCTGGGGACTAAACTACGCAAACATAATTGAAGAGTCAGGTAAAGCACTTTAAAACTATATTTTGTTGGTCAAAATTTACTCCGAAATACATCGTGAGAAGAGACACTGGGCAAACAAATCTCGAAATTCAAAACAAAACAAATATAACTGGGTAAGAAATTTAAAAACAGCACTGACTTTGGCTAATTTCAACGGGATATGGGAAAGTCAGAGTGCGACATTACTCAAAACAGAATTTAACAACATATTAACTGCTTATTCCGAGGCCTTACACCATCTCGATACGCAGCGAATAATTAACTCTCAATATAATGCGAACTGCAAAACCTTTCTCACTACTCAGCACTATCTAGCATGGAACATTCCACTCCGAGTACTACGGATAGCAAGTCAATTACGTTCCGCAAAGAAAAGCGACTCCCAACTATATCAAAATGGCAGTATATAAAAATTTCTAGCTGAAGTAATCTGCACACTATGTAATATATACGAAGAGAATTCGTTGAATCATTTTTTATTCCAATGCCATATATTTGACCCAATAAGAAGTCATTTTCTAGGAGAATACACCGGACATCAAAATAAAGATGATAATATAAAAGGTCTGTTAGCAGACCTAACAGAAGAAAAAATATATAACATTTTTAACTACACAACATCACTTAAAATAAAAGACTTCATAGAGAATAATTAAAAACAGTGCACAGTTTAGTGAATATATTCGTGGATGGCCTGTTCAATCGTTAAAACTGTTGCTAACACAATCAATAAAATAAAATTTATTTAAAAAAAATCTGATTTGGCCAGCACATTACCTTTCGTCAGTTATATGAGGCATTTACGAAAATTCTAGCGGTAAACTGTTACCGGTAAACAGCTGTTTATCAGGTTATAGCTACCGAAATCAATATTTTAAGAACGCAAGTGGTAAACAGGGGTAGGTCGATAACCTATAAAAAAATTGAAAATTTGAAGCAGATTAGAAATTTAATGTAGTTAACAAACCGAGCAGAGTCCTACTTTCAACACATTTCCAATTTTTACGCGCGCGCTTCGCTTTGCATCACTACCTTTTTTTAGGATTAGATTCTTCGTGAATCAGGTAGATGACTCTGGTAGATATTGTACAATTTTCGAACACAGTAACTTTTTACCACTCGTGTTTTCGAACACAGTCTGCAGATGCGGTATCTACCGGTACAATTTTCGTAAATGTTTATGTATTTACTATAAAATCCATACAAAAAGTTCCTTGCAAAAGATTCTAAATTTCTTTTATGTACATTACCTTTCGACAGTTGTATGTATTTTATACAAATTCCATACAAAGTTTCGAGCAAAAATATCCTATATTTCGAGTAAAATTATAACACAAATATACTACGAATATGTCAATTGACACTGACATCTTTCAATCAGAATTTTCTTAATATAGTAGCTGTTTCTAGCATAGCTAGTTAATTTATGAAATTTAATTTCTTTATAATTTTATAACTCTATATCCATTTAATATGAAGCATAAAATGCAGTTAAATTGTATAGAGAATATAATGTTCTTTAATATTTATAATAACATTAAATGTGAAAAAATCATATTTACCATCGTTTTTTCAAGAAAAACGGTTAATTATAACCAAAATCTAATCTGCTCTTCATATGGATGCAACGAAGAGGAGTACAAAAGAATTATAATCTTTGGAATTGTAGTTTTAGACTTATCGTAGATGAAAATTTTGTTACACACACGTAAAGGTGACGGAAGGTAAAAATGATAAAGAAATTAAATTTCATAAAGCAGCCATAGCTATGGAAACAGCTACTAGAAAATTCTGATTGTAAGATGTCAGTGGCAAGTGAAATTGACATAGTGTGTTGGTCTTATAATTTTACTGGGATCTTTTGCTATAAATTTTCTGTATGGAATTTGCATAAAATTCATGCAACTGCCGGAAGGTAACGTACAAGAAATATAATCTTTACCAAGGAACTTTCTGTATGAAATTTGTACAAAATACATAGACCTGACGGAAGGTAATGTGATGGCCACATCAGATTTTTTATTTTGAGACCTGAAATTTGAGGCCCCCTCGATTTAAGAGGCCCCAAGCGCGCGTTTCCTTCACCTGTGCGGAAATTCGCCACTGGTTGAGATGTTGAGTAATCTTAACTACTCTGTTTAACTTTTTCCTATTTTATACTACTGGTAATAAGAAATTGGTTCTCAAAATACGTAATTGTTTTTTATTAAAATTAATTTAAAGATTAAGGGGTAATTTTATTATTTTTAACAATAAATCGCCAAGAATAATTTTTTACCGGCCCAGGACGCCAAAAAGATAGGGGATTTTATAGTTATAAATTGGTTTATTATTTTGGTTAAATGTCAATTTACAAGTATTTTTGTACGATCCGATTACTTTTTATGTTTACCGATAGTGTTTCCAAGACAGTAGGTCTTATTTACAAATTACCGAACGGTAAGTGATATGATTCACGTCGGTAAGTGATGTGCTTCACTTACCGTTCAGGAGGCGAGACAGTAAATAAATAAAAACAAAAACCAACGCTAACTTCAAAAATGACACCTAAAATTTTTAATATGTCAAAATAATTTTCAAATCTTATTTTTCTTTTAAATTTTGTGCGTCGATCGTACAAAAAATAGTATAAGCATCACGAACGTTAGGGAATTACCGATCTCAGACAAAATTGGGACCTTTGCTTCGCTCAGTCCCCATATATTGTCTTCGGTCGGTAAACTGTCCGTACCGTTCTTAATACTTAATATATTATTTCAGCACAAGAGTTAGTAAAATGTTTAATACTAAAATGTTATTTGTAATTTGTCTTAAATATTTTAAGCTAAAGGTAAGTAATTACATTTGAACTTGGAATGCAAAATCGATAAAAATATTTGCTGATTTTTCAGGTTATGTTTGTGAATCCATATCATTTCAAATTATTACTACCACACGTACTCATGTACCTGTAACTAGTCACATATTATCTGCAACTTTATATTTTTGTACAACTCTTGACGTATATACACGCCACGATTTTCGTGCAATTGGTTATACATATCAAAAACTAATTGCTGTTTTGTACTTGTGATAAATTGAAAGCATTTGCAAGAAGTTGAGATAATATGTGACAAGTTGCAGTTACGTGTAATACTCTCATTATAAATCCTACCTTTGCATCTGTATGCGTAGTGATGTCTTCTAGGAAGTGATAAGTAAAATTAAGTGCATTTGTTGTACGATTAATTTTAAACATATCATATTTAGCAATGAGAATTGAATAGTTCTGATTAATGGCGTCAATACGTTCCACATTTATTCTATATTCGTCCTTAAAATATTATAATCATTAATGTACATTTGAAATATTGTATAATAAAACCAAGTAAACTTACAAGTGTTAAAATATTAGAATTTAAATAAGATAACGTTATGAACAACGTAGCAAGATTCATTATAATAAAGAGAGAAAAAAATAATTTTAAAGATGTAAATAGAATGATCAAATTTTGAATTTAATTTCTTCACAATTTTTTCGTTTCTTATTTATATATACTTTTATATAACTACATGTGTAATTATGTAATGTTATGTAAGGAATTCAATATGAATATCTCTTTTCTTGCGTATAACCTAATATGTACGCTTCACTACTTTTCAAATTAATTAAAACTTAGCAAAACAAAAATTACTACGTTTTACACTTCTTTACATAAAATAAATTCCAGCAATACTCAAAAATGTTTTAAATATATAGAAGAATAACAATTATTTTCAAATTAAAAATAAAATTAAATAACATAAATTTAGATATCCTTGAAAAATGAGATTAAATATTTAGTTGAATACAGAATAAAATTGAAAATTAGTATAGAACAATAAATTAGATATCCTTGATAAATGAGATAAAATATTTAGTTGAATACTGAGTAATTTAAAATTAGTTAGGAACATTAAATTGTAATCGGTGAAGTAATCTTTAGACTACTATGTAGGTAAATGAGATTATAATTTTATTATTTTATCAAAAGTTAATACATAATTATTATACATAAATTTTGCATTAAGCAACTAAATTAAAATCTGCGGAATGGATATATAGGTAATACTAGTTAACTGCACGGATATAATTTCATATCCATCCTAGAATGGATATGAAATCCATGAATAAAAAATCATGTAATGGTTAATTTTACAATTCTTGGATAAACCAAGGATATCTTATTTTTAGATAAACAAAAATATATAGCATCAAAATTATAAATCAAATTGTCAAATTTGTATTAAATGACAAATCCTGATGCGTTTTTTTTTATTTTTCTAAAGAATAAGTTATCCTTGGTTTAACCGGCAGTTGTAAAATTGGCCCTAAGTCGTGTAACCTAAGTAACTGTCTATTCATTTATTACAAGATTAAGAAGAAGAATGGGGGGGGGGGGGCGAATCTGCATCGAGAGACATGATAACAAGTTTTCAATCTAAACTCAAACTTTAATGTGAAAATCCAATAAAAGGTGACAAATGTTTGAAAACTGCTATAAATTTCCCACAATTCTCTATCATTCCATTGTTCGAAAAAATTTGACATTTCAAATTCAAACTGTTATTTGTGAATTTGTATCTTTATTGCAATATAGTGCTTTATCATCAAATATATTTTCGGTAAGTATATTATCTTTCATATTAGCATTATTATACAAGGTTGATATAAAATATAACAACAAATTATTCATATTTCAGAAAAAGATCACATGAAATATTTGTAACTTCTACTTAGTAAAGAGACATTTTTGTAGAAGTTGACAGTGCCCAGTAGAAGAAATTATGTGTACAAATGGATCAGGATGGCACCAAGATATTCCATTCTTTGCCGAAAGAATATCAAAGAATGTTGGAGTAGTATGGTGTTGTCAGTTTTAATAAAAAAGGAGTATAAAGGAGGATAGATTTATTAAAAAGTGGACGAATAGCAATGACGAAGTCAAAGAAGCAATGCACTTCTGGCTGACATTTAAAGTAAGAAACTTTTCTGAAATAAAATTACTTCTTGTTATAATAATAATAATAATAAATAAAATTTTTGTTTTCTTATGTATCATGTGCTTAAATTTTATTAGTTGTCGCTGAGTAGTTTAGATTTATTTATTATTTGATTTAAATAATGTAATACCTACATGTTTAAATAAAGACAATAACATATTAAGTACTTTTATTGCCTATTTTTCCACAGTGCAACATATATTTTACATTTCTTAATAATGGCTTTAATAAATTATCTATTTTCGATAGATTTTTTAATAATTACATTATTAAGAAATAAAATTTAATTTTCAGAATAATTCAAAATGTATTCATATTTCCCGCCACCCCTCAGCTGTCAAATTTAGTTCTCTGACCTTTTCATAGATGTCATTAAAACTTGTTATCACGGTTTATAAGAGAGATAGCCAATCTTCTACTATATATTTTCCTTAATTTATGAGAAGAACGTTACAAATCTCACATTTGACATTTCAATGTTGTCATTTAGATGGAAATATTTTCAGTATAAAAAGAGATTTGTATAATCTAACAACATTTAAATGAATTATATATATATATATATATATATATATATATATATATATATATATATATATATATATATATATATATATATATATATATATATACCGGTGGAACATCATACCTGTGTACATAGGCGATTCGTATATAATAAACAGAATTACTTTTACATGCTTTGTAACGACACAAATTAAATAAGAAAATATTGAAAATTACGTTTAAAATATCAAATAGCCATGGAATTGAAACAAAAATAGAAACAAATAAATAGGTAAATTAAATTCATACAAAAATCTCCATACCTATTATTACGACAATTGTACATTTCAATGAAATATTTATTTTTTATAGGATTTTTATTGAAAATCTTTTTAAATTGGAAATAATTCATGTAAACATTAAGACCTATCTTCTACAATTCAAATTTCAAATAGTAATTCTCTGAATAAAATAATCACTACAATTTATTATTATAACAAATATTCGAATAATCCTCCGTTTTCAGCCAAGCAATAACCAAGTCTATTGTAGAATGAATTTCTTACATTAGCGAGCTGCCTATTTGTGATTAAGGCGCTCTCCTCCATGATAGCTTCTCTCAATGAATTAATATTTGGGTGGCGCTGCTTATAAATTTTACATTTAAGATGACCCCATAAAAAAAAGTCGCAAGGTGCTAAATCAGGAGATCTGGCTGGCCAATTTAAAGTTCCACCACGACCAATCCAGCGATTTGGAAATGCTTGGTTTAAATAATCTCTAACACTTACTCCGAAATGAGCTGCGCAGCCATCTTGTTGAAACCAAACCTCCTGATTTTCGCGCGCTACGCTGTCTAATGCAGGGCCGATCTCATTAATCAAGAGTTCTAAGTATGTTTCAGAATTTAAGTTGCCAACGATCTCAAATGGTCCAATAATATTGCTATTAAAAATGCCTGCCCAAATATTAATTTTTTGAGGATATTGCGTTCTGGTGGTAACATTTAATCTTGGATTTTCTAGAGCCCAGTGCCTATCATTTTGAACGTTTGGTTCATTGTTCAATGTAAAAGTACACTCATCGGTAAAGCAAATAGATGGAAGAAAATCACGATCCCGATTTACTCGTTCTTGCATATCTTCACAAAGAACTCGCCTACTTTCTTCATCAATGGGCGAAATGTCTTGATGGCATTGCATCTTATAAGGGTGGTATTTATGTTTTTTAAGAATGCGCAATACAGTAGAATGAGCAATCTCACATTCCTGCGCTATTATTCTTGAACTTAATTTAGGATTAAAATTTATTAATTCCAGAACTCTTTGTTCGTTTTCTAAATTAATGCGATTATTTTTATTTCCTATAAATAAAGATATGATTTGTTTGTAAATCTCTTAAAAAATATTCAAATTTAAATTTACCTGTACTATTTTCCGCCGCAACACTTGCCGTGGATTCAAATTTTTGAACATACGCGCGTATTGTTGTAGCGCTTGGAATTGGCCTATTTGGAAATTTCACGGCGAATAAATCTCTAACTATACGTAAACAATTTCCACTATAAAAAGTTTTTATTATAAAAACCCTTTCTTCGTTAGAATAAACTGAATTCATTTTGATATTTTACCGTCAAATTAGTTATTTATCTGTCAAATGTCAGACATTTATTTGTTTCTATTTTTGTTTCAATTCCATGGCTATTTTATATTTTCAACGTAATTTTCAATATTTTCTTATTTAATTTCTGTCGTTACAAAGCATGTAAAAGTAATTCTGTTTATTGATTTAGATGCAGAATTTTATGCTCTACAACATTTATTTGAAGCATTTTTGTCTAAAATAATTTGGGGAGCAATGCGCACGAAAAAACTGTTTTTCTCATATGAATCGCCTATGTACACAGGTATGATGTTCCACCCGGTATATATATATATATATATATATATATATATATATATATATATATATATATGTATATATATATATATATATATATATATATATATATATATATAAATTTTGTAGAATTTCAGTGAAAGGGTACGAAAAAGCTCGTTCATTTCATCAAGCTTTAGGATTTATTTAATCCTTCATCAGGATGAATAATGTGAAGTTTACTTATAAAATAGCTTCATCGAAAAATTTGAAAATATAGGTGTTTTGTTACAATTTTGGAATGAATTAAATTTGGTTCTATTGAAATATGTGTTCATCGCACTGATGAATTCATATGGATTTGTTTCTTCTAAATTTAAGCTGTTTTAATAAAATATTCAAAATTTAGGTGTGAAAGGCCGAAAAGTTTTTAATTTTAAATTTAGTTACGATACGTAGTTTAAAAATTTGTACACTTTACTCGTATGTTATCGTTTGCTGGAGAACATGATGAAATATATTTTCTTGTTTATGCAGAATTAAATAATGAGAAATTGATAAAAATTTTGGTGTAAATGGCAGAAAAGTTAAGTTTTTTTCGAAAAAAGAAAAATTAGTGCAGTTTTCTGGAGCACATGTTTCGTAGTGTACAGTACGCTAACAATTGAAATATCACATTTTGACAGTTTGTGTATTGTGTGATTCTGACTGATTGTTTACATTAAAACATTGTATCAAGCATTATATAATTATGGAAGGGGAAAATCAATACTTACAATGTACTCCACCGGTTTATTAATGAACCACCTGATTTGACATATCTTATAATAAAGGCAAATTTATCAAATAACGAACCGGGATCACTGTTTCGTGTAGGTTATTATTAGAAATAAAATTCTTTAAATTATGAAATACTTTAATCAACAATTTATTGATCTACACTTTTACATTCCACCATTTTGTCAACACATGCACTGCTCAGTTGCAGACATAGTAGCAACAGCTGTTCTTACATTCTTCAATATAAAACATTTGTTGTATTTGTATATGGCACTTATGCCTAAATCATATCCATAAATATAATATTAATATTTTCTTGCAAGTAGCTACAAATTGAGTTGACAGTGTCAACATTTCAAGTAACGTGCACTATACATTTCAAAATCTGCTTGATATAACAATACAATCAGCTGAAAATTGCAATATTACCATAAAACTAAATTGTCAAAACAATTTAAACGATGTTTTATTTATTACAAAGTAAATCTGAGCGCATTGTTTCTTGTTTCATAATTTTTTAGTTGAAAGATTTTAACTTCACAGATTCTTCTTTCTGAACTAACACAGCTATAGCTATAAATTTCTCTTCTTGCTCGCCCTATCATCTGAAGAAAAGATAAAAATTATTAATTAGAAGTAATATTTCAACACAAACAACTTACCATTTTGAGGTTATATGTAATTCATCTGTCATGACTACCACTTCTAGAATACGAAAGGCGCCAAAAAGAGTATGTTTATAGATCTTCTAAACGTTGTGTTTTTAGTGATAAACACTGCTTTTATAGACTCATAAGAAAACCGAAATATAAAAAATGACATTAAAATTATGTTTTAATAAAATTCTACACTTCGTAATTTCCTTCTTATCGTTAGTCGTAGAAAAAGTATGCTGCACAACTCCAATGGAATGTCCATGTCCAATATCGCCTTCAGATGATTGAGCACTTCGCCCCTCATGCAATATGGACATCATATCCACTCTTGTACAAACTACTATTTCTACTCCCTTGTGAAAAACTTGTCTTTTTTCACAATCTGCAGAATGGATATGTAGGCAATTGTAGTTAACGGATATTATTTCATATCCACCTTACTATGGATATGAAATCAAGGAATCACAAATAATGTAAGTCCATTTATTATACTGATTATTATAAAAAGAATGTCACATTTGACGTCAATGTTGTCATTTAGATGGATATATTTTCAGCATAAAAGGAAGTTTGAATTATTTAATAACACTTAACAGAATTATATGATGAGTTAATAGATTACATATGTTGTAAGTATTTAAAAAGAAGGTAGTATAAAAAGTTTAAACTTTTGACATTTATTTACTTATTTATATTTCAAACGCGAAGACATAGAGCAAAATCCACCAATGTTACCCCTTAGAATTGGAAATAATTTTAGAATATATAAAAAGTATGTACAATATTTAATAACATTTCAATGAAGTTTAATTATAAGCTAAATAAATTAGAGAAATTGAAAGTATTTAGAAACGTATATAAAAAAGCATAATTTTATCGAACACCGACTCATATATTATCATATACCTCCTACCTACAAGTATTAACACTCTTTTACATATGAGCTAGAAGCAAAACAGTTTTTCTTCGAAAAATACCTTTAAATGTTATATTTTCGAGATGCATGTTATTATAAAAATTAAAGATTATTAAATTTTCTATAGATTTGCATTAATACTTTTTCTATATATTTTATGAATAAATTTATAAAATTATATATAATTTAAATCCTAGAGCCTACGCTTTAAACAAACAAAACGCAGTTATTCAAATGTATTAATATTTGTTATTAGTATTTTCTATTTCTAAATATGTACCAGAAAAACATGTGCTTCACTTTTCAGTGTCGCACGAAATTTACGTTTGATGTGAAGGGAAAATCCGTAATTATTAATCGCTTAATTGTAGTCTGCATTTTCACCAAATTTGGAATTAAGGTAAACCATAACCTAACTTTCTACCAGTCATGAGCGATAAATTGAACGAAATTCTCATAAAACTCAATAAATTAGAATTCATTGAAGAAAAAATAGATAAATTTCAATCACAAATAAACTCACTACAATTGAAATATGAAGATCTCGAAATGAGAAACACAGAACTGAGTAACTTGGTTATTAAACTAGAACAAAATACAAAAAAAATGTAACGTCGAACTACTTGACAATATCGAGAACGAGAAAAATGAACTAGAGCTCGAAAATACAATTCTAGACACTCTAAATGAAAAATTACAGCTTTCACTACAATCACACGATATGGAAAAAGTATTTAGACTTGGGAAGAAAAATTGTACACATAGACCGATTCTTATTACATTCAGTTCACTTAAAACGATGCAAAGCGTTACATCAAAGAGGAGCAATCTACGAGGGTCACAAATATATACAGGTATCTCACAACTCGCGTCCCAGACGAAACTGACACTCGCCGACGACAATAGGTTGCCAACAAATAGAAGAAAATAATTTTCGGCTGCTTGCATAACGGAGTTACAAAACTTTTTAATCCACCAATCCCGGAAGGATATCTTGAGGTGTGATGATATTATTACAAAATAAAGCTGGTTGCTAGGTTTTAAAAATACTACTAGTGAATTACAAAATTTGTTTGACTTACTGTAATTTTGACACTTTAGAGTTGACTTTTCACTGTCAACAAATTTAGGTTAGCGAAGGTGTCATCCGAGATCATCATTTATATCGTACAGTGCAACGTGTTGTAGCAGCTGTGTAAAATGTGTTAAACGAAAATATTATTATCATTTGAATTATTTGAGATTAACACAACAAATGATGGTTCTAAAAAGAACCGTTTTTATTGTAATACGATTTATACAATGGTAATAACACCCATGGAACGATACAATCAGAGCAGATGCTCAAAATGTCCTCCGTTCATTTTTAAACATAATCGCGCCCTTCTTAACAGGTTCAATTTAGAGTCCATAATCATTTGTTGAGTAACCGTTGTAAAGGACTCTTAAATTCGAACTTTGAGCTCCTCCTCTGTGTCAATGGGTTCTCTGTAAACGAAGTTTTTCACATGTCCCCAAAGAAAGAAATCCAAAGGATTTAAATCGGGAGACCGCGCGGGCCAATTTCGTGGACCACCACGTTCTATCCAAGGATAGTGTTGGTCCAAAATTTTCCGCACTTCTCGACTAAAATGAGGTGGTTCCCCGTCGTGTGGAACCATTCGTTAATACGAAAAGCGAGTGGTACCTCTTCATCTACTAAATCTGGAAGTTCTGTGTCTATGTATTCAGCATAAATGCGTCCTGTTAAACATGCAGGAAATTCGAAAGGTCCGACCTTAGAGAGGAAAAATCATATTATCTAGAAATTAATTGATAATCTTAACATACCACACGATCACCCAATAGACCAGTCCACAAATTTACCGAATATCGATGCTGAAATGCTCTTGGAAAAGTGGCCCACGGATTTTCTTTTGCCCAAATATGCCAATTATGAACGTTGTAACATCCTTGTCTGCCGAAAATCGATTCGTCCGAAAATAAAATCCGCGAAACAAAATTTGGTTCGAGTATCTCTTGATTTAGCAACCACGTACAGAACTCTCTTCTAGCAAGGTAATCTTCCGCCTGTAGAAACTGTACACGAGTGTAATGATACGGGTGTTGCCGATTATTTTTCAAAATTCGATGTACCGAAGCCCTGGAAATACCTAATTGGCCCGCAACTTCTCTGATATTTCTGGTACCATATTCCTCAAAAACATTTAAAACAGCTTCTTCGTTCTCAACTGTACGAGCGATTGGGAGCACCACCAGTTTCTTTTCGATCTGGCATAACTTGACCGGTCTCATGCGTCCTTGCGATGGCTCTCAATATCACTTTATGATCCACAAGATTTCTATCCGGAAAACGTTCCGAATAGACTCGTGCTGCCTCTTTGGCGTTACGTCCACATTCTCCGAAAATTATAATCATTTCTAAGTAATCAGCGGCTGAACACATGGTAAGAATTTGCCTTTTTTATTCACCTTGTCAAATTTAATTTGACACTGACAATTTTCGAAAACTACAGTCGCCCACACATTTTAAAGAAGATTTGATTTGTATAAAACCCTAGTAAAAAAAGAAGCCATCAAAGAAGGAAAGAAAGTCAAGATAATTAAAAACAAACTAGTGACCGAAAATGTAACAGGCGAAAAGCGGAAAAAATCATCAATAGCACTTCCTCTGATGAATCACCTAACAAACCACCACACAAAAACATCAAACCCAACGAAACGTCTGGAGCGGCAGCAGGAATTCAGAACATATGACAACTAGTACCACACAAAATGGCTGCATCGGGCAACATCAACATGACGGAAGCGGACAAAACCGGGAATAATAATGCTAAATTATGTAGTGAATTAACAGACAATATTAGCAGTATAGTATTTTGGAATATAAACGGCTAAAATAACACTTGTAATCTAGATTCAGAACTCCAAAACAAATTACTGGATAATGATATTGTCTATTTCAGCTAAACGTCGGTCTGTGCAGAATTAAATTTACCTCAATTTCTTAGAATATTAATATACATGACAGGCTCGTTTCATTGAAAAATCAAAAATTTTGGATTTCTATTCAAGTAAATTCAAATCATAATGCATATTTAATTAGTTGTATTTACTTTAAACCCAGTTTAAAAGATGATTATTGTATCGATTTATTAATTAAATCAGTATCGTAAACTGTTGACAAATGGTCGAAGTACAAGTAGATATATACAAGTTACTAGTTAATCTAGATGCAGTAAAAGTAAACAATACATTTTATTTCACTATAAATGGCCTCAAAATAAGGAGTTTTTTCCTAAACTAATAAGTTTAATGTTTTACTTTCAAGTAATGAAAGTTGTACATTGCATGTTAAAATAATAAAAAAGTGGTAATACGTTGGGTAAGAGGTAAAAAATATTAGTGTTTTTAATAATTTGTTATTGTATTTGGTATAGGTTTGAAAATTGTTGCAAAAATAAAAGAAAAATAGGGAAAATCACACATCATACCAACTCTCACACTCACATTTGTATAAAGTGTAAACTTTTAAGGGCCACTTTTACATGTACGGTATAAACCAAGTATAACTTTATTCATTAGATACCACAAAAATGTGTTTTACAGTACTCAGATAAACTTCAGACAGTATAAATTAAGGTGTTACCATAGAAATACTTATCCAATGCTTATATCATTGAACAAACCTCATATAAAGTTATACTTTTATTTCATTGGTCAATATTTTTGACATAAATTTGTCACATATTTTTGATATATGGCACAAATTTTGTGTAAAATGTTTAAACGAAAGCGTACGACTAATTATTCGTCATTTGAAGCCGAGTCTCTTGTACATTTAGTTACAGAGTTCCAAAATATACAAGTACAAATTCAATTACTGAAATTTTAGAATGCAAAAAAAAAACAGATTGCATATCAATTAATAAAAAGAAGATGCACGGAAAAATTTAACAGATAAATTTAACATAATTACCGAATCTCGAAAATCGAAACAAAATTTGAAAAGTAAATATAATTTCACTGAAGGTGAAATAGCAAAATTTGTCTCCGTTAATGATCGAATTGAATTTTTAATTTGTTCTAATAGAAACTGAAAAGTTTCCTTATCTAAGCGAAATCTTATGAATTCTTTGTCTGTCAGATCATATAAATAATTGTGCCTGTAAAATGAAAATATTTTCACACATTTCAGCATATTAAATATTATTATTACCTTTCTTTAAATTTTCTTGGTTCTCTCATTCTATCCATTCGGATTAATAACTCTTCATCACTATCACATTCATGGAGATAATTAATTTTTTATAAAATGATTACTGACATGCGCCAATTTCACGTACAATCAAGTAAAAAATTCACTTTTCCAGGAATAGTTATTCCGTTGCTATAGTATACATGTAAAATGCCCGTATGCACCAACACTCAATAAGGCTTAGGGATTCAATAATTTAAGCTAATGAACAAATTGCAATTCACCAACATTACCTAGCCTCATTGATTCAATAAATATGTAAATAAGTTACGGATTCAAATTTTATTCAATAACGATGTTATTGAATGAATAGAGAACTGTCACCTGTCAAACGAAATATTGAAAATATTTTATGTTCATTGTTTATTACATTTCTAAAAGGTATTTGTACAAAAATGTAATATGAAATTTAAAAGCAGAGATTAGGTGTCTAAATAATTTTATTTTGTAGTATAAATTTTTATACCAAACTTCTGCATTCATCAGAATTTTCAAATGATGATGATGATTTGCAACAAAATCGACTTCCCAGAATACATAGTTTTCGGCAACGAACAAACCTTTTTGAAGATTTTGACGAAATTGATTTTAAAAAAACAATTCGTTTATCAAATCTTTAATATCGACATTATTATTAAAAATGATCAACAGCTTGCAACCACCATCTTAAAAAACAGGTCAGTTTCATCCATTAATCAGTTATTGAGATACTAAACTATGCTATAGCCAAAAAAATTGTCCAGCAGTAAAACTATAAATATCGTAATCATGCCAACGTGTCATTATTTTCGCCGCTCTGTTGAAATGAAGACATGCATTGCATGAAATTTTAAGGGCACGCTACCTGTTCTGAGTGCTTTGTATTGTAATATAATCTTATTGTTCCTTTAGCATAAATTCTATTTTTGTATACCTACCGCTTTATCACAATTACGATAGTTATAGTTTTATTACAGGAAGCGACAGAGCCAATTTTTCTGAATATACAGGTAACATATATTTAGGAATTGGGGACTATTTTCATGTATCCTAAATCCCAATCAACAGTATATCGCACAATGCCTGTTTGTTTAATTTGTGTACTGGGCCGTGATTTTATAAAAATACCGACAAACCATCGGTCACAACAAAATATTGTGGAAAACTTTTATAAAATTGGTGGATTTCACGGAGTGATAGGTGCTTTAGATGCACAGATATTCGGGTGGAATCTCCAGATGGTGAACAAGCAGACAAATTCAGAAATAGAAAACAATACTTTAATATTAATGTCCAAGCTGTATGTGAAAATGATTTAGTAAGAAATAAATTTAAATAAACTTTATTAATTATAAAATATTGATTGATATTGTTGTATGACACTGACATGAGTGACAGGTAACAATTTTGTTACCAACATACTAAAAAAAAAATCACAAATGATTATTCAATGAATAAGTTTTTCATTAGAAAAAGAACGAATAAAATCAATAGTGAATATCACTAAATGTTATTGAATAAATAAATTATATTTCTTCATTAATTACTGAATGATTTATCGAGTGTTGGTATATACGGGCAAAAGTCATTTATATTTATACCTCCTATAAATCAAGGGATAAATTTATTCCTCGGATAACTATTCCATCCCATAAACCGTACATGTAAAAGTGGCTCTAAGACAAATAAATTTTATCTATCTTATCTATCTAATTAATTTTTTGAAGAGATGGACGATAGTCATAGAATAATTTTAAAATTAATATCTCAAACATTTTGTGGAATTTTTAATCGCGATTGTACGGTTTTTCTTTACAAATTTATGCATGATTATAGACAATTAATATTATAGACAAGACAAGACTCACTTCAAGCCTCACCAATATAGTCGAAGTCAAGACCAAGACAAGACCCATCTCAAGTCTCGTCTCGTCTTGTGCCAACACTAGGCCCATTCGCTACATGCGTCCATTGACGACCTGTTATAGTCGATGTGCACAAAAGTAGTCAGCGGCAACTTAGCAGACAAAACGACAATTACCTCATCTAGATTTTAATGCCATTTTTCTCGAATTCTATTAACATTTAACAAATTTTAAAATTGCGGCAGGTACGTATATTATTTTAATTCCAAAACCGAATGGATTAAAAATTTATGGCCACATATTCCATTAGCCAATCAGCGTAGGGTTCATTCTTAAGGTAAAAGAGAGTACTGTTCAAATACAGGATATAGTACTTCATGATACATGACACATGATGTTATGAATATTTTTAAATAGATTCTGAACTGATAGTACATGTGACTGATGTATGTATTTTGTTTTGTTTTTAAGCATTTGATATTAAAATAGTAGAAATGGAAGAAATTAGTTTGTATGATCATGAAACAGAAACATTATATCAAGTTTCATTGTCATAAGAAATTCATATGTAATTTTGAGGTTTACGGGAAGTCGAAATAACAAACAGACGTTCAATTAACTCTTTTAATAAACAATATTTCAGGTTACAATCGTAATACAAACAGTGCTTATACTGAACAAATAAAAACATATAGAGCACAACTTGACAACTAACAATAACAATTGACAGCCTGTTACCAATTACTACATATTAGTTTCACAATGTGTCCACAGATGTTACTTGGTTACAAGTTGTTCTAAATAATAAGTTAAATTCAACATATTTTCTCATTTATTTAATCAACATTTAAACATACAAATGTAATAGTATTTTTTAGACGACCGCTTCAGAAAATAATAGATATCGCGACAGTAGCTGTTAACCTAAGTTGAAAATATCGTACACTAGCATGATATAAATATCGTACTAGCTCAATATGGTTATATCGCAATGATGAGATGAGACCAATTCAACATAGCCAAGCAGCTTTGCTTTGATATGTACTTATGTTATTTTTTGTGGTCATCTAAAAAATAATATTTATGACTCGTTCGAAAGTAATATCGTATTGCTAGTGTGTTCATTTACTCGGTTGTATCTCATTTGTCAAACTTTACGATATTTCTCACTTTCGATACTCGTTAAGAAATATATTATTACATTACAGGATAGGTAAAACGGTTTTTACTCCTGAAAGCAGAAAACGATTGGCGAGCGAGTAGGCGAGCCTGTCACTACCTTGAGGCAGTAAATTAGTTACCTGGCGTGTATGTACAATATTTTATTTGTTGCTCACTTGTAAATCAAATTTAAAATTATAACCAATACCTGCCATTTGCAATTGACAGTTATTTGTAGCGTGGGTACTAACTTGTAAAACATTAACAATTTTGCTGTCAGTTTTACAAATTAGTAACTACTCGTATAGTTGCCGTGAAATAAATATGAACTGGGGATTTCTACACTGTTTCCATTTCACTGGCCATGTTGGAAGTGCTAAGTTATGAAGAAGTGGCATCACCGCAGGGCAAGGGCAGGGTGAAGAGAAGAGGAAAGTTGAATATCAGTCCATACTTATTTGACGGCGAGTACCAATAGACGAAGTTTACAAGTGAGTAAGTTATTTACATAAGTCATGTTTTACTATATATGTATTCATTGGTTTTCGTTTATTTATTAAAGTTTTTTCTGTTACATTAGAAACGAGAGAAGCGCACTACGTTCATGAAAACGTCGGTATGAGGAATGTTAGTTCATTGCATGATTTTTAACAAGTGAACCGCAGTTCAGCACGTACTACTACAAGTAAAATGCGAATCGCTGTGTTGAAATAATTCACCACAGTGGACCAGCTGTGTTTATGCTATCCCGCAGTAACTTTGTTCGGAAGCAGCATATGTTCAACTGTCGGCGACTTGCGCCCCACCTCTTTCAGAATGAAAGCAGTGCCTCGTCCATTGACGAGCACTTATTGGGTGAATACTCCCTTTTTCTACACCGGCAGTCTTTCGTTGCACTTACTGTAAATACTTATAGAAAATCAGATTTAATGATTAATTTAAAATTAATTATTATTATATAAAAGTTGTCAGAGAAATAATTAATACATGCCTCGTCAGTAATATGTTTAGTGTACTTGACTCGGAGCCGTAAAATACTCGGCACGAAGTCCCTTGTATTTATATATGGCTCCTCGTCAATAATGTATCATTTTACTGACACTTATGTAAACAACTATTATAAAACTATAAAACTAAATAATAGTTATTTATGTTTTAAGGATCGTAATGTCAATTTTCATGATATTAGTCATGAAGATTATTAAGCGAGGCGAAGCCGAGTTTGATAACATGCCGGGCACCAGATATTAAAATAAAATATTTGGTATAATGTTGTCTTTATGACACGGCAGAAAATAAACATTTTTATATCAAGTACCCACAGAAAGAAATTTGAAAAAATTCGATCAAGCTCATCTACGAATTATTTGAATTAAGATTTTAGCTCCGCCTAACCTCTCAAATTCAGTAGTGTCGTAAGTTACTACTGTTATTTTATCATTATAAAAATGTATGTTACATCAAAAGCATTCAAAAATTAGTCAATAGGTAAGTTTATTAGAAACAGTAAAATCAAATATGTGAAAAATAAGATACTGATACAGTGTCAGTGAAACTGACAGAAAATAACACGTTATTCGTAAGGCTATGAAGCAAGATATTATATCTGAATTAATAAAACTTACGTTACAGCGAAAGTATTGTCAAAACAAGCATAGTTTTAAAATAGAATGTGCTAACTTAGCTAAAAAAATATGAATTTTTGAAAAACACGCGTGTTATATCCACCCTTATATCGCACACGCTTGAAGTCTCTACAATTGAGAGAGGTAAGTGTATTCAATTTGTTAATTCGTTTATGATACAGATGACCTTCATCGGACATCTTTAATAATATATTTAGTTTTAAGAAAGGTAATAACAGTTTCCAATCGAAGACATGTTTGAGGACTGAGAAAATGGAAGGCTCCAATTTTTTCTGAGATGCTTATAACATTTTTTGCACAATCGTTGCACAAAATTTAAAGAAAAATAAAATTTGAAAATTATTTTGACATATTAAAAAAAATTATTGTCATTTATAAAGAAAGCTTTGATCTTTATTTTTATTTACTTACCGCCTCATCTCCTGATTCACATCACTTACGTATTAAAAAAACCCGATCGTGCAAGAAAAAAATAGTGAACAGCAAAATTTTTGAAAGATATAGGATCAAGGTCATCTGTGTCATGGACGAATTAACAAATTGGCATATCTGTCACGCGAGATGCTGGTGCAATAAAGATGGACATAACACGCTTATCTTTCAAAAATTCATATTGCTTTGACTAAGTTAGGATATTCTATTTTAATACGATGCTCGTTGTTAACAATGCTTTCGCTGTAACGTAAGTTTATTTATTAATTCAGATATATTACTTTGGTTCATAGCCGTACAAACGTAATTTTCGGTCAGTATCATTGACACTGACACTGGGTCCGTATCTTAATTTTCGCATATTTGGTTTGACATTTGCTAATAAACTTACCAATTGTCTTAGTGTTTATAATAATAAAATAACAGTAGTATCATATGTACCCTCATAACAACTGAGTAAACGACGCTACTACAAAATCTTAATTCATACAATTCGTAGATGACCTTGATCAGACATATTTTAAAATTTTTACTGCACAAATTTTTTTATTCCTCAAGTTATTTTTCAACATGTAAGTAGGCGTTTGAATAACATCTGTCAGCTAATTCAGATTTTTAAATTAAGGGCCGTTTTCACCAAAGCAATGTTAAATATCAGGCTAGCTAACCAAGGATTAAATTTATACTTAATAATAAATTAGCTTCACATTTCACCAACCAAATTTTGAACTTGTTAACTAACAGAAGTATGTGATAAATATTTTTTGGTAACTACTATACAATTAGAAACAAAATTTAATAGAAATTTATACACTTATTTCAATTGATACAAAGTAAATTATATTATGTATTTATACAAAAATATACAAATTGCCAATGTATTGTAAACTGACAAATGCATAATTAATTTAACAGTGGCATCTGTACCGTTGTTAAACGTAACTGAGACTGGTGAAATAAAACTAAATTTATGTAGTATTTATCCCGTTGGTTATTTTAAACTTAAGAATAAATTATTTCACTGAGCTAGGTGGAAATGGCCTTTATTAATTTAATAATTCGCCCAATTATTACACAAGAATACGACCGTTTCATGAACGCTATTAAAACTTGTTCTCGATTATCTATCCCTAGGAGTTACAGAACTAATTACTTACAAGGTCACTTTTAAAGAAACCCTTAGTGAAGAAACATTGAAAAAAACAAAACTTTTCTAACTAACTCGATATCCAATGAAAAAAGAAAAGAGTGGGTTCAGATGTTCGAGGAAATTGAATGTGTACAAATAGGCAAATGGCTTAGAGTCTTCTAAGGCGCCTAGCCAGTGATTCCACAAAATAACCATGCATGCAAACTTAAAACCGGATCAAATTGAATCTCAAATCCAAAAGTGTAGAATTAGTGTGTGCGAGACTCAAAACAGCTCTCTAAACAATTCACTCTGGCAGAATTAGAAACAGCAATTTTAAGTTGCAAAAAGCGTAAGGCAGTCGGGCTCGCTGACATATGTGTAGAGCGAGTCCTGCAAAGTCCCAAAATTCTGGAGAATATCTCGAGTTATCCTGAATTCAAGCAAAGAACCACACTATCCTAAGAACTGTGTGCCCATTTCGTTATTATACTATCTATACAAAGTCCTTGAAATGAAGCTACTCCACAGACATATACACGAAAGATTGCACCATTACCGACCAAGCAGATAAATTTGAAATTATTGAAGAAAAAAACACTATCAGCGGCCCCGCCTTCAAAAACCATTACCTAAACACCAAGCATAAAATGGCTACAAGAAATAATATCATCCGGAAATTTATTGACAGTAGACACTATATGAGGTGCACAGCCAAGAAATGTAAGAATTTCTGCTCTAGCACTATGTTTTTCGGCCGGGGAGTAAGCGTGTCCAGTTTGGTATACTTCAAGTCATACTAAATTGGTAGGTGTGCTATTAAATGAATCTTGTCGCATCATAACAGGTTGTTTGAGACCAACACCCATCGGAGAATTGTATTAGAAGTAGCAGCCAGGAGAATGAAAACAAAATCATCAACATCAAAAGCTCATCTTTTGTCAGGATACTTACTTGCTCGTCGTTGGCTAAAACCTGGAAAAAGTTTTCTAAATACCACAAACGATGTTATAAAACCTCCCCGACAAATAAGGTTATATTTGTACAAATAAATAATTATACACTTCCAGGATTGTTTATCAGATGAAAAACTTCCCTTAGGTCATAACGATGATTAGACCAGGAAATTTTTAAATAGAATGCGTTCTTGGGTTACTAGATCTGGAAGTAATATGCAGAAATGGGGCCGTTCCAGTAAATCGGTGCTATGTGATTGTGCCCATTTACAAATTGAAAGCCATGGCGTCGGCTAAGATTAATTCTTCTTGCGCTAGTTGTAAAAGTGATTTAAATAATAGAAATATCTTGAAATGTATTTGTGGTAATACTTACCATGTAGAGTGCACTAATTTAAAATCTAGTGAAATGAAGGTGATCGAGAAAAATACAAATACTGTATGGATGTGTGAAGGCAAAACGTGCGCACTTCCAAAACATAATAAAAACACAACAACTGAAGATTTCAACAGTGAAAAATCAATAATATTCAAGAAAGCATTAATAATCTTCTTGGAACAATTAAATCTCAAGGTATGATGCTTAATTCTCATTCAGAAATATTAACAACAATATTGAAGAATTCTAACTCCAACTGTCAAAGTAAGAGACAAATTCAAGGGCAGACATCTGCAGAACTGGCAGCTAATACTCAAACCAACCCGGTAGAATTCTATAGTAATATGGCTGCCAAGCCTAACACAAGAGGACGTGCTAAGTCAAATATTGATGAAGATTCAGCCAAGAATCGAGCTCTCTGAGCCAAGGCCGACAGATCCAAGGCCAATTCCCAAAAACATTGCAAGTAACATCTCGAACAATTCATCAGATGGATATACGGTTGTTCCAAGGAGACGTAAACACAAAAATAATATTATTGGCAAAAAAGAAACAAATGCGTTGGAGACCATTGAACAAAAAAGATGGTATTTTGTATCTAGATTTAAAAATATCACTCGTGAAGAAGATATTACTTCCTATCTAAATTCTATTGGCGTAAAAAAATTTTCATGCGAAAAAATAACAACTAGAGTTACAGATTATGCATCATTCAAACTTGGGGTGCACTCAGTACATGAAGAAACAATAAAAATTGGGGAGAATTTGCCATTAAATGCAATCATTTGACAATTTAATTTTTTCCAAGGACAGAAAAAAGAAAATTTTCGGAAACCAGGCTACAGTGCAGCGAAATAAATCCACGGAATTATTGTATGCAGTACCGTGAGTAATGAAAGTTGTATTTTATTAGTTCATTATAGTATCATCAGTTTAGCAAATAAGTATAATGAGTTCAATGTTTTCTTAAATGGTATAAACTATCCTGAAATTGTATGTATAACTGAACACCACTTAACTGAGCATCAAATAGAAACAATAAATTTAAATATATATTATCTCAGCTCATATTATTGTAGATCAATATTTTATTATGGTGGTACTGCAAAATATATTTCAAATTCTATAAAATTTTGTATTACTATTATTCATAATGCACAAGTTTGTGAAAAAAATTTTGAATTTGCATGTAGTGAACTATTATTCAATAATAATGATAAATGTCTTATTATTGTTATATACAGATCTCCAAATAGTGATATTACATACTTCACATATAACTTGGAAATGTTAATGAATAATTTTTCATTATATGAGTATCCGATTTTCATGTGTGGTGACTTTAATATTAACTTTGCAAATTCAGTAGAATTAAGGGACATTACAGGTATTTTTACATCTTTTGGATTATCCGCTCCCTCTTCCGGTTTCCCATTAGTAAGGAGTACTTCCTCAAGGCGCGTGGACAATTTTTTTTACAAATATTGATGCCAATTATACTAGTTTTAAAGTAATAGATCCTTGTTTATCGGACCACTCTGCTCAAATTTGGTGCTGTCAGATGAACTTTTCCAACAAATAGTTAATTAATAACAGTGTAACTGTCAGAATTTTTAACAATGTTATTAAAAATTATCTCCGTTCTCTTTTATGGCAAGAAAATTGGGAAGATGTGCATACAGCAAATACTGTGCTTTCTAAGGTTGAAAAGTTCCTTGAAATATTTTACCATTATTTTAATGTTGTATTTCCCTTAGTTAGACGTCGGAATAATCCTTAACATAATAAAAAGGTTAGTTGGATTTCTAATAATATAAAATTAATGTCGGAACGTGTAAAACTAATGCATGCTATTTACAAAGTTACTCAAAATGATAGTATTCTAATCAAATATCTTAATTTGAAGCGCGAATATAGAAACTTAATTATAAATACAAAAAAAAAACAATATAATGATAACAAAATAATAATTCACACAATATTTCTAAATCAGCATGGAATAAAATTAATTCTGAGAATAAAGCTAATACAAGCAAATCTTTTCCATTGGCCATAAATTATAACAATGTAAATATAACGAATCCCAATAAAGTTGCAAATATTCTTAATAATTATTTTGTAGAATCAGTAAATTCCTTAGCATCCTCTTTGACAAATGATTGACTTCAATGTCCCACAGAACATATGAATATTAGTAACACTATTTTTTTGGGACTAACAGATGAATTTGAAGTTTACAACGTTATATGTAAAACTTCAAAGAAACATTCATCCGGCATAGATGAAATTCCATATTCACTATTACTTGTAGTTGCAGATTTAATAACACCATTATTATCAACTCTAATCAACGAATCATTCTCTGAAGGCATTTTTACTTCCTCCTTTAAGACCTCTAAAATTGTTCCAATTTACAAAAAGGGTGATAAACATTGTATAGAAAATTTTAGACCAGTGTCTCTGCTCCCTGCTTTTTCCAAAAAAATTGAAAACATTATGCATTCACGTTTACTAAAATTTATAAAATCTCAAAATAATTTAACACCTTATCAATTTGGGATCATTAAAGACAAATCTACGGAACATGCTCTATATTTTAGTTTGAAAAATATTCTAGAAAACCTTGATAAAAGATATTACACAGCTGCCATATATTTTGACCTTACTAAAGCATTTGATACAATAAACCATCGCATTCTCGTAGAAAAATTGCAAATTTATGGCGTTAAGGCACAGCTTTGTTCTGGTTAGAGACATATTTAAGTAATAGTCGCTAATATTTCGCAGATATTTCTTTTCCTGGAAGAATTTATATTTTTAGTTTCACCGTTATCTTTAGTAATATACTCGTACATAATAAAATTAGACCCTAAACTTATACAAGTTAGAATTTCAGGTTTATGGAATTCATAAAGAAGTGTATACTTCATTTGTATACCTAAGCGAAGTGCGCCTTCCCCTCATCTCACTGAAGTGTCAAAAAGTTATAAGTGAATAATTTCCGCATAAAGTCAATACAGATGTAGGTCTTTCCATCTGGCCTGCGTGTAGAGGCGGTGCTTATATGATATACTACACAACCTACCAAAGCGGTGCGAGCACTGAAGTACCTACATTGCAATCCACCCGTTAAATACACTGTATATATGCTATTTCATTCATAAATGAACAGTTTTTAGTTCATTATTTTCTAAATGTAAACGTTATTAAAAAATTAATAAATTTTAATTTAAATTATGTTATTGACAGTATTATTTATATATTCATGAAAATGCAAAAAAGTTGAAATATATTTTATTAAATCGATAAATTACATATTACAAACAAACAAGAAACAGTAACAGAAACAAATATACCGCGAAAACAAACAAAAAATAATAACAATGTGAATATACCACGAAAACATACAAACAAACAAACAAGTAACAAAACGAGTAGGTCAAATGTCAAAATGCAGAACTGAGCGCGATGTGAATACAAGCGATGTCAACATCAGAATGAGGAAAATTGAAACTGTTGTTACGCAGAACAGAGAGTAGCGTAGTATTCCTTGTTACTCATATTTGCCTCTCTTTTTAAGACGCAAATGCGTACTTTGCACAGGTGTCTCTTCAGATGGAAAGACCCATAGTGTGCACGTTCAAATTCCAGATAACGTGAATGTTATACTGTACATCAACATCTGTTTTCACATTAGTCCTGTAAATGGGGACCAAAAACGATCTTTGCCTTACAAAAGGTGGTATATATAAGCTGTTTCGAAAATACTGTTAAAAAAATTAAGGGCCTATAGTACTGACCAAAATACGTAAAAAACCTTAATTAACATGGGTGCGATCTTTAATAGTTCCCAAGATATAAGGCAGTGAAAATTTAGTTTTTACGGGGTTTGCCTCTGCTATCTCGAAAACTATAAGAGTAACGACTTTGATTAAACGAGACCTTTTGTTTACCTTTCAGAGGTAATCTTAGATGTGCTTTTGTTTTTTTTTAAATCAAATAATTGTTAAATGTTCCGGCGACCTTGGCTAATATTTAATTTTCAAATAACTTCGTGACTATTAGAAATTGAGAAAAATGTTTCATATAAAATCTTATTGTTTTTTTTTTTTGTAGTTTATTTACTGAGATGGATAAAATTTTGTTCGATAACTATCTTTGTTAGTTTTTCTTCAATTTTTGTTTTTCTCGGAAGCTGTTGAAGATCAGACCTATGTTGATTAAGCTTTTTTGCTCATTTTGGTCAGTAATTTTATTTTTTCTTTTTTGTAAATGAATGCCCTTTTTTATTTTCACAGCAGTGCGACATTTTGTTTGGTTATGTAATATACCGACAGAGCAGTTATACTCAAAATTTTTGTCTCTGTCGGGTCTAGTAATAAAACTATAAATATCGCAATTATGATAAAGCGGCATATACCTTACTTTCTGCAGTATAATACTGTTTGACATCGACCAATATTTTTGAGCCGCTTTATCCATACACTGAATCTTTCGTCTACCTCAGGGGTCGCCAAACTTTCTAGCTTTAGGGCCATACTTATTACTCCAGTAAGTTCCGAGGGCCAAAACCAGTGCTAAATTGGAATAAAATTTAAAAATGTAAAGAAAAATGCGCCGCAGGCCATTTTTTTTAGTTCAAGGTCAAATATCTTGAAATTGAATATTTATTCTGGAATGCGTAACGCGTAATTGCACTTTTTAACCCCCTTTCATGTGACGGAATAAATAAAAATACGCATCTGAAAAATGTTATAAATGATTTAATAATGAATAATGATATTAATACGTAAAAATAACTATAATTATTTGACGCAAAATAAAATTTCAAAACAGTTAAAAAAAGCAAACTTAGAACATGTTCATGATTTATAATGCAATTATTATTGTGTATTGTTACGACCGTGACGACGAAATATGGTGGTTAAGTAGTACCCTCTATCGCTTATAGATGAAGCTAGTATGTACTTTCGAAAGTACAGTAACAAACATTCGTGATTAACCTGTCTGGGAAGGCGAAAGAAGTGAAGCCGTCTGTTGTGAAATAAAGTTGTGCGGTTTCATTCGCGTTAATTTAGCTTTTCCGTTCCTGAGGGATTTTCAGGATAAAAATCATGTGTGATTCAATATATATACATTCCAAACATCGATAGACATACATATACGATACTCTTTACACCAACATTACTACCGAGGTTGAAACCGCGGGATGTTTACTAGTTTATGATATTAGTAGGATTCATTTCACTTATTTGTTAATTGTTATGCTTAAGTTAAATTTTCTGCGTATTATACTTGTCATTAATCTTTACCTAACTAGTAAATAAAACTGAGTTATTATCATTCTGTGCTTTTTTTATCCAACTTATCACCGCAACAATAACAACAATAAGCCATTAGCTATCGCGGGCCGGATTGGTGACACTGGTCATTAGCTGTCGTGGGCCGGATTGATGACACTGGCGGGCCGGATTTGGCCCGCGGGCCGTAGTTTGGAGACCCCTGGTCTACCTGGTATGCATAGGAAAGTAGCCTTACAGTCCTTTAACATAAATTCTATTTTTGTTAGAAATAATCTCTTATGGGAATGAAAACTGTAGTCCCAAAAATGTTCTAAACAATTTGTTGTACAGTGGTTTTGAAGTTTCCGTCATGATTCACAAGATATTCACTGGATATTGAACTTACTCCAAGATCAATGTATAAGTAAATAAAATTAAATAAGATAGCTGTGCTTTTATACTGTACATTTGTAGAAGGAATGATTAAAATAGCGAGAAATATTCAATACAAAAATTAAATCTGCTCCCAGGTTTAAAAACCAAGAAGCAGATTAGGTATTCTATGTAGTCATTAAAGACAGCTGTTCTTTTATACTGTACATTTGTAGAAGGGATGATTAAAAAAACTTTTTATTTTAATAACTGTACAATAACATAAATATCCGGTTTCGTTTAATGTAATTAACTGTGAAGTTTTAACAAATATTTATTATCAGTATTGTATATTTATTTTACGTACAAAAAGATTTTAATAACTGTATTTTTGAGCATTCCGAAAATTTAAGTTAATTTATATTTTGCAAGGAAATATTTAGCATCTAATGACTATACAGAATATTTAATCTGCGTCTTGGTTTTTAAACCTGGGGGCGGATTTAATTTTTGTATTTAATATTTCTCGGTATTTTAATCATCCCTTCTACAAATGTATAGTATAAAAGCACAGCTGACTTTAATGACTACATATAGAATATCTAATCTGCTTCTTGGTTTTCAAACCTGAGAGCAGATTTAATTTTTGTATTTAATATTTCTCGCTATTTTAATCATTCCTTCTACAAATGTATAGTATAAAAGCACAGCTATCTTATATAATTTTATTTACTTATACATTGATGTTGGAGTAAGTTCAATATCCAGTGAATATCGTGTGAATCATGACGGAAACTTCAAAACCACTGTACAACAAATTGTTTAGAACATTTTTGGGACTACAGTTTTCATTCTCATAAGAGATTATTTCTAACAAAAATAGAATTTATGATAAAGGACTGTAAGGCTACTTTCCTATGCATACCAGGTAGACGAAAGATTCAGTGTATGGATAAAGCGGCTCAAAAATATTGATCGATGTCAAACAGTATTATACTGCAGAAAGTAAGGTATATGCCGCTTTATCATAATTGCGATATTTATAGTTTTATTACTAGACCCGACAGAGTCAAAAATTTTAAGTATATATGTCAGACTGACTTGTAAGGGTGGTAAATGTGTAAGTACAGTGCCATTAGTTCCTGACTAAACGTTTCCATTAAGAATGTAGACAAGTGACATTTCTCAACATTATATAGTTAGAAATTTGGACAGTGAGCGTTTTTTCTACTTTGTTGCTCATGAGCGGCAAAGTGACATTTTGCGTTGACAAAAGAGCGCAAATGGCTTCTTTGTATATAGACTGTAGAAAAAAAATCTATATTCGGATGTCCCCCTTGGTCTTCTATAAGATTGCCTTATAGTATTTTACTGTATCTTTAATAATATAGAAATTATTTCAGGTAGCGCGTTTAGCTGTTACACCCTGTATATATAAGAATAATAAATCTACAGAACCATACATCATATAAGTATGTCGAAATATAAAGAACTTGAATTTTTCTTCCCCGTCCCGACCTAAACAACATATAATCGTTGCTACCACCTTTTGTAGGGTAAAAACCTCTATTGACTGGACTACATATCATACGCGTTATTTTATCTGTGAAATAAGGAAGATGGAAGACGATTTACAAAGTATTATTTTGAATTTTGATTATTGAGTTTGCAAATTTAAGTGACTAAGATTTCAACGATAAATTGTCTGTCATACAAACAGGAGTTAAATTTTAAATACTAAGTACATGCCCGATTGCACCAACATTAGAATGCCATTCCAGTGTGAATATGTGATTGCTGAGTATGAATACAGAAATCACATACATATGTTTTAAGCAACATGTTTGTCGAGATTGTATTTTCACGCAGCGTTTGTTTCCATGTCACAACTTGAGCTATATAAATAACTTGTATTTTTAGTTGTTAAAATCAAACAATGAGGTACAATTTTTTTTCGAAACGGTCTAAAGAATAGTATATTACAATATGAGTTAAGAAACTAAGAATATCGCTCACGCTTGTGCGTCATATGTCAACGAATTCGTTTCTTTACGAGTATTGTATAGCACTTTGTTCAATCCTGCTATTGAAGTGTGGGAAAAATATTAAAGTTTGTACTAATACATTTATACATAAATTAAGACAGGCGTCGGGGTACGTTGCTATTGTATGTGTTTACAACATTTGCAATTATTATTTAACTGTAAAATTTTGTAGATCTTACAAGAAAACTAGTTAAAATTTGAAACCATCAGCAATACCAGTAAGAAAATTCGCGAAGGTGTCGGTAATAGAGGTAACTACTGTGAAAAACACTGAGATAAATAAAATGTAACTTCCTGGCATGTTTAATTGTAATTGTAAATGCTGTTTTTAATAAATGAGCAGGTAATTTTCATGTAAATAAATAAATGTAGACATAAGAATAAGTTGAGTGGATAAAACAGAAGGTTTCAAGTTCCGTATTCATATAAGAAACAACAAGTTTCAATAGCAGGATTAAACAAATTATTTTGTTCACATGAAAATTACCTGGACAGTTATTGAAAACAGCATTTACAACTAAACAGGACAGCAAGTGACATTTTATCTATCTTTAACAGTACCTTCTAGTACCTATAATTTTATTGACAATTGCAAATGTTTATAAATACAAACAACAGCAACGTACCATACCACCTATTATATTAGTACAAATTTAAATATTTTTTCTAATATTTCAACAGCGGAATTGAATAAAACGCTATACAATTATCGTTCTATGCGCTGCGAAGCTGAAGTATGGTCACATGACAGCAGTTGACAATATAAATTTCCACTGAACTATCCAAAATTCAGGTCACGACTGAACATTTATACAGGGTGTTATGTAAGTAACGTGCCATAAGTTACCAATTAATAAAGAAGGTTGAAACGTATCGTAATCTGAAATAGTTTCTCTACTACTGTGCTTGGTGCACTTGTAAAAGCACTTCAAGATGGACCAACAACAATTATTCATTTGACTAACGAATTATTTAAAAATCACAATAGTTTGAGAGAACACAACAACACTTGTCATTTTTGAAGGTTTCGAGTTAGAGGTGGAATATAGATAAGACACTTTTTATTAGTTGCAACTGTTTTGGCGCATTTCTCCGTAACCCAAATGCATGTCGGTGTATTCTTTATTAGTGAAAGTAACAGACATTTCTAAATATCTAAGTACTACGCCATTTATTGTTTATAAATTCAACGTCATTTATGACAACCAATATATATATATATATATATATATATATATATATATATATATATATATATATATATATATATATATATATATATATATATACGCGTTGAGAATTCGTCACTGTTTTAATTATAATATATAACTTTTGTAGGATTTCAGTGAAAGGGCATGAAAGTAGAGCTCGTTCTTGATTATTTCATCTAGCTTTCGGATTTATTTAATCCTTCATCAGGATGCTGTAAAATTATACATCAGTGTAACAAATAGTAGTTAACATTCAAGTATGCAAACTTACAATAATGTGAAGTTTAGTTATAACATAGCTTCATTGAAAAATATAAAAATATATAGGTGTTTGGTACAATTTTAGTCTGCTGGAAACACAAGTTGTACTGCGGAGTTCTCTCTCAACAGGTAGGGGATTGCAGATGTTACTGTGGTGGGAGAATGGCGCTGAATTCAAAACGAAGAAGTTGGAAATAGCAAATAGAGATCACGATCAAGAAATTGTTTGAGTATTATTATTTTGTTGTTGAGTATTATTTGTATTTTTGTTCTTTATTTTATCAAATAGGTTTGTGTATATAGCGCTCAAGCCATCTATGTCTGTTTTTTTATTAATTGTGTGGGGTGTATTAAATATATGGTACATTTCTAAAAACGTTCGTTTTTGATAATTTGTTTCTGTATCTAAATTTTTTATATTTTTATAGTCCATTGTGTGTTTTTCATTAGTGACATGCAATGAAAGTGCTGATGCATGGGGTTTAATTTTAGTGTCACTTTTGTGTGATGTTATTCTACTGCACAATTGGCGTGATGTTTGGCCAATGTAACATGAACTACAGTCTTTACACGGGATGTTATAAATGACGTTTGATGCTTGCAATGTGGGGGTTGGGGTTTTGACTTTAGTGAATATATTTTTAATAGTTGTGCAATTTTTATTGGCAATTTTTATAGAGTCATCTTTAAGAATTTTTGTTAGTTTAGGGGTCGGCTCTGCAATGTACGGCAACGAGCAATATTTTATACGACTGTTGCTATTAGTTTGGGTGATATTATTGTTTGCGGGGGTTTGATTTGGGCTATTGAACAGTAAGTTGTTAAGTAAGTTTTTTGGATACGCATTTTGAAGTAGTACATCCCTCAACCTAGTCAGATTTTTGTAGTGGAGTGAAGGGCGTGAAATTTTTATTACGCGGTGTTTTAAGGCAAGAACTACATTAATTTTGGTCTGTTTGGGTTGTTGAGAATAATAATGAATATATCTTTGTGACCATATTGGTTTTATATGCCAGTCTAATTTCAAATTTCCTGTATTATCTCTAATTATTAATGTGTCTAGAAAGGGAAGACTATTATTAGTTTCCATTTCTAGTGTGAATTGTAAATGTTTGTTGTACTGATTGAATGTATGAAGAATGTGTTCAACTCCATCCGCTGGCACTGCAGTCACAATGTCGTCTACAAATTTTTTTATGAACGGAAGTTCGAAGTTTAATTTGGGTATACAAGTATCTAACAATGTATCCATTATATATTGAGCAACAATGGGGCTAATTATTGCTCCCATTGGGCTGCTTAGAATCTGTTTGTAGAACTTTTCATTGAAAACGCAGTAGCTGCTGTCAAATATGAATCTTATGAGGTTTATGAATTCTGTCTGGTTGAGGGTCGTGTTATCGGAGATGGTATCCCATTTCGCTGTTATACTGTCAATAGTAGTTTCAATTGATATATTACTAAATAGGGAAACAACGTCTAAACTAATGAGTATGTAGTTTTTCGGAATTGTAAAGTTATTAATGAAATCAGCAAATTCAAATGAATCTTTTATATAGTAATTATTATTTGTATTGTAGGATACCGTTAGAGTATCAGTAAGATATTGGGCTATTTTACTGTTAGGTGCATTAATTGATGATATGATAGGTCTAAGTGCTAGGGTGGGTTTGTGAATTTTGGGTTTGCCGTAAAATTTGGGAGCTGTAGAATTTTAGATAGTTAAAGTTTTTGCAATATCGGGGTGTAAAGCTGGTTTGTTTTTCAGTTGAGAAATTAGTTGGTTTGATTTTTGTTGTAGTGTATTAGTTGGGTCCCGTGTAAGTGGTTTGTAAGCGTTGGGATCATTTAATATTTCCAGGGATTTTTCTTCATAGGTGCTTTTGTCCATAATACATGTTACATTGCCCTTATCAGATTGTATTACTATAAGATTTGGATTTTGTTTTAGGATTTTTTTTTTTGTAATATTATAAAGATGTGTGGTATAGGAGTTTTGTTGTGTATTCTGGAGGTAATTAGTAATGACATTTGTGGCTTGTGCTCTACATACGTTTTTGTTATGTTCGTCAAAATTAGCAATGATATAACTACTATTTGTTACATTGATGTATAATTTTACAGCATCCTGATGAAGGATTAAATAAATCCGAAAGCTAGATGAAATAATCAAGAACGAGCTCTACTTTCATGCCCTTTCACTGAAATCCTACAAAAGTTATATATATTATATATATATATATATATATATATATATATATATATATATATATATATATATATATTAAACAACTATAATCTTATATTTAGTATATTAAGAAACTGCTAAGGAAGTGGTCGGCTTTACAGTCTTACAGTCTCACAACTTTTACAACTTGACAGATTGTGCAGAATATATTTCATATTTAAACTTCTTTCATTTCTCTTTATCATATTATGAACTATGGCACATTACTTATATATTATCCGGTATAATACATTTTATACGTAAATTTTGATTTTAATTTAATTTTTTTTTAAATATTGGTACAACCGGGCATTAGTCTTTCAACCTCCACATACAGTTTCGCAAAATAAAATGTACCTAAAACGTTGCATCTATCTTTCTCTGAAAGTTAGCTTACGTCTGCTTTAATGTCAAATTCAAATATAAAGTAGTTTTCGTTAAGAAAGTATAGATTATAGTTGCAATATTTTTACGCAGCATTATCTACTCGTTGTATCACATAAATACAGAGTGATCAAAAATGACAAGATCACGTGAAAATTTTTGTTCCAAAATAATATCAAAATTATATTTCAATTTTCCATAATTCATTAAAACTATAATCCATATATGACAGATGCCGACAGGTGTATGACATTTGATAAATTCCATTGCCGTACATCGATTTATTTCATATTTGTTTAACGTAGGTGAAAAACCTTTTAGTAATTTTTTCATTACGTCTCTTAATGAAGAGCGTGACAAATTTCTTTTTGAAACATATTTTTGTTTGGGTGAACGTAAAGAAGATGGTTCTTATAATTATTCTTCTAATAGTTGTCAAAATTTGAAAGTTACGCCCATGGAAATAGTAATATTGTCATAGTAAGTAAGCGGTAAATATCTAAATCGTATGAAGCAGCACGCTTCAGCCATTTGTGATCACTGTAGTAATAAAAAAATAACTTACCATTGAGATCATCATTTCCGCTGAAATTACACAGGCAATAACACCAAATGAAGATATTAAAGATAAAACAAGTAATATATGAACAATTATTCCAGTTTTCATGTAGATAAAACTAGTTGCACCAATCATAAATACGTATATGAAGAACATTAGACTAATAGCACAAGTCACATACTGTGATACAAGTTTACTCAGCTCACATTGTCTAAAATGTATATCGTTCAATATTTGTAGATTTATGTTAGAATGTTGTTGGTTATCTGTTAATTCCATGTTGTCTTCTACAATACTAGTTTCCATTGCTTCAATGTCTTCTCTTATTACTTTATTCAGTTCATAAAATCGTTGGCCACAGAGAAATGATTGCCCAATGTAAACGAAAATTGGATTTATGACCAAGCAATGTAATAAATATGTCAAATAGGCCCTGCTCAAAGTTAGAGTTATGTCGTTATTGTACATAGTAAGAACTTGACAAACAATTAATGAAAATACACTCAGATATATTAGTGCACAAAAAAATAGTGTGCTAACAACCGGGACTTCAAAATGAATTGGTGCGTTCATTTGTGCCATGATATTTTCTGTTTCTAAATTCTTCATAAGCACAGAAACACAGATATTTTTGTCTTTTATAACATAGAACAGGAGAAATAAATTATACATTCCTATGATGAGATAAATAATTGCAGTGATCAGTTGGTCAGAAGACAATGTATTATATAAAATATAATTCTTGATAACATTCATAGATAGTATTGAGCAGATTACATGACCTGAAATTAAATTAATTTTATTTTCTATTAAAATTAGATAAACTTGTTTTTATACAAGCTTGCAATTGTACCAAAAAATAATATCGTATGTTGGCGAAGTTTCAAGTCAATCAAATACAAGCATTGTAATAATAATTGTAACATTAACCTACTACCTGTAAGGGAAATTGATCGTTATTTTCCGAGCTTGTCCTCCGATATAATTACTATGTAGTAGTTTTTGGGTTTCCCGAAAATTCATCGCGGGTAAATTGATCGCGGTAAATTTATCGCGGAAAATTCATCGCGGGGAAAATTGATCGCCGGAATATTGATCGCGAGGAAAATTGGTCGCCAGAAAATTGGTCGCTAATCTAGCATAAGTTCATCGTCAAGAAAATTATAAAATTAATGTACACATAATAAATTCATCATATTCAGTGAACACCGAGGGGTTGAAAGGACGGCGATGGTGACTATTGTATTGTATTTGTAATGTAAATAATTCCCTGACTTTTGCTAAGATATGAATGGGAATTTTTAGACTTTGTTCGCAAACATTATTTTCTCCTGCAGAATTTTGTGAAGATGCGGCTGGACGGAGAAAATAATAAAACAAAATATAAATAATCAAACTGCCGATTATCAGTTGTAACAATTTTTATTAAAACTTGTTACCTAGTTAGTAGTAATACCTAACCCCAAATCACTAACTGTCTTCTTCTACTATACATGATAGTTATTGTTATTATCATCTCCTTCCAATATTTTTTGTATCTGTATAAATAAAATAAGTCTAAAACAGATCTAGTTAAAAAGTGAAATATTTTAACAGGTATGTAAGTTTTTTAAAACTAAATTATTTGTCTTATAATAGATAAACACAACAAAAAATTAAAATAAAGTCTGTAACCCAATTGTTTTATTATAAACTTTATTTTTTGTATGCATAAATATCCTTTTTTGGTGATCAATTACGTGATTAATACTTCGGCAATCAATTTTCCTAGCGATCAATTGACCAACTTGTGATCCGCTGGAAGACAATCACTCCACTTCGCTCCTTATTGGCTCCCATCGATGCTTAATATAATATCCCTAACTTTTCAGGGACAGCAATAACTACATTAAACGTGGTTTTAACTGGGATGAAGGAGGGGCTGGAATTTAATGTTGGCCAAAAATTAGTTCTGTTGGACCCTCCCTGTAGCACTAGTGAATATTTTATTACTATTTGCACAATCCTATGTTTTTTTTAAACAACCTTAATAACTTTGGTTTTTGGGTAATTAGTAATTATTGAGGACTAAATTTTATGATTGATTTTATGTGATTTTGCCGGAATGGACAATATTTTTTGTGTGCATAAATATCCACGCGATAAATTGGTAAATTTTATCAATTTTTCTCGCGATCAATTTTCCGGCGATCAATTTTCCCCCAGATCAATTTTCCACGCGATCAATTTACCGGCGATCAATTTACCTCGCGATCAATTTTCCGGCGATCAATTTACTAGTGATATATTTTCCAGGCGATTAATTTACCGCGATAAATTTTCCGCGATCAATTTACCGGCGATCAATTTTCCGGATACGGTGTGGTCCTTGTGAGGGAAAATATGTTTCCGATATATTTTAGATTTATTGGAACTCGATTCTATGTAACTTCTTATTTTCGATTTGCTGATCTTGTAATGTAAATTTCTCTAATTAGTGTTTCAGTTACAAATTCACCTTCGCTTTTTACCGATAGTATTAGATTAGTAGGAACTCTCTATATGGTAAAATTTATGTTTTCTAGAGAATATAAATATGGTTTTTAATTTTTTGAGCAGCAAAATTTCCTGTATTTTTTTTTTAACAACACTTCGAATTTTCCTTCGGACAACGACAACAGTATTAAAGGCAGAACAGCTTGAGGAATTTTTTTATTTATAAACATTCTCCGGATAATATCCCTGCTATTAGCGCAAGATCCTTGTACAATGGATGTGTGTCTCTGAAACGTGATAAGAGTAAGGAATTTTTGATTCAACAAAATTATGATGTTCTGTGAGGAATCTTTGGAATAATGGATACCAACTATTAAAATACCGATCGCTTTTTCAAGTGCTATTATTTCTAACTAATTATTGAAAAAAAGCGTAAAAATAATACGCGTAATTAATTGTAAAGGCATCTACTGAGGAGTCAGGAATGCGTAATTTTTACATTTTGTGTTAATTATTCTGGCATATGCGTTAATTTGCAGTTTCCCGAATTTTGTAACTATACACGGTGTCCAGGATAACTATTCCAACATGGGAAGCTCGACAAAAATAAGAGATACAAAGCCGGCTAAATTAGACATAAGTTGTATCTTTAGAAGACCATGAAAATGGTGTTTCGTTATTTGCAAAAAAAGCAAAGGTCACTAAATATAGGCGAAAATGTTTTTACTTTTGCAAATACTTTCATGTGTTAAATAGCACTAGATTTTGGTTTGCACATTATTAAGGCACTTTTTATATTTTTTCGACTGGCGGAGCTCAACTTTATATTATACTGTTGGTTTTTGAGTTATGATGTGAAAGTTTTAATTTTTATATGGACGCCATATTGAGGAGTTACACCACTGAAAAGGAGTTTTTTTTTTTTGTTTTCCAACGATGTCTATGTTCATTTGTTTTAAACTGCAAAAATACAACAATTATTAAGTCTATGGATTAAAAACAAGGGTTGTTGCCATGTGACAAAAAGCTATTAAAAAAATCCAGACAATTTATGTAATAATATCGTTCCTGCGTGTTGCATTACATGCGTGTTAAATTAAATCCATGATTGCGAGCTCCCCAGCTAGAAATTGAGGCACAAGTAAAAAATTTCAAGTTTAAACCTTTTGTTTTATGTTACACATAGTAAGTGAAAAATGACTGCATCACCTATTATGATGATTTTTGAGGTAGTTCGAAATGGCTATTTTTCTGTTAGGTTTTGCTGATTGTTATGTGATGCGAAGAAAAATTTTATTCTTTCCAAATTCTAGAAAAAGAATCAGTGATTCAAGAAGTTTTACTGTTGATACACATTGATACTAAATTCTCGTTTTGTTTTTCCTCATTATTATTATATATGATTTATGTATTTAACCTAAATGGTATACAATTAACTTCATATCTCTGATTTTTGAAACTAAATCTAAAGTATTTTCTAAATTTGGTTTCTATTAATAGTAGACACAAGCGTGTTAGAAAACTGTATTTGCTAAGCAACAGATATCATTAATAGTTTAGAAAAAAATTTAAAATCCTCTAATTTAAAAAAAGTTGTAATATGAACATATATAGTTCTATTAAATTTTAAAAGAAAGCTAAATTTTTCATTAGGTTTTTTTCGCTAAAAATAATTTCATATGAACTCATTTGGAATACCTAGCACTTAGATATGGTACCTATAATGAGTAAGTTAGAAACAGCCTGTTCAAGTTTTGGTACTCTGTTTTCAATAACCGTTCTTAGTCTAGAATTTTGAAAGGAATATCGTTGCAATTCTGTTTACCCAGATTAAGACAACTTTGTCTTGCATAAGAGCCTGTCAATTACATTAGTAATTAGGTAGGGAACCAGCATAGTTTCTCATGTATCTCTTGTCCTTTTATTACCCTGTGTTTAATGCTTCACACACGGTTTTGAATGTAGGAGTGTTCGTTTTTACGTTTCCATGAAGATTTTTCTTGAACAAATAATCGTCCATATCTGTGGTCTTTCACCACTTTACTGCACTCTGTATTTTGGTGAGGTGAGAAAATGTATTTTCTTTCGAGCGAGCTTGGGTTATGTACATTTGCGGCATTATCCATAAACTGAGATGCGTCTGCCAATTTTGACAAGGAATCTTCTACACTAGTTAGAGTTAGATCCTTTGTTAGCATGTTGTTCATTAAGGTAACCAAAGCTAAAAAGCTCTTAGTAATCTATTCTTGTAAGAATATCAGGAAATTGTCTTGTTTTACTACTGTTTCGAGTATGCACGCTTAAATTTCAATATTTAGTTTAGGTGGGTGCAAGGCTTAATAAATGGCTACTAGCGGATACTTCTCAGCCATTTCTTTTTTTTAATCTTTGTTAATTCTTACAACAAATTCATCATGTATGTTTACGCTTTGGCTCTTATTATTCGGTAGAATTTTTCTCCCAGAAAGAAGTACATCTTTGCTTAAGACTTCAGCTACAGAAGAAAAGACTTGTCTCCAGAAACATATACCTGCGTAAGTTCTCGTTATCGCACACCGGACGAGCATGTATCATCTCCTTATGTTGAAACTATATGAGTAAAATATAAGGTTCGTAAGTGACTTAACTAGCTGAATCAAGAAAGGTTTGATGTTTGCATAACAAATGTAGCACTGAACATATGTAACATTGTTACTAAAAGGAATAAGTCAACACTAAACTTGGATTATGGAAGGATATTATTATAAAGTACTTTAATTACTAAAAATTGGATAAACAGAAGTTTATCAGGAATGCAACGGTAAGTCACCTGACTATCTGGTTCAGATTAATGTAATTATACGCCATAATGAACGCATGTCCATCAGATCTAAGGGAGTAAGTCCCCTGACTTCCAGATCCAAATGTTACATGGCAGAAAAAAGGATGAACACGCGTTCATCGGATCTAAAAGGGTAAGTCACAGGACTACCAGATAAAACTAGATTCCGGTTAGAACGACTTTATTATTTATAATATATGACGTGTTCTGTTTATATCAACTGTTGCCATTACTATGATACTGTATACAATGCCAACTTAACTTAATATTTATTTATTATAACATCTCCCTCTCATAAAAATGAAAGGGACGTACTTACATAATAAAAATAATATATAGTTATTAGAAATACGTAATTTAATTTAATTATAATATAATCTATTAGGCGGTTTAATAATTTGTCCTGATTACATGGGTTGTTTTGGATTTTTTTTAATTTTTACTATTTATATCCACTGATATGATATCTGTTGCGTCTGTATTGATCACCATTTGGTGTTTTTACAATGTATGGTCTGTGTTCTGGTCCTACTTGAATCACTTCTCCTTCAATATCCACTCTGCTTGTGGACTCATTTTAAATATAATATTTTTCCTAGGTAAACTGGTTCAATATTCCTAGCTCCTCTATTGTAATATTTTGTCGGTTTGTTATTTTTGCAACGTCTTTATATTTATCAATATCAATAACTTTAGGATTTAATGATTTATTGGACGTAGGTAGTTTAGTTCTTAATTTTCTTGACATTAGTAACTCAATTGGGAGGCCGTGGGTTCGAATCCCGCTGGGGTCCGTGAATTTTTCACAAATCCGTCTTCGTTTATATAATTAGTAACTCAGCTGGAGAATTTAGGCCATTTTTTGACATAGATCTGTATTGAAATATAGCTGTATAAGGGTCTCAGTTTGAATTTATTTATTTTAAAAGCAATTTTTTAATTGCACTTATGGTTCTTTCCAGAAGTCCATAAGATTTAGGACAATATGGACTGGAAACTAAATGTTCGATATCCCAACTAAATAAAAAGTTTTTAAATTGTTTAGAATGAAAAGGCGGACCTCCATCAGACATCTCACATGGAATGCCATAACTAGCAAAAATAAATTTCATTTTATTTATTACTAATTGGGTAGAAGTGCCTTTATCCAGTAATGCTATTTCTACGTATTTTGAGAATTAATCAACACAGACTAAATATTTTTTACCAAGTATATCCATAAAAGCTATGCCTACTTTTGACCAAAGTACTACTAATTTAATATGATTACGCCTAAACACAATACAAGGTTTGCTAATGCACTTCAATCGCGTTACAACAAAACAACGTACGGTCAAAATTAAACCAATTCAAGAAAACTTTAAAACGTTTGTAAGTTTATGTATTATTCGTAATTTTATTCTTATTGTCACTCCCTATATGTTTATTGTATTATTTTTTGTATTTCTTGCTTATTTTATCTATTGTATAATTTTGAAATTCATATTTATACATGTATCATTTGGGCATGTCCTGTGGTATACCTCTTCTAATAAATAAATAAATAAATAAATAAATAAATAAATGAATAAATAAATAAATAAATAAATAAATTCAGTTTCATGTTGTTTAAAAAGATCTTTAGTATTATTATTTTTATATTTTAGACATGATTCACAATTTGTAATAATGTTAGTAATGTATTTATAAATGTTTGGCTATTAAATAAATCCTTTGATGAATCAATACAATGTTTAATTCCAAAGTGTCCTTCATGAATATTATTTACAATTTCTTTACGTAAAATAGTGGGAATAATTAAACTTTGTCTTTTAAAGACCAAAACGTCTATTACATGTATTTCATCGTAAAATGTATTAGAGTAAGATCCCAGGGCCCCCAGACGTAACTTATTTTCTCAAAGATAAAATGTGTGTAATAGGGTAGTATTCCTATGTACATTGAACGCACGCATACCTGCTAAGTTGGGTAGACGGCCAATTTACAGGTACCAGGTGCGAAAGGTAAGCAAAAATTGGACTTACTTCACTTAAATTCTGAAAGCTGATTTTTATATATGGCTTATAGAATATTACTACAAAATAATATTCAACATTCCCAGACACTTCCGCTCGGCCTTAACTTCCGACAGACGCTTTAAAGCTCACACAAAAATACATGAACTTTACTTATTTTTTGATGCTTGATTTTTATATATGTTACTTAGGGGACTATTTCAAACCTATACGTAGACAGCCAGACAAATGCTAAGGGCCAAACATCCCCCCAGACACAAAAAACATTCTGCTATGAGTATGAGCGCGGGGGACTATACACGCGTTTCAGAGCGAGCGAGATAGCCATGTAAACTGATTTCCTCCTCTTAAACTTACAGTCTGCTCTACTCTACTGTGTGTTTGCACTGTAGCATCCTAAGTAGAATTTTAGTCCACAATTTTTAATTATTGACTTATTGTTCACTACTATAGACTTTAATCGTTGTTCAGATATGGCAAAACTGTTTTATTTAAGGGTGCACGGGACAAAGTATCTGCAATATACATTTCTGTCGTCAAGTCACTCAGGGCACGAGCGACATAATTTAATGAAAATAAATAATTAATTAATTAAAATATCGTAGTAGCAATATAATAATTGTTTTCAGTCATAATAATATATGTAAAAAATAAATGTCTGTCAAATAAATATATGCTATAAAATATAACGTCTATCTTTTGTACTGACTACAACAGGTTATGGGGCCCAGGCAATTCTGAATAAAAATACATACTACGAGTAGAAGGTAACAAACTTATACATTATTTACAAAAGTAATCGATAATGAATAATTATCGAATTGAGTATCTGAAAGGAGATAATTTTGATACTTGAAAATTACAAGCAGAAGCTTTACTGACAATATCAGGTGTTTGGAATAATGTTTCGGGAAAAAGTAAAAAAAAACCCGCTGCTGATAAAGTTGACCAAGTAACAAAATGGGAACAAGACGATTTGAACGCCAGATCTGAATTAATTCTCATAATATCCCCATCTGAACTAAAACAAATAAAAAATTGCAAAACTTCAAAAGATTTGTGGGATACTCTATGCCAAAATTATCAAAGTAAAGGTCCGGCTCGCAAAGCTACACTTTTAAAACAATTAATTTTGCAAAAAATGGATGACCATGATGATATTAGAAATCATCTAAATAAATTTACAGATAATATAGACAAATTAACAGAAATGGACATTATAATAAATTCCGTTTTATTAAGTATTATGATGCTATATTCCTTATCCCCTTCCTTCGGGATGATTTGCCATCTCCAGAAAATTTAAAAATAAAAATTATTAAAGAGAGTGAAGCACGAAATAAAAATAGCAATACAAAAGAAACTGCCTTTTTAGGTAAATATAACAAAAATAACTACAAACAACATAATTTTACACAAAATAAATGTAAAAATGAATATAAACCAAAATGTGAAAAATGTGATAGGTTCGAACCACGGTTCGGACATATACGTCAAAATAATTATTCAAAAATTACAAACGTCAAATGTGAAAAATGTCACTGATATGGACATGCAACTCAAAATTGTTATTCAAATAATTCAAATTATAAACCTAATCAGACAACTTTTAATGTAGAACAGTGTTTATCATCAAATAATTCAAATTCAAATGAAACGTCCTGGTGTATTGATAGTGGTTGCACATTTCATATGAGTGGAATCAAATCAAATTTTAACGAATTATTTAAAAATAAAGGAATTTTAAAATTAGCTTCTAACGATGCAACCGCACACATCGAAGGCTCTGGTTGCATAAAATTACAAGACAAAAATAGTACAATCAATCAACATTAAATACAAATTTAATTTCAGTCAGTAAAATAACAGAAAAAGATTACAAAGTATTATTCAAAAAATATAATGCAGAAATCATTGACAGAAAAGGAAATATTATAATGAAAGCCTATAAATCCAAAAACGGTTTATTTTATTTAATACAAATAAATTAAAAAATTTAAACGAAACATCAAATTTTACATCAGACTATAATAAAATTATAAATTGGCACAAAAAATTATGACATTTAAATGAAACAGATTTAAAAATAACACTAAAAGAAAAATTATTAAACGGACTTCAATTTAACCCAAAAACATATTTAGATACTTGCGAAATACGTATAAAAGGAAAATTATCTAGATTACCATTCCCTATCAGAGAAGAACAAAAGAAAATAGATGTTCTTCACACAGTACATTCGGACGTGTGTGGACCATTCCGTGTGGAATCGCCGGGAGGTGCTCGTTATTTTGTAACATTAATTGACGAGTACTCCAGATACACAAAGGTATACTTTTAAAAAATAAAAACGAAGTATTGGAAAAATTCAGAACATATAAAAATGAAGTAGAAAATCAAACAGGTAAGAGAATAAAATATCTCCAAAGCGATAACGGTACTGAATACTGCAATTCAGAATTCGACAATTATTTAAAAGAATATGGAATTAATGACTCGAAACTGACCGAGTTACAAATTTACAAAAAATGCAATTCTGAGCTCGAAACTGTAAATTTCCTAGTTACGAGTCTATCGTAACGATCGTAACCATTGAAAAACAAAATTAATAAATATCAAATATTTTGTAGTAATCTTTGCTGAGATATTTATTTTTATTTAAAAATTAAAAATGAGGTGTTTTATAGGTATTTAGTATGTTTTGTTATATATTTTTTTTATACGAATCTATTTAAATAATAAATACTGTTTTCACACTAATTATTAATTCAAAATTTTCATTTTATTTTTTCTATTAATATAGAAGAAGGGTGGATTGTTTTTATCACATCTACTGGTGGACCAAAAATTTCCACATGCATTCCATCTATTACCCCAAACACACCTCGAACGCCTCATTTTTCATAGAAACTAATATTGGAAAATTTATAACAGTAATTTTATTAGAATTGATTACGTAAACAACATATGATATTGTTTTTCTGCCGGTTTTATATTTATTTTTTTTTTCATCTCGCTCAGTGGGAAATTTTGTCCATCTTGGTAACAAATGATCAACAACTAAAGAACAATAATTTTTATTTCTCAGGATATGGACGACTTACAAATATATGCAATAGTTGCAACCTAGAAAATTTTGAAATGATCCTGTAGTAGTAAAATATAAAGTAGCTAGAACCTATATTCAAAAATTCGTATAAAAATAACATTTTAACTTTTTAAAATAAATAGTTTAAAATATTTTAGATACTTTCAAGTAAAGAGGTAAACTATCACTTGAAATCACAAATCACAACTCATTTATGAATTTATTATTGTATCCAATTGAAATAGACCATTAATATTTGAATCAAAAATTTCAAAAGGGTGCAAGGAGTCCCGTATATATTTTTTTATAACTTTTACACAGTTTATAATATTTTCAAAAGAAAAATATTTTATGTAAATTACACAAAAAAGAATTTTCCTATTGAAATATTCTTGTAAAAGACCTTCTATACTATACAAAATTTGTTTAATATTGTCCATTTTATTCATATGTAACGGACTCACATACAATCTAAAATATTTTACGATTCTTGCAGACAAGTAATAATTGACAGTAAATATTTACAAGAAATCGGAACGTTTTACGAGTACTCGTTTGTTACGATATGTGTCAGAATTGCATTTTTGATCGTAGTGATTTCCGAGTCTTACAGATATCGTAACTAACGTTACGAGTGTGCACAGAATTGCAGCATAAAAGAAGACTCTCGGCGCCACGAACACCTCAACAAAACGGGCTAGCGGAAAGAAAAAATAGAACCATACTAGATAAAGCTAGGTGTCTTCTCTTGGAAGCAAAACTTTCACAAATGTTTTGGGCTGAAGCAGTAAACACAGCCAATTACTTAATAAATCGATCACCATCACGATCAATAAACAGTGTAACCCCTTTCCAAAAATGGGTTGGTCATAGTCCCTCAGTTCGACACATACAAATTTTTGGAACAAGAGTTTTCATTTTAAATAAAAAATTTACATCACGGGCAGACGAAGGTATCTTTATGGGATATTCTGATACATCGAAAGCATTCAGAATTTTATGAAGAAGCAAGAAAAATGTTAGAGGATATAAGAAACGAAAAAGATAGAAAAGTTTGTTTGTTACAAAAAGCTCCATACGGATTGAAACAATCAGAAAGACAGTGGTTTAAAAAACTGGATGGCAGATTAAAAGATTTAGGTTTTCAATCTTCAACAGCAGACCCATGCATTTACAAGATTGAAAAAGGGGGAGATAAGATAGTAAACGCTATATATGTGGACGATGTCTTAATAGCATCATCAAATGAAAAAGAAATAATATAAAAGAAACACTCATGAACACATATAAAATGCGAGACTTAGGAAATATCAAATTTTGTCTTGGTATGGAGTTTACAAAACATAAAAATGGATACAGCATAAATCAGCAAAAATACATCGAAAATATTCTCGAAAAATACAACATGAAATATTGTAAAACTGCTAGTACGCCTATGGAATCAGGATTAAAAATTGATAAAAATTAAAATAACTTACCCTATCAAAGTTTAATTGGATATTAAATGTTTTTATCGGTAGCTACTAGGCCAGACATAGCTTTTGCGGTAAGCTACCTGAGCCAATTTAACACTTGTTTTGGTCAAGAACATTGGAAAGCTGCAAAACAAGTTGTAAGATACTTGAAAGGCATAAAAGACAGGAAAACCTATTGTTGGAGTAGCTGATGCGGATTGGGCTAGCTGCACGATTGATCGTAGATCTTATACTAGTTTTTGTTTTACATATGGTGCAGGACCTATCAGTTGGCAATGAAGGAAACAAAGAACTGTTGTATTATCTACAGCCGAAGCTGAGTATATGGCTCTTACCGAAGCTGCAAAAGAAGCCATATAGCTAAAACAGTTAGCAAATGATTTGGGAATTCCACATGAAAAAATCTGTATCTTTAATGATAATCAGGCTGCTAAATCTCTAGCTGTTAATCCAATAGTAAGTTCAAAATCAAAACACATAAAGATCAAAGAACATTTTATTAGAGAAACAATCCAATACGGCGACGTTGAAATTTTATATCGAAGAAGCGAAGATATGGAGGCAGACATATTTACAAAAGCATTAGCTAAACAAAAATATTTAACTTTCAGAGAAAAGCTTCATCTTCATCAACTTCATCACTCGTGAGGGGGAGTGTCAAGTTATCTCAGGGCACGAGCGACATAATTTAATTAAAATAAATAATTAATTAAAATATCGTAGTAGCAATATAATAATTGTTTTCAGTCATAATAATATAAGTAAAAAATAAATATTGTCTGTCAAATAAATATATGCTATAAAATATAACGTCTGTCTTTTGTACTGACTACAACAATTTCTTTACCACTTTTATAAATGACTTTTAAGTCATAACTTTGTAACTTAAGGAAGAGTCTTTGTAAACGTTGAGGTACTTTATACAGTGGCTTATCAAAGAAGACTACAAGAGGTTTACAATCTGTTTCAACAATTACTCGATGACCATAGACATATGGATGAAATCTCATACACCCAAAGTGATAGCAAGTATCTCTTTTCAATTTGAGCATAATAACGCTGACTATCTGTCAATGGCGCTGATTCATATGCAATAGGTCTCGAATCCTGAAGCATGACAGCACTCATGGCATACTGAGACGAGTCACAAGATAAAATTAGTTGTTCTGTTTGATCATAGTAAGCTAATAAAGGTGAATTTATTATTAAATTTTGAAGCGTACTAATTTCTTTATAATGTGTTTCATGCCAGTACCATTCTTTATTTTCCTTTAACAAAGATCTTAAATTTATCGTTTCATTTGATAAATTTTTAATGAAAGGGGATAAATATGTTATACCTAGAAATCTTTGTAATGACGATTTATTTATTGGTTTAGGAATGTTAGTTATGGCTTTAATTTTAGAATTATCTGATAAGACACTTTTTTGTTAAATTTATGGCGTAGATATATTACGTCATTGCGACACAATTTTGATTCGTTTCATTGAAACGTAGTAAGACTTTTCGCGCTCTTTTAAAAACTTTACGTAATGTAGCATCATGTTCTTGTTTTGTTGAGGCATGGATCCAAAAATCATCTAAATAAATAATTAAATTAGGTATATGTTTAAAATTCTCTACAATAGCAGCATGCAACAATTCTGGCGCTGACTTTATCCCAAAAGATAATTGTTCAGAACGCCAGCGACCGAAAGGACAAAAAATGTACATAACTTATTCGATTGCTCATCTAACGGTAACACCCAACAACCTGAATTAGCATCTAAAGTTGAAAAATATTTTCAGTTTACTAAATTAGCTTCAACTGTTTCAAATGTTGGAAAAGGGTAGTGACATCTGTTAATAGCTTTATTTAAATTTCTTGGATCTAAACAAAGTCTAATACCACCTGACTTTGCTATTACTATTGCATTGATCCATGGCGTTGGCTCAGTAACTTTACTAATTACTCCCATGGCCTCCATCCCGGCTAATTTCTTTTTGAGGTCTTCATACAATTTAAATAGTACTTTTCTGACAGGTTCAATAACTGGTTCAATATTTTTATTAATTGAAATATGAACTTTAGTTTTTAAACAACCTAGACCTTTAAACACACCTGAATACTCTTTTAAATACATTTTAGACTCTGTGTTATTACTAGAATCATTCATAGTTGTTTTATTTGTAAATTACGATATGTGACTGATTTTCTTAATTAATTTCAGACTGGATAAACTTAATATAGTTCGACATTTAATATCCAGCAAATGAAATTTAAACTATAACTTTGAGATTTTCTTCACTAAATGTTAAAATATTGACTGGAGATTTATTTATATTGATATTTTTACAATTTTTTAAAGTTGAAAATTTATTACATGACTTTACATTAGCTTGAACACCAGTATCAAGTTGACATTTTAATTTAGAACCATTAATATTCAATATGATGTCCCAAGTTAATAAATATATTGCCAAATTATTACTATTTACGTACAAAGCATCAATACAAAATTGATTGCTGTCACCACTGTCACTGTCAATACTACTGTCACTTTTATTATCGTAACAGTCTTGATTATTTATTTGTTTGACATTTATTTTTATTTGATTGACAACATTTAGCAAAATGCCCTTACCACACTGATGACATTTAGTATTCTTAGCCGGGCATTGGCATCGATGTATCTGACCATAACGACGGCAGGCTGACTGGCGTGCGCTGTCTTTTTGATCTTTGTAGAAACTTTGTGACTTGTGAATTGTGTCTGCTACCTCGAAACTGGAACTGACGTCTGACAGGTCGATTGACAGGTCGCTCGTACGTATTTCTTGCTTGTGTCTTATGGATAGCTCCCACAAACGTCGTTTCTGGCTCAACTCCTTTTCTTGCAGCTACGGTTGACTTTATTATTTATAATGCTTTGTCTAACATGATATCTCCTTCACTTAACAGTTTTTCTTTAACGTATGTATATTCTTCAGTTAAACCACATACCATTATATCTTTGACAATGTCTTCTCTTGGTGTTGATAATTCGCAAGACATGCTTAAATTATTTAGTGCTACTACATATTCTTCAATAGATTCGCCTGATGCTTGCTTTCTAGAAAAGAAATTATGTCTCTCAATGGCTATATTATTCTTTGGTGTGAAAGCATCTTTGAAGTATTTTACTAAATCTTAAAATTTACCAGTGTCCAAATCAAAGGTAGACGCATACAAAAATGGTTTGACTTGGTCACCCATATAATGTAGTAACATTGCTGCTTTTCTTGACTTGTCGTCTTTGTCCATCGATGTTGCTCGTAACATAATATTAAATCGCGTATACCAATTTTTCCATTGATCAGCTAAATTCGATGAATTTATATTAATGACTGCATTGCGAGACAATTTTTTGAATGCTTAGATGTCGACTTAGGAATAACGTTTTTAGTCTCTGTCATTATTGTTGTTAAAAAGACACCGACCTGACACAATGTTATGTATGTGTTTTATAATAAAACCAGACTTGGGTTTGAACGGCTTTATTATTTATAATATATGACATGTTCTGTTTATATCAACTGTTGTCATTACTATGATACTGTATACAATGCCAACTTAATAATGATTTATTATAACAGCCACAACAAAGTATCTAGTGCTTACTACAATTCAAAATCAGTTTTCTTTTCAGTCTATTTAATTCCTCCTCCAACGCAGCGTGGCTGTAACATGAAGGTAAAGAGTGCTTCTTTTTCACTTCACTTTAAAAACACAACACACAGCCACTTGTTGAACGTCCGTATCCGGCGTAGTACAAATAACGGAATGAGTACCTAAATGAGCTATGATGAGGTATTACGTCGGGTGTTTTTTTCTTATTACATAGCTTTCAAATATATCGACGGGAATGACATAACGCGACACTATATAGTAATTATATCGGAGGACAAGCGAAGGAAAATTTATTGCCCAACAGTTCATTACAAACCAAAAAATTAATATTTTGAACTGAAACAGTTTATTTACTTATCAACAAAAAAATAAGAAAAATGCAAATATGTTTTTGTCGTAAAAGTACATTTATCATATTATTGAGTGATGGTTCTTATATAGTTACTTCTAGCATACGAGTAGAAGTGACGCAGCCAGGTAGGGTTTAGGGGGGGGGGGTAGGAGTTAGGAGTTCAAACCCTCGAACAGGTGCGAATATAGGAATTTAACATTGGATAATAGTTTTACGCAATTTCCTGCTCTCCTGTTCATTTTACGGTTTGGTTTCTTCACAATTTTAAAAAGAAATTTCAAAAGTTTCGATAATTAGTAACAATAACCATAGCATGACGTAGAAAACAATATTTATATTAATATGCTGACAATTATTTTTTTTTGTATAAACTAAATTAAATAATTAATGTTTATTCGAATAAGAAACGTATCTTTATTCTAAAGAATGATTATGATGGATATACTTATTGCAGAATATGTTATTTATTTTCCATGAATCAGATTGATGTTTGACATTTATAAATAATAAAACCAGAAAAAGAAAACAAATAGAAATTTTGATAGTTCGCCTTAAAACTTTAAAGTCATTCTGAACAAATTTGCATTCTTCACTCTTATACAGATTTTGACGTAAAATGAACAGGAAAGCAGGAAATTGCGTAAAACTAAAATCCCATGTTGAAACACTATGTTCGCACCAGACCGTTAATACCCTATATATGTATTTTAACAATATTTACAATTGTTAAAACCTAATGCTGCGCATCCACAGCGGGATCTGTTAATATAAGTAAAATAGTAAGTTTTTACGTATCATGCCTTCATTTACAAATAGATACAAAAATAACTAGATATAAAAACATTAAAATGTTAATTATTACATATTATGAAATTTTTTAAAACAAACAATGTAAGGGAATACCTATGACATTTCATAAATAAATAAATATTTATATCATCACGGCTTACTACCCATTGCTGGGTGTGCCAATCTGTTTTGTACACATTGCTGGGTGTGCCAATCTGCTTTGTACAGAGATATCGGTAATGATGAAATATTTGCTCCGTGTGGGTGCTTACCAGGCGCCACCTCATGGGCACTCTTTGCTGGCGTGGCAAGTGAACCACAGGGGTCAATTCTGTGCTATTTAAAATTTCAAATATCTGGCGTCGGTCGGGATCGAACCCGGTTCCCTAGATTCGTGACCTGACACTAAGGTACGTAACCACGAGACCCCATTTTTGGTACATATATTTTGTCTTGATTTAACATTTTCTGCGTCTCCTCCATGATTTTGCAGGCTGACCGATTAGAATATGGCCAACAGATTCTATTCTCATTGCATCTACAAGTTTCAATTTTGTTGGTTTTGTAAATTGGAAATAAACATGCACGCTTTCATCAGATATTTTTTGAAGATAGCAGGGATCAGTTCCAATTTACAAAAGTAGAAATTGGAACTTGCAAACGAAATGAGAACAGACTCTGCAGGACCAATTATAATCCGCCACCCCCGAAAAATTAAGGAGAAGGTATAGGAATGTCAAAGCCAGACAGAATATACACATATATCACACTGCAAAGCAGGCCACTCAAACTAACTTTTTTTATTAAAAATTATTTTTTTATTTTACTGATATATTTGTAAACTAGGTTCAACATGGTATTTGGCATGATAGTGGCGCTTTCGGTTTAATCGAAAGTGATATTAAATTTGATATTTCACATGGACACCTATATTTTTACATGTTTGGGATCTACGTAAAAGCGAATTTTTATTAAAGAAATAAATTTCAGAATCGTAAGGGAAAATTATGAATAATAACCTGGTACGCTATGATAACAGATAAGTTTGTTTTTATGTTTAAAAATTTAACAGTTACTTATTCAAATCGTTACGTTAGAATGGTGAAGCATATTTTTGTAAATAAAATGATTCTACTCTAAATATCCGAAATACATTTATTTTCATCCTCTTTCTAAAATTCGCTGTACACCGGTGCAATCTGTCAATATAGTTTTCACAACACAAACAAAATCAGAACGAAGCGGGACTTTCAGTCATTTTGGATCACTCTATATATTTTGTTACAAAAAAATGATCAACTTATCACAGCCTACCTGATATGGCTTACCAGGTTAATTATTCATAATTTTCTCTTACGTTCTTTTATTTTATTTCTACAAGTAGTTTAATGAAATAAATTGTGAAAAATTGTCAGCCATCGGAATTCGAACCCAAGACACCTATCTTGCCGGATAGTGCTCTGCCAACTAAGCTATTGGGTGTTCTCTTCTCGTTGGCTGAACAATTTTTCACTTTTAAAGTCGTATTACTACGGAGGATTTATTAATTGTTACATGATTAGATGTGAGGTTGCCAAGCTACCACTGCGATTTGAAACATCTAGTGAACTAGTCACAATTTACTCAAGGCTCTACCAAACCAAATTCTAATATTAACAATGAGTTAATAGTTTGGCGCCAAAATTTGTGACGTAACTTTTCCCTAAAGGGTTAATTGAGTCACTATACTCCACAGGGATGTTCTGTTGGGAGGCCGCCAGCTTTTAAACAGTGGAGACGGGCAGGGTTGAAAAACCATAGGAATGGTTATAAAAAGTTATAAGGGCGCCACGTAATTTTTAACCTCAAAATTACGAAAAGGACGGTACTAAACAAAATACTAAAAGATCTTACCTACCGTAATGTTGTTGCCTGTAAACGACTGAGGTTTGCGAAATAAAAGAAATAATTTAATAAAACAGAATTTAATAAATTCAAGTCACTGCGTGCTGAAGGCACGGTTAAAAAAAATGTAAGAATTGTAAATGTACAATAAAATAGTGAATATAAGTGGTAAAAAAAAGTAATAAGATCAAAAATACACTATTGTTGAACCCTAAACCCATAACCCAGTTTCTGGCGCGGCGTATATACAGTTACAGTATTTTCGAAGTGATATCATTTCAAAACCTGGGCTACATGCCAGTTGATACGCGCAACCTCGCTGAATCACAAGTTGCAACTATTGGGCAACAATGTAATCATATATAAAAATATTTTTAAAAAGTGCTATACACCAAAAATAGTTCTGCAACAATGAAACAACAATGAGCTGATGGCTCCAATAACATATAATCACTCTATTCATTTTCATAAAAAAAAAAAATTACAATTACAAAAGTCTCAAAATGAAATCTACAATGAGGACACTGTAGCACAGTCCTCTACGGCAACACATAACTTTAAAATAATACTTCAGTTCTTCCACGCAAAAACTATGAAACGGAAGAACGATCTTAAATGAATGTTAATGTACTTAGCTCCTGTGACGTATGCAGGGCGGAAAGGGCTACACAGGTGGGCGATGTTGGCGGATGGACTCAAGCTGGCTGATGTCCCAACAAACGAAGATGCGGTTGTAGAGCGGCCAAATCCTCCCTCGGAGATTAACTGCCAGAACGAAAATGTAATGCCCATGAATCCACAATGGCGCATCACCGAAAAACCAACACTGGACAGTCAAAACGACACTTCGACGTTATCAAAATCCGCACAATAGCGAGACCAAAACAATATTGGTTCAAAAGACAACGAACGAAACACTCTACTTTTGCATCGACACAATAACTACACAAAAAAATCTACGCCGAACAATGGCCATGTGCCACAAATACGATGGTCAAAAAACACGTCTTTACTGCCCTACATCAGGAACAAAAGTCCATGAGGTCGGAAACTTTAACACGGACAATCAAAAAATGGTGGCCGGAAACATACAACGCCACAGTAAAACAAAAAAATAACATAAAGAAGAAATACAATCAAACGAACGCGCACGCCACTGTAGTATTAGACCGTATTAAACCTGCCAAAAATGTCAACAAAACTTCAGAAGGTCGCTACAAAATGAATGTCTGGAAGAAGTTCTAAATAAAATATAAATAGGCCAAAAATATTGAAGATAAAATACAGGTAAGTTACTAAATAGAAGTGAAACATATTTTGCATGAGAGATACACAATGTAGGAACCAATGAAACGCTAAACAGAAACAATAAAAAGGAGACATGAAGTTGCAAAGAAGATTTATTGGACGGAACACTAATTAAAGAAGTTATAACAATTGAAAAACACAAGGAATATGAGGGATTGACAGAATACCAGTAAATATTCGACAAGGGAAATCCAGATTTAAGTTAGAAGAAAGGTACGTAAAAGATAGGAATAAGAATCTAGAGCAAAAAAATGTTAAAGGGCAAAATTAGACCGTAACAATAAATTGTAAAAAATTGTCAACCATCAGGATTCGTACCCGAGGCTCTTATCTTGCCGGGATATTGCTCTACCAACTAAGCTATTGGCTACTCTTCACTCGAGTAGTTTAATTTTAAAATTAAATGGACTAAAAATTTATGGTTACATAGCCCATTAGCCAATCACAACGCAGAGTTTCATTCTTACAGTGGAATAGAGTATACGTATAGTTCAAACACAGAATATAGTACTTCATGATATATAATGTTTAATATGACAATTTTTTTTATTGCCAATAACTTCTTGACAAGTAGTGCGAACGTTTATAGTGACGTAATGACATTCAAATTTTTTTTTTTATTTGATATATATTAAATAATTACCAGTGAGTATTATATAGTCAAAAATTCGTTGCTTTCTCGGTTGAAATTGAACCTTGTCATCAATAATTGTATATGAATATAATAATATTCCAATTGCATAATTAAACTGGTTAACCCAATACATTGTATCAAGGGTTGAATCATATCTTATTTTAAAATTGAATTTATTTGCAATGCTATTTAATATAATTGCTACTTTGCCAGTTATTATTTCTAATAACCCGTACATGGTGATGAGGTGATGTGTCTGTTGTAACTGATAGAGAGTCTTCATTTTAAATTATAAATAACTACATTACCAATAATCATACTTTAGTATAGCTAATGATATGAAACAATTAGGATATTTGTAGTAAATTAAATATGCAACAAATTAAATTTTTAACATGATATCTTCATCATCACAGTTACTCTACAATACATTGCAATGTTAACCTAATTTCAATAAAAAATACAAAATATTGATTATTTAATTTGGGGTTATGTAATGAAATTATGAAAAATATTGTTTGTAGTACATAAATCGTAAATAAAATATAGTATACGAGTCTATATATTGGATATTATTATGTATTATTTATTGGACAAAACACTAGCTAAAGAAGGCATAGCAATTAGAAAATACAAAGATATAAGGGATTGACAGAGTAACAGTAATAACTCGGCGAGATAATTCTAGATTTAGATGCTAAACTAGTGTCGGAATGCAAAAATTAGACCGTGACAGTACGTAATACATTAATCGTAGATAAAGTATAGCATGCAACTTGCTATAATGGCTATCATTATCTCGGATGAATACAACCGCTGCTCGCTTCGCTCGCTGGAGTTGCAAACTTCATCCTCGGTAATAATAGCACCCATTATAGTGTCGTTGTATAATATACTATTAAATACTTTGAAATAGTCTGGTTCACCGAAAATGACTTTTTATACGACCATTGTTTTACGTCATCGTAGTATCCTAACACTGAAAGCTGAACTTAGCACGTAAGTGTTACGTTATATTTTATATCGTAATAGTTGACACGGTTGCTAGGTTACTGTCTTTATTTTCTAGCTTTTGAAGTGTAGGTATTTCATTAAATATATAATTATGCTCGTCTAAAAAATAATGTATGATATTCACATATCTTAGCTAGTGTGTATTGATTTGCACTCCGCTACCTGTCGTGCGTCAATTTACACTCGCATGATATTGGGTATTTTTCATAACTATTTAGAGGCAATATGATGATTCGATCAGGAAATATTATGAAACAACACATTTCTTGAATGATTTTCTATGAATTTTTTTCTTTTCGAATAGTAATTACAATTATTGTTTCTTTCTTTCCTTATGGTTCATCATATATATATATATATATATATATATATATATATATATATATATATATATATATATATATATATATATGTATATATAGGGTATAAATAAAGTAAGTGCATTAAATTTAACCAGTAATATAACTCGGCGAGAGCAATATTTCTTAATAACTTTTTTTCGAAATCGCATATTTTTTAGCGTTTTTACCACCCCGTAAATTGACGAGTCGTTCCAAATATTTTTGTGATAATTGAATGCAGTAGTAATAGCTATGAAAAATTTTGTTTTAGCAATTGACAGTCTTGTCAATTGTTGCAATTAAATTTTGACACTAGTAATAAACTTGTTTACAAGGTAAAATTCTGTCAAAATGCGAGTACACAGACATTATAATTACTTACCTATGGTTTATTTTTTTACTCGTATCTGTAAGTACTAAATTTTACTTGACATCACGGTTGACATAAAGACAGTATCATAGAGTTGCCAACGCATTTATACGGAGCGTTTCCAAATCATCACCAAATCATTCCGTTCTTAATATTCGCACATTTGTTAATCTTGTATATCTTTATCACATCACAATACGGAGTGTCACATATGACAATTTTAAAAAAAGCAACAGTTATATCCATAACATGTGCAAAAAGTTCTGTTTTCAGCACATAACAGACTTCAATTTTGGGAATGGCTCATAATGTTCATTAATGAGACTAAATATACTTGGGAAGGTGTATGTACTTATTATGCACAACATATTTGGGTGGGAACAATAAATGGACGACTAATTATTGGTACTCATGTACCTTTTTTAAATGGACAAAAGGTTGTACTTACATTTTTTGAATAACGTATTAAAACTATTATGATTTATCGACGATAAATAATGATCTCATAACCTAAAAACTATGCTTTTGCTCTTTCTCTCGTTACCTCGCCCCTCGTCGTCCACTATTCACAGGTATTAAAAGCCTGGTTTAATACACAACTTTATAATTTTGTTATCCAAAATTACATTTCTTTATTTTAAAAATTGTACTATTACGAATTAATAAATAATAAATGTTATTTCCGTTGATTCGTTTATTAATTACTGTGACTGCAAGTGTAACCGATAACCGACAATTTTTGAGCTGTTTGTATCCCACTTGATTACGCCAGCAGCCATTTGTTCTCCATGGGCGCGCGCCGAAATATGCAGTAAATCTTTAAAGAATTTTAACTCAAAATCTAAAAGATTTAGAAAAAAAAGTTATTAAGAAACATTGTTGCTCTCGTCGAGTTACATTACTGGTTAAATTTAATGCACTTATTTCATTTACACCCTGTATATACATATACATATACATATATATATATATATATATATATATATATATATATATATATATATATATATATATATATATATATATATAACATAGTTACCGTTGAAATAATTAATATATGTAATGTATTGAATTGACAAGTCAAATAATAAAGTATTCACAAGTTATTATTCTGGTATTTACTATACTACACATGGTGATGAGGATAAACTCCAATTAATGTGAATGGGAAGAAAAAAAACCCAATACAGAAAATAAATCAACAAAGAACATTTAATAATCTCAGAATGAATAAAATATTTGAGAAATTTTAACCTGAATCTTCTTCATGGAAGTTAATTTTGAGCACCTTTCATTAGTATCAATGTCCCAAGACAGTTTTCCATGTAACTGCAGGCCTAAAATTTTGTTGCTGTCAACTTGTGACAAAGATTGAGAGTTGCATTTTATCAACATACTGTAACGTTTTTATTTATTTGGGTGAAGTGTAAATAATAGGCAGTTATTATTAATTAAAATAAAAGTTTACTATAACGATAAATAGATATTAAATATAATTAAAAGATGACAAATATAACGAAGACTATGATTAAACAAATATTAAAAACTAATTAAGACCAAGAATATTATAAAACACTTAAACACTAAGATTATTTATTTAAACAATTTTATAACTCATTTTATTATTATTATTATTATTATTATTATTATTATTATTATTATTATTAATACATCACCCAACAGGCAAACGCCCAATTAAAGGGTAAGAGATTAAACGTATTCAATACAATAACATATATTTCTTAATCTCGTTAATGGTGTTATGAAATATATCAATTTCACCTTCGATGATATTGAAAGAGTTTATCATTTGATGGATAGGTGATTTGGTTAACATATTTGATTTTGGAGTTTTTAAATAAAAAGTATTTTTGTGTCTGGATGACATTCTAGGAACTTGAAAAAAAAAATTCTATTCATAATAAATGTGCAGTCAAATGTATTATTGATTAGTTTACGTAAAACAATTACAGCAGATATACGACGCCGTTGTTCAAGAGAGTTTAAATTAAATTCATCTAGTAATACAGCCTGAGATACTCCTCTAGGAGGATAATAGCCTTTCAAAATATATACAGCAAATTTCAGAAATTTTCTTTGAATACGTTCTAAAGATTCGGACTGATAACGATAAAGTGGTTTCCATATTAAGGAACCATATTCTAGGTGGGGACGGACTAAGGACACAAATAAGAGATGTAAAACTTTAGCACTATCAAACATAACAGAATTACGAATTAGGAAACCGAGGCATTTACATGCAGTTGATATTTTGAGTTGTACATGAGATGTGAAGGTTAATTTAGGATCAAAGGTGATTCCAAGATCTAGTGAAATGTCGGGCCTGTTTAGAGCAGAGTTATTTATTAAATATTCAAAATATATAGGGCTGAGTTTTCTGGAGAAGGTCATGGAGTGGCATTTGTTGACATTTAAAGACAGTTTGTTATCCCTGCACCAATTGGATATAGTTTCCAAATTTTTTTGAAGTTTTAAACAATCATCGATCGTAGGTAGATATGTTACACAGAAGTTTCAAATCGTCAGCATAAAGTAAGTGCTCGACATCAATGTCAGCGGTAATGTCATTTATGAATATGTTAAACAATAAAGGTCCCAGAATCGACCCATGTGAGATATGATGTGAATAGTTGCAAGAGAGAGTTCGAAAAGCCAAACAGTTTGAGTTTTTGCAAAAGAATGGTGTGGTCTAGCCTATCAACGGCCTTAGAAAAATCCGTATACACGACGTCCACCTGCCCCTGTTGATCCAAGGCTTCGCATATTAGCTGAGTTTTGCACATGAGATTTGTGACTGTTGACCTGCCCTTCATAAAACCATGCTGATTGATAGAAATTTGACCACTTACATGATTGTAAATTTTTTCGTGTAGATTCGAAGATTTTGCTAAAGTTACATAATAAGGCAATGGGCCTGTAGTTGGCGATATCATTCTTGTCGCCTTTTTTATAGATAGGTTTTAGCCCAGCTAGCTTCCACTTCTCCGGATAGGTACAGGTTTTTAAAATCATGTTGAATATTACAGTAAGAGGTTCAACGAAAACTGAACAACAGTCTTTTATGATAAATGAAGGTATCATATCAGGTCCAGTTGTCATATTGGGTTTCATTTTCTTAATGGCTACCGCAACTTCATTTTCAGAAACTGAATTGATACAGAGAGTACAGAAGTTGTCCGGGACATGGAAATTAAAGTTATTAATATCTGGATCGCCATTAAATGAACTGGAAAAGTAATCGGCAAAACAGTCGACTATTGATTGAGTATTTTCGACGGGTGTAGAATTGTAACTCATAACCGGGGGAATGTTTGAACTGTTCCGTCATTTATTTATACAACTATATTTGTTTATGTTCACAACTTGTCAACTACCTGTTTATATCACCAACCAGTGAATACGCGACGCTCATTTATATCAGACGGTCCAATGCCTTCGCTAAAAGTGCTTATATATTTCGACAGTTGTATTCGAGAAATTTCTAGAGCACTATTCCAGATAAAAACTCAAACACAATAGATTTCATCAACCGCGTAATAAGCAAGTTTGGACAAGTTTGTTGCGTCATCGCTGAAAATAGACACTCGCTCGTCCGTGCGACGCGGCTGCTACAGTGGCGGCGACGGCGGATTGTTTCGTCACGGAACAGTTCGTGATGACAAAATCTGCATGTATTACCCTTGGTGCATTTCAAAGTTTTGAAGAAATGACACTCGATGGTCCGCTCGATTTCTTTTTTATGTCCGTTAGGGTTAAAGCTGCAAACGAGAACTTCAGCAACGGAGGAGGATCTCTATCATGGTCCTAACAATCCTCCAATCTAAACCATCTAGACCACAGCCTAAATTTGGTACTGCTAGTTTCAAAATGTTATTCTCAAGCAGATGATCCCTTAAATCTCACAGCGAGTTCCACACGTTACGATACGACGGCTTCTGGTACGAGCGTGGTTTTTTAAACAGGTAATAGATGTACCGTTGATGGTCTGCATTGCTATCCCTCAGGCGCAGTGTTTTTACAACAGTTGGACGTTGACTGGCCAGTTCTTGTAGTCGCCCAAATTTCGCATTAAAGACTGAAGCTATGCCGCGAGACATATTTAAGTCTTCTGATACCGAGGGAATAATCTGAAGATACGGTGACTAGATCTCGATGTTCTTCTTTCGTCACGCTGAACCGCGCCTTGCTGCCAAAGGAATAATTCTCCATGAAGTCTCCAAAAGTTGGTTCTTGTGTTATGATCCGACGAACCGTTGCTCCACTATAGTCTTCGTGATTGTCTCCGGCGAAAGGGGCTAGCCGATTGAAGTGTACTACTCTCTGCTTCCAGGTAGGTCGTTTCCTAATTCTATATACCACGTCGTTTATATTTTTGACTACCTCATAGGTGACTTCCCAAATTTTTTGCAGCTTTGGTGACAAACCGCGACGTCTTTGTGGGTTGTAAAAGCCACACTAAATCCCCAGGTTGATATCCACCCTTTTCAACCTTGATGTCATACCGGTCCTTCATTCGGTCGCTGGCAGGTTGAATATTCGTACGGACTTGTTCAGGCATGTCATCCATTCTTCTCCGTAAGTCCGAAACGTAATTTTCCCCGGCCAGATCTTCCCTAGGTTTACTGCCAAACACCAAGTCGCATGGTAAGCGCAACTCACGCCCGAATAAGATCTTCGCAGGAGTTTGCCTTGTTTTTCATGCACGGATGAACGATAAGCCATCAGGAACAGATGGAGATGTCGGTCCCAATCTTTTTGGTAGTTGGAGACAAATATCGGTTGATCGTTCTGTTCATTCGTTTAACCATGCCATTAGAATGCAGTTGTTCTAGTTTTATTAATTCCTAATATCTTACAAACTTTTTGGAAAACGGAAGACTCAAAATTTCTTCCCTGGTCGGAGTGGAGTTCACGTGGTACTCCAAATCGGCATATACATTTGTAGGAATATTACATTACAAACAAACAATCACACAAAAATTATTTATTAATAGTTGGACATTTACACTCGGTCTCTAAATATTATATTATTTTACAATACTTGTTTTTTTCTGCCGCTATCCCGATCCCAAAATTTTTATTTTTACATTGCCTGCTACATGACTCTCCCCCTAGTGATCGAGTCGATCACGAGAAGGAGACTCGCAGTGGACGAACTCGCAGACCCACAGGTGTTGTCCTTTTTTGTGGTAGGGGCTGTACCGATGCTGCGCTGGCCTCTGCTGGTGGTAGTATCTCCGCGACGGTGTCGGTTTCAGCGGCGACGTAAGCGGGCTTGAGTCTGTCAATGCTTACTGTTGCCTCTTTCCCACGGATTTTCAGGGTGTAAAATTTCTCCTTTCTTTGTACGACTTCGTACGGACCGTCGTATGGTGGTTGGAGAGGACCTCTAGCAGCGTCGTGTCGTAAAAAGACATGAGTTGCTGTCGGTAAATCTGTAAAAATAAATATTTGTTTATCGCCGTGATGCGATGCTGGTTTTGGGCGTAGCTGAAGCATATGATGACGTAGCTGCGAAACATAACTCGCTGGATCGGGATGTGGCTCTACAACTGAGTTGTGTGAGAGAAATTCACCGGGAAGTCGTATGTTTTGCCCAAATACTAGCTCTGCAGATGTGGACTGTAGATCTTCTCTCCACGCAGCGCGCAATCCTAGCAGCACTAGAGGCAAACAGCTGACCCAGTTGTTCCTTTCATGGCATCGAATTGCTGCCTTCAACTGGCGGTGTAGTCGTTCTACCATGCCGTTTGCTTGTGGGTGGTAACTTGTGGTTCGAAGATGCTTGGAGCCTAAAGTCGCGTTGAGTTCCCTGAAGCGGTTGCTCTCGAACTGGCGACCCTGGTCAGTTGTTATGTGACCAGGCACTCCAAATCGGGCGATCCATGTATTCAGCAAGGCTTCTGCCACTGTGATAGCTTCTATGTTTTCCATTGGGACGACTTCTGGCCACCTTGTGAATCTGTCTACGATGGTCAAACAGTATTTGTAGTTTCCGCAAGTAGGAAGAGGTCCTACGATGTCAATGTGTATATGCTTGAACCTTTCACTTGGATCTGGAAATTTACGGAGTGGCGCTCTGGTATGCCGAGATACTTTGTTGCGCTGGCATTGAATGCAGCTTTTCGCCCACTCTCGGCAGTCTTTGTTAATGGATGGCCACACAAAGCGTTGTGCTACCATCTTTGTACTGGCTCTAATGCTGGGATGGGCAAGATCATGCACAGACGAAAATGCCTGTTGACGGAAGGGTCTGGTGATGAACGGCCTCACCACGTCGGTGGATATATCGCAGAAAATATCCTCTATTGTGCCAGGAATTTTCATCTTCTTTAACTGGAGTCGAGTCGACGTGCATTGAATCAGGCTTTGCAGTTCGGGATCATTTACTTGTGAACGAGCAAGAGCTGAATAGTCAATAGTGGTTGTTATTTCGTCAATTCGTGACAGAGTGTCTGCAACAATATTTTTGGAACCAGACACGTGCCGTATGTCCGTCGTAAATTGTCCGATGTAATCGAGGTGGCGGAACTGTCTTGGCGAGCATTTGTCGGATTTCTGACGAAATGCGAAGGTGAGCGGTTTATGGTCTGTAAAAATGGTGAATTTGCGGCCTTCTACCATATGTTTAAAGTATTGGATTGCTTCGAAGATCGCCAGAAGCTCGCGGTCGTATGTGCTGTATTTCGATTGTGCTGAACCAAATTTCTTCGAAAAGAATGACAATGGCTGCCATCCTTTTGTAGTATATTGTTGCAGGACTGCACCCATTGTTGTATCAGACGCATCAGTGAAAATGGCGAGCAGTGCGTTTGAACGTGGGTGAGCGAGAACTGTGGCCTCAGCGAGAGCGTTTTTAGAAGCTGTAAAAGCGCTGGCGGCTTCGTCGGTCCATGACACGGGGTGCTTTCCTTTGGTGTTGGGCCCTTGCAGCAATTTGTTGAGAGGAGCTTGAATTTCTGCTGCATTTTTCACAAATCGCCTGTAGAAGTTAAACATACCGAGAAAACGACGCAGTTGCTGGTATGTTTGCGGCTGTTGGAAATTATCAATGGCGCTAACTTTATTTCGCAGCGGCTTGATTCCTGCGGCATATACGGTATGCCCTAGAAAAGAAACATCTTGCGCGCCGAATACACACTTCGCTGGATTGATGAGAATTCCGGCTTCACTAAGACGCATGAAAAGTTGACGAAGATGCTCTTCGTGCTCTTTCTCTGATGTTGAGGCAACCAATATGTCATCAATGTAGGCATATGCGAAATCTAACCCCAGTAGCACCTCATCAATGAAACGTTGGAACGTTTGTGCGGCGTTCCGAAGTCCCATTGACATATAAGGGAACTCGAAAAGTCCAAATGGTGTTGTTATTGCTGTCTTGGGAATGTCTTCTGGATGTACTGGTATTTGGTGGTAAGCGCGCACCAAGTCTACAGTGGAGAAGATATTTTTCCCAGCCAGAGAATGTGTAAAGTGATGTGTGAACAGGGTACCTGTCGGGAATTGTACGAGCGTTGAGCGCTCGGTAGTCGCCGCATGGACGCCAGCTATTGACATCTTTCTTGGGAACCATCACCAGCGGAGATGACCATGGACTGTCAGAACGGCGGACTACTCCTAGGTCCAACATGACTTTAAATTCTTTGAGAGCTGCATCCTGACGATCTGGAGCTAAACGTCTAGGTTTGCATGATATTGGTGGACCTGGTGAAGTTTTAATATGATGACGAGTCGAATGCTTCGCCGCTTGCGAATATAAACCGGACGGCTTGGTGATATTCGGAAATAAAGTCAATAATTTTCCGTATTTGCCCGGCACTGGAACAGTTTTTACTTCACCGCACGCGTTGGTGACAGTGGAACCTCTCACAGAACACGAAGTGCCACTATCTACTAAAAGTCTGTTTTTTATATCTACCAAAAGTCCATAGTGTGCTAAAAAATCTACCCCAATGATGGGTTTCGCGACGTTTACTATGAATCGCCACACAAACTCACGATGAAGATTGAAATGGAGTCGTAGCGTTATAAAACCGTAAGTTGCTATTGGCGTGCCGTTCGCTGCCGCCAGTTCGTAGTTTGTACGTTCACGCACGCCGCGTATCTCTTTTCGGGGGTACACACATACGTCCGCACCGGTGTCTATCAAGAAATGTTTTTTTGAATAGTGGTCCGTCAGTAGGAGTCGGCGTGAACTTCCCGAAATACAATCATTATCCGCCGAATTTAATGACTGCTGTTTGCGTTTCCCGCTGAAAAACTACAGGGTTGAGTGCATTTTTGAGCATCTGCACCGTACTTCCAATGATACCAGCAGGTTGACCGGCGACCAGAGGAATTTTCTCGGGGGCGAGATTTAGACCGCGCACGTTGACCGCGATGTGGTTGGTGTTTGGATCGAGTTTACCTGGGTTTCTGGAGCTCCGTAATTTGCAGCTGTAGCTCTTCTATTTTCGCCATGAGAGCTTCAATGGCGTTTACTGAAACATCGGAAGGTGCAGTAGCGGCGGCGATTTGTTGCTGCGGAGAAACTTCTAGCACTTTATCTGCAAGCTTTGCAGCTTCGTCGAGCGTACTTTCCGTCTGCGTAGCTAGGATTGCCTGCAATGTGCTTGGTAGACGGCCTATCTATAGCGTGCGTAGTAATGCTTCGGTGATAGTGGCGCCGCCTAGGTCTCGCAAGCGTCGGAGGAATTGCGATGGTTTCCGATCGCAGAGTTCTAATTTTTCCAACAGTTGTTTAGTTTTCTGTTCCTGAGTGGCAGATAAACGAGAAATTAATTCAGTTTTTAATTTATCGTACTTTCCTGTTGATGGAGGTGATGTGATGACGTCTTTCACTTCGGCGGCATATCGAGCTTCTAAATTTCCGATGACGTATCCGTACTTCGTTTCGTCTTGCGTGACGTTGTTAATCAGAAATTGTCCTTCTAGCTGTGCGAACCACAGAGAAGGATCGGCGGGCCAAAACGGCGGTACACGTATAGAAACGCGGTTGACGGCAGATTGTTCCTCGATTGACATGTCTATATTATGGTATTTTATCACGTCGGGGTCACCACTTTTGTAGAAATATTACATTACAAACACACAATCACACAAAAATTATTTATTAATAGTTGGACATTTACACTCGGTCTCTAAATATTATATTATTTTACAATACTTGTTTTTTTCTGCCGCTATCCCGATCCCAAAATTTTTATTTTTACATTGCCTGCTACACATTCTTTAACTAAAATTTCAGTGGTGGCTTCCTGGTTGGGTAATGGATACGCTTCAACCCACTTGATAAAGTAGTCCATGACAACAACGATGTATTTATTTCCTTCGTCACTTTCTGGGAATGGTCCAGCCACATCGATCGCAATACGCTCAAATGGACTGCCAACGTTGTGTTGACGAATTGGAGCTTTTCGTCGTTTATGCGGACCGTTACTTCCAGCGCAAACCACACATTTCTTGCACCAATCTTTATCATCTTTCGTAAAGCCAACCCAGTAAAACCGCTGGCGCAAGCTTTCTAGCGTTTTGACCACTCCAAAAATGGCCTCCAGGTCCGTTATGGATCTCATTCAACAAGTCTGGTACTTTACTCTTTGGAATAACTGAGTTCTCTTCTTAGTTCCATCAGCTTTAATAGGCCACCCTCAATCACCATGGAGTCCCATTGCGCCCAGTATGATTTTACGCTCGGTGAGTGCGGTGCAACATCTTCCTATACTGGTTTGCTCTCCTCTGCTTTCAATTCCAGTATAATTTTCAAAGTTGGGTCTTCGCGTAGTTCATCGGGCTGCCAGTTATCGCCGACTACTGTTGTTCTGGCGACGATGGAAAATGTCTCTTCTAGTTGACTACAATGCTTGCATTCGTTTTGGCATGGCCTTCTGGAAAATGCATCGGCATTACGATGACTGGTACCTGTCCTTTGCTCGATTTTCAAATCGTATTCCTACAGTCTTTCGATCCATTTAGCTACCTGACCTTCAGGATTCTTAAATTGTAGCAGCCATTTTAATGCAGCATGGTCAGTTATAATGAAAAATTTCCTTCCATACAAATATTTGTAGAAATGTTCCACGGACTGCCAAGAGTTCTTTTCTGTTCACACAATAATTTCTCTCTGGTCTTGCTAAAATAGGCAATAACCTTCTCATGTCCGTCTTGTATCTGGGAAAGAACGCTACCAATTCCCACGTTGCTGGCATCTGTGTCTAGTATGAACTCTCCTTCAGGTAAAGGATAATTCAGGACAGGTGCGCTTGTCAAAGCATGTTTCAGTTCTTTGAACGCAACTTTGCAGTCCATTTCTCAGATAAATTTTCGACCTTCTTCAGTAAGCCTTGTCAGTGGCTTGGCTATGTTGGCAAATCCAGGTACAAATCGTCGATAATAGGTAAACAGACTAAGAAAACTTCTAAGTTCGTGTTTGTCTCTAGGTGCTGGCCAATCTCTCACAGCCTTTATTTTTTCCAGGTCAACTGCAGTACCCTTATCCGGAACCACGTGTCCAAGGTAATGAACTTCCCTTTGAAACAGGTGACACTTCTTGGGGCTGAGCTTCAGATTAGCCTTCTGCAATCTCTGGAAAATCTCTTCAAAATTCTTCATGTGGTCCTCGAATGTTTTACCTACCACACTAATGTCGTCGAGATAGACTAAACAGGTTTTCCATGATAGTCCAACCAATACAGTTTCCATAAGTCGTTCAAACGTTGCAGGGGCATTTCAGAGCCCAAATTGCATTACAGTAAATTACCACAGTCCGGTACCAATAGTGAAGGCTGTGTTTCCTTATCTTTTGGATCCAAATCTACTTGCCAGTATTCGCTGTTTAGATCCAGAGTAGAGAAAATCTTCGAGCCAGCCAAACTGTCTAGTGTATCGTCTATTCGAGGTAGCGGGTAGCTATCTTTTTTGGTAACGTTGCTAATTTAACGGTAATCGACGCAAAATCGTGTAGAGCCATCCTTCTTCTTTACTAATACCACTGGTGAAGCCCACGAACTACTTGAAGGTTCAATCACACCTTCCTTTTTCATGTCCTCAATAATTCTTCCCGCTTCCTCACGCTTCGCCAATGGTAGTCTTCTTGCTGGTTGGCGGATGGGTCTTGCGTCGCCGGTGTCTATTTTATGGTGAACCACATTAGTTCTCCCGCTGGTTTTCTCGTCAAATTGGAACACATCTTGAAATCTTCCAATTAATTTCTTCGCCTTGGTTCTCTGGTCAGCGGTCAGTTTTTGTATGTTAATAATTGGTTAATTAACGTGTCCGGAACTTCCTGATATGTTTCCCTTGGCTTTCACATTTCGAATAATCAAGGAAACTGCCAAACATTCTCCTACAATTGTTCCTTTCTTAAGAACAACAGGATGAAAAATTACGTTTATTATTCGAACTGGTATTACTTGACTGGCTTTGATCAGTGATTTTCCTACCACAACTCCAGTACCAGTCTTCACATCATCATTATTGGCCTCAAGCATAACAATATTCCCCTCGCAGAAACTACCATCTAATTGTGCTTGCACGATTGATTCACTTCGTTCTGGAAGGGTAACATCTTCGGCCATTAGTACGTGCACAGCCTTGTCTTCTCGTGGGTTTAAAACAAGTTATTCTTCTTTGACTATCATTACTCCATTCTTCAGGTCAAGTTTAAAACCTTGCTTTTTCATTACGTCCATACCGAGTATTAATTCATCTTCAACGTCAGCTACCAGCACACGATGTTTTTTTACTAAGTCGGGTCTAATTATAGTCTTCGTCGCACCCGTATCCAGTAACATTTTTAGTGGTCTTCTATCAACAGAGCCATTCACGTAGATGCTGCTGGTTTGATGATGAAGGGATGCGACGTAACTGATGAATTGTGTGGCTACCAGATTACGAGTTGACGATAACCCCTTCGCATCAACCCGACTTAGATTTCCAACTCCATTTTTTCTTTTGTCGATTCCATCTTCTTTTGCATTTTTCCAACTAAGTTTATTTCTTTCAGCAAACACTTCATTTACAATTCGTCGCATTTCCTCTTCTAGTTCATCCGTGTCTTCTTTTCTCTCGACAACAATATTTCGCACTCGAGATTGGTTACGTGAAGCTTGTTTGGGAGCTTCATGTTCTAGTGCATATGAGAGCGCGTCAATTAATATTTTTGGGCGGGCCAGTGTTTGCTGCGCTTCGCTGTCCCGAACTCCGTAGGTGAATGCTTGAATGGTTTAAATTACAAAGTTGCGCGCGAATTTAAATGCCGCTTTTTGCTCCAAAATGACCCTGATTTTTACTTCCGGTTTCGCCGGAATCGAAAAAGACATTGATTTTATAAATGGAATGGTAGGTACATATATTTATAAGATTAACCGACTTACCTGTAAGGAAGGTTGATCGTAATTTTGTCCTCCGATATAATTACAATGTAGTGTCGCGTTATGTCATACCTATCAGTACAATTGAAGGTATATAATAAAAAAAAACACTCGATGTAACACCTCATTACAGCTCATTTAGTTACTCATTTCGTTATTTGTGATACGCATTTCGCAATTGGGTTCTTCGGGTGAGGTGGGGGTTCTGTAATTATATCGGAGGACAAGTTCGGAAAATTACGATTAACCTTTCTTACAGGTAAGTCGGTTAATCTTACAATTTTCCTTCGCTTGTCCTCCGATATAATTACAATGTAGATGTTTAAAGTGATAGGTGCGAAATCGTGTTAAATCTTATCGTATTTAAAACAGTTTTCGTACATTATGATATACATAGCCCATACGAGCACCAACCCGGTTTGCAATAGCTTATACATAACAATAGCCCCTCATAAATCCCAAAAATTTAAACTAATTCTCTATACTTATTTGCTAAAGTTAACTATTAGGTAATTACAGGTTGATTACAAAAGTTGATTGAATATTGAGAATTCGGTGTTCAACATGTCGTGTCTATATTAACCCTGTTCTATTTGCTACGTAGATGGAAGCGTGTCTTATACTGTAGCCTGGAAAAATATTAGTAACTATACGGCTCTTTTTTAAAACTAGCTTTATCCATCTACTAATAGTTTTGAGAACATACTGGATGATTCGATTTTTGGTATGTTATAATTAAATATCTTTGGTCATTTTAACGATATTCAGATGTGATACGAATGTAGAGAATAATTGTTGACGCAGTGTAAAATTATGGTTATTCATGGAAAAATGGAAAAACAAGTAAAGATTGTTGTCTAATAGGACCTGATTTTATTCGTTCATTATTTTCTATCTTGTATTCTTGTAGTAAGGTTTACATATATTCATGATAGAGTCTGAACCTTATGTGCACTACAAAGAGCCATTAAGGTAACTAGTTTGATAGTGGTCCTTGTAAGGGAAAATATGTCTCCGATATATTTTAGAATTCGAACTCGATTCTACGTAACTTCATATTTTCGATTTGCTGATCTTGTAATGTAAATTTCTCTAATTTGTCTTTTAATTACAAATTCATCTTCGCTTTTTTACCGATAGTATTAGATTGAGAGCTACTCGATACGAAATTCCTGTGTAGTAGGAATTGTCTTCATGGACGGAGTTAGTTATAAAATTTGTATTATATTCTAAACAATATGAATATGGTTCTAAATTTTTTGAGCAACAAAATTTCTTGGTTTTTTCTTTTGTGACAGCACCCATAATGATCCTTCGGACAACAATGATAGTATTAAAAGCAGAACAGCTTGAGGAATGTTTTTATTTATAAACACTCTCCGGATAATATCCCTTCTATTAGGGCAAGATCCTTGGACAACGAACGTGTATCTCTGAAACGTGATAAGAGTAAGGAATTTTTGATTCAAAAAAATTTTGAGTTTCCCTGAGCAATCTTTGGAATAATGAATACCAACTATTGAAATACCGATCGCTCTTTTAAGTATTATTATTTCTAACTAACTAATTTTTGAAAAAAAAAGACAGAAAAAAAGCGTAAAAGTAATACGCGTAATTAATTGTAAAGGTATCTACTGAGAAGGAGTCTGGAGTGCGTAATTTTTACATTTTTGTTAATTATTTTGGCATATAGGTCAATTTGCAGTTTCCCGAATTTTGTAACTATACAAGGTGTCCATGATAACTAATCCAACATGGGAAAACCCAAGAAAAATAAGAGATACGGAGCGTGTTAAATTAGATAAAAGTTGCCCCTTTAGAACACCATGTTAATGGTGTATTATTATTTGCGAAAAAAGGCAAAGGTCACTAAATATAGGCGAAAAAGTAAATTTTTCTCTTTTTTGTTTTGCAAATACTTCCAAGTGTTAAATAATACTGGATTTTTGGTTTGCAAATCTTTAGGGAACTTTCTATATTTTTTCGAAGCTCAGCTTTTCTTTATACTGTATGTTTTCGAGTTATAATGCGAAAGTTTTAATTTTTATTGGACGCCATATTGAAAAGTTACACCAGTTTTTTTTTCTTTCCAACGATATATAACATGTCTCTGTTCATTTGTTTTAAAATGCAAAAATAAATTACTAAGTTTATGAATTAAAAGCAATGGTTGTTGCCATGTTATAGAAAGCTGCTAAAAATCCAGACAATTTATGCGATAATTTCGTTCCTGCGTGTTGCATTACCTGCGTGCTAAATTAAATTCATGGCTCCCAGCCAGAGATTGAGGCACAAGAAAAAACATTTTAAGTTTAAACCTTTTGTTTTATGTGACACATAGTAAGGGAAAAAAGACTGCATCACCAATTATGATGATTTTTGCGGTAGTTCGAAATTGTCATTTTTCTGTTAAGTTTTGCTAATAGTTATGTGGAGCTAAGAGAAATTTTCCTTTTTCCAAATCTCAGAAACTTTAGTTCTTTGCGTTGGATTGAAGTTAATTTCTCTGTTAAAAAAGAATTACAGTGATTCAAGGAGTTTTACTGTAGATACACATTCATACTAAATTCTAGTTTTGTTTTTTCTCATTATTAGCATGTGTGATATATGTTTTTACCCAAATGGCAAACAATTAATTTAATATCTCTGATATTTGAAACAACTAAAGCCAAGAGAAATATTCGTTTTCCGGGAATGGACTGTGTCACATTTTGAGTCGGAGCTCCAAATCTAAGGTGTGTTCTAAATTTGCTTTCTATTAATAGTAAAAAACAAGCGTGTTTGAAAAACAATATTTGCTAGGTAACAATTCTCAGTAATAGTCTAGATACTATTTTAGAATCCTCTAATTTTAAAAACGGATGTAATATGAACATTTTAGTGCAACTACATTTTAAATGAAGCTAAATTTTCCATTAGGCTTTTTTTTGCTAAAAAACAACTTCATATGAACTCATTTGGAGTACTTAGCACTTAGATATAATACCTATAAATAGTAAGTCAGAAACAGCCTATTCATGTTTTATGTTGACAGTTTCCAATAACTGTTTTTGGTATAGAATTTTGAAAGGAATATTTTTGAAAGGTATAGCGAATCCGTTTACCCAGATTAGAACAACTTTATCTTGCGTAAGAGCCTGCCACTTACACCATTACACCAGTAATTAGGTAGGGAACCAGCATAGTTTCTCATATATCTCTTGTCCTTTTATTGCTCTGTATTTAACGCCTCCCTCCTCTCTTTTAACCTGGTGAAGTTCCGATGCCGCTGTTAGTTTATACGGTTTTGAATGAAGGAGTGTTCGTTTTTATGTCTTCATAAAGAATTTTGTTGATGAAATAATCGTTCATACCTTTGGTCTTTCACCATTTTACTGCACTCTGTATAAGTCAAGTAAGAAAATGTATTTTCTGTAAAGCAAGATTGCGTTACGTACAATTGCGGCATTATCCATAAAATGAGAAGCGTCTGCCAATTTTGGCAAAGAATCTGCTACACCAGTTAGAGTTAGATCGTTTGTTAGCATGTTACTCATTAAGATAACCAAAGCTAAAAAGGCTCTGACTAATCTATTCATGTAAGGAAAATGTCTTGTTTGACTACTATTTCCGGTATACACGCTTGAATTTCACCAATTAGTTTAGGTGAGTGCAAGGCTTAATAAATGGCTAGCAACGGGTACTTGTCAGTCATTTCTTCCTTTAAATTTGTATTAATTCTTACAACAAATTCATCTTATTTACGTTTTGGCCTTTGTTAATCGGTAGGATTTTTCCCCAAGAGGGAAGAAAATCTTTGCTTAAGACTTTAGATACAGAGGAAAAAACTTGTCTCCAGAATCATGTACCTGGGTAAATTCTCATTACCGCATACCGAACGAGCATGTATCATCTCTTTGTGTTGAAACTATATGAGTAAAATATAAGGTTCGTAAGTCACGTGACAAACTACCTGAATCAAGGAAGGTTTGATGTTTACATAACAAATGTAACATTGAACGTATGTAACAATTTTTACCCATAGAAGTAAGCCAACACTAAACCTGGACTATGGAAGGGTACTAGAAAGTACTTACCTTAATTACTAAAAATTGGATAAACACATGTTTATCAGGAACGCAGCGATAAGTCGCTTGACTATCTGGTTCAGATTAATGTAATTATACGCCATAATGAACACATGTCCATCAGATCTAAAGGGGTAAGTCCCCTGATTTCCAGATCCAAATGTTACAGGGCAAAAAAAGGATGAACACGCGTTCATCGGATCTATGAGGGTGAGTCACATGACTACCAGATCCTTGCCATAACAAAGTATCTAGTACTTACTAGGACTTCAAAATCAGTTTTCTTTTCAATCTATTTAGTTCCTCCTCCAACGCAGCACAGCAGCAGCCTAAAGGTGAAGAGTGCCTTCTTTTTCACAATATCATTATCACTACACTTTATTTAAAAACACAACACACAATCATTTGTTGAACGTCCGTATCCGATAGGTACAAATAACGTAAATGAGCTGTTACGTCGAGTGTTTTTTTGATAATATACTTTCAAATGTACCGATAGGTCTAACATAACGCGTTACTACATTGTAATTATATCGGAGGACAAGCGAAGGAAAATTTTATATTTTCGGAAATTATTTAAAATTTGATTTACAATAATGTCAAATACTCGTACTTGCATTTTCACTAAAAATAACCCAGTTATTAATTATTTCAAATTATGTTATTCGAATGTATTATCAGTTTCCTATGACATTTGTGCCTTCTTTGGTTGAAGCTTTATATTTAAATTTATTTTAATTTTATTCATTTATGAATTTTAGACAATACTAATTATTCGAAATAATCAAAAAGAAATGTTACATCAGATTAACGGCAAAATATATTCTCAAACAAAAATGGCACAAATGTCATGGTAAACTGATAATACACAAAATATCATGATATTGAAAAATTAATAACTGTACCTTGTTCCACTTAAGCCATTCAGTATTGCGGTGCATAGGGAATAGTTTGGACCTCTCTGACTAACTGAAATTAGAGACAAGTTTACCCAATGTAATTTCGGCTATTGCAGATTTGCGCTGTTGCCAGTGCCATCTACTGAATGGCTTAAATGGAACAGAGCACACGTTAATTTTCAATAAAAATGAAGGTATTTTGCATCATTGTAAAGCTAATTTTAAAAAGTTTCAGAAATTATAAAAATATATGTATTTATTCATTTAAAAAATAAACAAAAATTTCGCTTTCGGTAAAACTGGAAGTAGAATTCGGGATCTTTTCACTGCAAAAATTGGCATTTTACTTCGCGCGCAACTTTCTAATTAAAACTATTCGACTGAAAGTAATAATAAAGAAAATAACTAATTGTTCCTATTTTACCAATCACCTGTATGTTACTCATTAGTAAATAAAATTTAAAATTATAACTAAAACTTGTCAGTTGCAATTGACACTTATAACCTTCCGTCATCTTTAGGTTAGGAAGATGTCTTTGGTCAAAAAAATCGATGATGAGTTTTTAATCAACAAGCACGTTTTAGTATCCCTAGAATACGATTTTACTATTTTTACGAGCATGTCTGTGTGTGTGTGTGTGTGTGTGTGTGTGTGTGTGCGGGCGTGCGCGTGTGTGTGCGTGCGTGTGTGTGTGCGCGTGTGTGTGTGTGTGTGTGTGTGCGACAAAATGCATGCGGTAACTCTAATACTACAAATTCAATAATTATAATATTTTCGTATTCTTCTTCGTTGCATCCATATGAAGAGCAAGTTAGAATTGTATAACCGGAAGAACCCTCATTTGAAGATTTTAACAGTTTTTCTTGAAAAAACGATGTTAAATATCAATTTTTCACATTTGATGTTATTATAAATATTAAAGAATATTTTATTCTCTATACGATTTGACTGCATTTTATACTTCATATTAAAAGGATATAAAGTTAAAAAAAATTATAAATTTCATAAACTAGCCAGCTATGACTTTTTTAAACAGCTGCTACATTAAGAAAATTCTGATTGAAATCTTTCAGTGTCAAGTACAATTGACATAGTATGTTTGCGTTATAATTTTACTGGAAATATAGGATCTTTTGCTAGAAACTTTCTATATGGAATTTGTATATATTACATACAATTGCCAGAAGGTAATGTACGAAAAAAATATCTTTTACAAGGAACTATCTGTATGAAATTTGTACAAAATATGTAAAACTGACGGAAGGTAATGTGCTGGCCACATCAGATTTTTTATGGAAAACTACAAGATGGCGACTGTTCCTAATGCAGTATTTTTGGGATTTTTGTGGGAAAGTTACAGGAGCACCTCATCCAAAGAACGTATTATTTACGGAATTAGCTTTCTAATAATTATTTCCATGTTCAGCCAAATTTATGTATAAATTACCTATACTATATATATATATATATATATATATATATATATATATATATATATATATATATATATATATATATATATATATTATTGAAATTATTATTCTATGTTTTTCAAGTGTTTCTACGTAAAAGGTGGATAATAGAATATGTCATTGTAACGAGTCAATATTGAATTACAAAATTTGACCCTAACAAACAATGAATATAAATAAAAATTTGTAAAAACGGGGGCTGGTTGTCCCATTTACACTCAAACACAAGTACTCGTGATTTATTTATTTTAACATAACCACTTGTACCATTTTTCCTGTGTAAATATCTGTCCATCATATTTTCAAAAATGTATGAAATATAGAATTTTTGATAAACCTTTTCAGTTAAAAGAGATAGAAAATATGCATAATGGAATCTGCGCATTTTAAATCAACGTAACGTATGGCGGGAGTCATGGTTATGTGCATAGGCGCCGACTACGTGGGGGCTTCGGGGCTTGAGCATAGCCGTAATGTTTGTTCATTTCTCTTCAAGAAAGAAAGAAAATATATTTGTGAAAAAAGCAAAACTGACAGATTAGAAGTTAGCATAAAGTTCACGTGTCATAGTGACGCTGACTTCACAACCTTCGCGCCAAAAGTTAAACTCGTATTTTATCCAATATTAGGCGTAAAATAAAGAAATAAAAATTAAGAAATTTCTTGTTTTAAAATTTCAATAATATATATACAGTAAGTAATGTGCCATACGTTACCACTTAATAAACAAGGTTTGAATGTATCGTAATCTGCAATATTTTTTTTTCTAATGTGGTTATTTTAATTTATAAAAATACTTCAAGATAAACCAATAACAATTATTTGTTTGAATAAAGAATTATGTAAAGATCAAAGTAGTTTGAATGAAAACAACAACACTTGACATTTTTGAAGGTTTAGTGTCAGAGGCTGAACATTGATAAAACACTTTTTATGAATGGCGACTGCTTTGGCACACTTCTTCGTAAACCATAATGCATGTCGGTTCATTAATGAAAGTAACAGGCAATTATTGTTTTCTGGAACAACTTGTTTTTACCCTGTACCCCTAAGATAATCCTGTCCTGAAGATAGCGCTTTGTTTTTGGAGAGTCAACATTAGTTACTCATGAAGTATAAATGTAAGAGTCCAGATTAGTTCGTTGAGCCGTGCAGACGTTTTGTTGTCGGAACATGTAGTGTTTTTAATTTTGGGGCGCATGCTAATCGCCTGCCCGCTGGGTCACGGAATGTATCACGTTAGACTTAGTTGTATTAGTTAATAATGTAATCATGTAAATAAAACTTCAGTTAAAACGTTTAATCAATAGTTAAAAATAAGTTATAATAATCAGGTAGTTAAAAACATTAGTTAGTTAATCAGTAAACACCAAGTATTTTTCCATGTCTGTAGTGTTCATCAAGTGGAAAGTGTAAGTGTATGTGTGTTCTTCCTTGTCACGAATTCGTGGACGCCAATCATCCAAGCGTCCACCAGTGAGAGTTAGTGTGTCATCGCGTTTAGGAGACTCCCTCGTGTTACACCCCAGAACTTTTATAACTTGACAGATTGTGCAAAATATATTTCAGAATATAACTTCTTTCAGTTCCCTTTATCATACCATGAACTATGGCACATTACTTACATAACACAGCACATTATCTTCCGTCAGTTATATGAGGCATTTACGAAAATTCTACTGTTACCGGTAAACAGTTGTTTATCAGGTTATAGCTACCTGAATCGATATTTTAAGAACGTAAGTGGTAAACAGGGTAGATCCATAACCTATAAAAAAAAATTTGAAACAGGTAAGAAATTTGATGTAGTTAACAAACTGAGCAGAGTCATACTTTGAACACATTTCTACTTTTAACGCGTGCGCTTCGCTTGCATCACTACCTTTTTTTGAGATTAGATTCTTCATGAATCCGGTAGATGGATCTGGTAGATAGTGTACAATTTTCGAACACGGTAACATTTTATCATTCGTGTTTTCGAACACAGTCTGTAGATGCGGTATCTACCGGTAGAATTTTCCTTGCAAAAGATTCTGAATTTCTTGTATGTACATTACCTTTCGACAGTTGTATTTATTTTATACAAATTCCATACAGAAAACTTCGAGCAAAAAGATCCTATATTTCGAGTAAAATTATAACACAAATATACTACGAATATGTCAATTGACACTGACATCTTTCAATCAAATTTTTCTAAATATAGTAGCTGTTTCTAGCATAGCTAGCTAATTTATTAAATTTCATTTCTTTATAATTTTATAACTCTATATCCATTTAATGTGAAGTGTAAAATGCAGTCAAATCGTATAGAGAATAAAATATTTTTTAATATTTACAATAACATTAAATTTGAAAAAATGATATTTACATCGTTTTTTTTCAAGAAAAACTGTTAAAACCTTTAAATGAGGGTACTTCCGGTTGACCAGTTATAACCAAAATCTAATCAGCTCTTCATATGAATGCAACGAAAAGGAATACGAAAGAACACACACGCACGCACGCACGCACACACACACACACACACACACACACATACACACACACATACACACACACACACACACACACACACACACACACACACACACACACACACACACACACACACAACACACACATACAGACATCATCGTAAAAATAGTAAAATCGTATTCTAGGGACCTTAAAACGTGCTTATTCATAAAAAATTCACAACCGAAATTTTTGACCAAAGACAATACCTTCCTTACCTAAAGGTGACGGAAGGTAAAAAAAACTTGGACGAGCCCATTTAGTGTTGCCGTAAGACCAAGACCTGTCTTGGTCTTGTCTCGTCCCGTAATGGTCTTGTCTTCGGTATTTTTAAAAAATATTTTTCTAAAAATGCTTCAAAAGTTAAGCGCAATGCTATTAATACTAAATAATTGAAAATTCATAAAAAAGAGACATACTAAATTTTAACCTTGTGTTCCTGAAACATTAATTTTTGTAAATATAAAAATTGGAATGCTACTAGAAATTCGTAGATTAGATTGGAAGCTTGGCTTAAATTTCCAAAATTATAAACATTAGAAAATAGGCATAATACTTGTATTCATCTTACATTCACACAAATAATGAAATAAAGGCATAGGTATTTACTGCATAGATTTTAGTATAATAGATAAATTCATAAATCATTAAATCGTTAAATTACAATGTGTAAGTAGGATAAAAACTACCCAGTATAAATCGAATATTTAAAAATTTGTAATTTTATATATAACCTATGAAATATACTAACAAATTTTTCAAGTTGAGTAATATTATTTCCAATTTTCAGACAGCACATAAGTTATACCTACTTACAATGTAAAATATATTTGAATTTGGCAGTAAACATAAACTCTTAAGGTGCCAATTATTATATCGCATATTGCAATGTTATTTATTGTAATTGCGGCCTAGTGCTGCTGTAATGTTCACTTTTTTACAAAAAAAATCAGTTGTGATTCTTAGAATTGTATGAAAATGGAAAATGTTAGCAAAGATTTTACGACCTAAGACCATTAGGGAAAACCGTTTTAAAACAACCATATTGTAGATTTTCAGCAGATGTATTCCTTATTTCACCTAAGTTATTCATTAACACAAGGATTCTTAAAAATGTAACCCCATAATATAGCCAATTGCGCATATATATAAGTGGAAATTTTCAATTTTCACCGAGGCTTTATTTCAAAAATTTAACCTTGAGTTAACTGTCCTGATGGGTTGACTATAGCGACCGTAATAATACTGAAGGGGAAGGGCTGGAAGGCACATATGGATATTTCCAAGAATTCCATTTATATCTACTTATACATTCTGCTATAATCTTTACATTTTGAATTGCTCAGATCTATAATACCTATATGAATGACTATTTCCAGAACAATTTAATACCCAATGAAATGGCAAGATTTTGAATATTCGGACCAATCAGAACAAACTTACAGCGAATATTGCATACTAGGTGAAATTTTCAGAAACTTACCGCGAATATTTCACTGATTGACAGACTAAAATTGCAAACATATTTAAGCAATCTTTAAGTTGTTTATATTTATAAAACAGATAAGAGAAATAGAAATAACAACAAAATTATGTTTTTCTTTGTATAAATATGGAATTTTGAGCATTGCGACTCTTAGAAATTTACAGTAAATCCGCATTAACAACTAGGGCTGCTAATTTGTTTGTGTTGCTAATGCTAAGGATTGGTAATATATATATATATATATATATATATATATATATATATATATATATATATATATATATACCGGGTGGAACATCATACCTGTGTACATAGGCGATTCATATGAGAAAAACAGTTTTTTCGTGCGCATTGCTCCCCAAATTATTTTAGACAAAAATGCTTCAAATAAATGTTGTAGAGCATAAAATTCTGCATCTAAATCAATAAACAGAATTACTTTTACATGCTTTGTAACGACAGAAATTAAATAAGAAAATATTGAAAATTACGTTGAAAATATCAAATAGCCATGGAATTGAAACAAAAATAGAAACAAATAAATATCTGACGTTTGACAGATAAATAACTAATTTGACGGTAAAATATCAAAATGAATTCAGTTTATTCTAACGAAGAAAGGGTTTTTATAATAAAAACTTTTTATAGTGGAAATTGTTTACGTATAGTTAGAGATTTATTCGCCGTGAAATTTCCAAATAGGCCAATTCCAAGCGCTACAACAATACGCGCGTATGTTCAAAAATTTGAATCCACGGCAAGTGTTGCGGCGGAAAATAGTACAGGTAAATTTAAATTTGAATATTTTTTAAGAGATTTACAAACAAATCATATCTTTATTTATAGGAAATAAAAATAATCGCATTAATTTAGAAAACGAACAAAGAGTTCTGGAATTAATAAATTTTAATCCTAAATTAAATTCAAGAATAATAGCGCAGGAATGTGAGATTGCTCATTCTACTGTATTGCGCATTCTTAAAAAACATAAATACCACCCTTATAAGATGCAATGCCATCAAGACATTTCGCCCATTGATGAAGAAAGTAGGCGAGTTTTTGTGAAGATATGCAAGAACGAGCAAATCGGGATCGTGATTTTCTTCCATCTATTTGCTTTACCGATGAGTGTACTTTTACATTAAACAATGAACCAAACGTTCAAAATGATAGGCACTGGGCTCTAGAAAATCCAAGATTAAATGTTACCACCAGAACGCAATATCCTCAAAAAATTAATATTTGGGCAGGCATTTTTAATAGCAATATTATTGGACCATTTGAGATCGTTGGCAACTTAAATTCTGAAACATACTTAGAACTCTTGATTAATGAGATCGGCCCTGCATTAGACAGCGTAGCGCGCGAAAATCAGGAGGTTTGGTTTCAACAAGATGGCTGCCAAGCTCATTTCGGAGTAAGTGTTAGAGATTATTTAAACCAAGCATTTCCAAATCGCTGGATTGGTCGTGGTGGAACTTTAAATTGGCCAGCCAGATCTCCTGATTTAGCACCTTACGACTTTTTTTATGGGGTCATCTTAAATGTAAAATTTATAAGCAGCGCCACCCAAATATTAATTCATTGAGAGAAGCTATCATGGAGGAGAGCGCCTTAATCACAAATAGGCAGCTCGCTAATGTAAGAAATTCATTCTACAATAGACTTGGTTATTGCTTGGCTGAAAACGGAGGATTATTCGAATATTTGTTATAATAATAAATTGTAGTGATTATTTTATTCAGATAATTACTGTTTGAAATTTGAATTGTAGTAGATAGGTTTACATGAATTATTTCCAATTTAAAAAGATTTTCAATAAAAATCCTATAAAAAATAAATATTTCATTGAAATGTACAATTGTCGTAATAATAGGTATGGAGATTTTTGTATGAATTTAATTTACCTATTTATTTGTTCCTATTTTTGTTTCAATTCCATGGCTATTTGATATTTTCAACGTAATTTTCAATATTTTCTTATTTAATTTGTGTCGTTACAAAGCATGTAAAAGTAATTCTGTTTATTGATTTAGATGCAGAATTTTATGCTCTACAACATTTATTTGAAGCATTTTTGTCTAAAATAATTTGGGGAGCAATGGGCACGAAAAAACTGTTTTTCTCATATGAATCGCCTATGTACACAGGTATGATGTTCCACCCGGTATATATATATATATATATATATATATATATATATATATATATATATATATATATATATATATATATATGTCACCGATATTATTTTGCGTAAGATTATTTTTATTAAATTTATTATGTTTTGTCTCTAATTAGCTATTTAGGTACGTAACCGATGCTGTTGGATAAGAGCTACATTTAATGATACTGGTATTCACGTATTTTATTTCAGTTTATTTCTAGATTTCAGTGTGAGAACATCGATATTATAGTGATTCAGGTGAGAGAGTTAATCTAGCATGTGTATGATTGAGAGTGTGCGTGTGAGCAGTACTGGGTACTGTAGTGGCCGCATCGTGTGAACCCGAGGGTCGCCAGCGTAGCAGAAGGGAGACCTGTAGTGACCCGCTTCTGGGTCGCCAACGGTAGCAGCAGTTAGGGCTGTAGTGATCCCTGTGGATGTGTTCCCGGATCACCACCGAAGCGGCAGAGGTTCCGTAGTGGCCGCCCGTGTGGACCCGGGGGTCGCCAGCGGCAGCAGCAGGGAAAGGCTGTAGTGACCCGCTTCTGGGTCGCCAACGGTAGCAGCAGTTAGGGCTGTAGTGATCCCTGTGGATGTGTTCCCGGATCACCACCGAAGCGGCAGAGGTTCCGTAGTAACTAGCGGTACTGCCCGTAGTTGCCAACATGTGTGTACGGTGTGTGAATGCCTGAACCTTATGTAAATGGTTGCCTCCTCACTGAGTATTTCTCATGTGTTAATTCTTTTACAGAAATAATCACGGCGTGAAGGAGGATTCCGCGTGACCGGGTTCGGCCAGGCGACGGTCATCTAGATTTGTTATTATTTTTGTATTAATACTGTATATACCGGTTTGGGTGATAAATGTGTTTTAATATTCTAATTTTCAGCGCTAACATTTAATCGTCATTTATAACATATATATATATATATATATATATATATATATATATATATATATATATATATATATATATATGTCGCGAATGCAGTCGCGAATACAGCGATAAGATGTGATGCAACTAATATGTAGGGTGGATGAGTGGGTGTGAAGTTGCTGTTTTTCATGTTACCTTATTTATCAACAGATATTCTTTCATAACCGATAAACAATAGCGTAATACGATTAGGTATTGTATGAGTGGGGTTAATTAGACAGTTAAGGTTGCGTCAGAGAGAGAGGTTACGGGAGACAGTAGACAGTAGTGTAGAGTTAGTGGTGAACGAGAGTGTTGTAGACTTGGACAGTCGCCGTATTGGTAAGATAACAGGTTAATCCTATTACAGGTATTCGTCAGACTAAGTACTCAAAGTGCAGGTAGAATTAATAAGATGTATAGTGTTAGTTGGTATAAGGAAACCAAATTCCTTTTACCGGTAATTCTCAGATTATCAGACCAGAGCTATCTGATGCGTGGTAGAGGGGTGGCTGTAAGGGGAGGTAGGAGGCCACTTGGGGGTGTTTACCCCAGTACTTAGTTTCTCAGAGAGCTCCAGGCCAAAGAGGAGCCAATAGACAAATGTTACTAGAACGGAGTGTTTACTCCTTGCTTATATTAGAACGGAGTGTTTACTCCTCATACTAGAACGGAGTGTTTACTCCTCATACCAGAACGGAGTGTTTACTCCTTATACTAGAACGGAGTGTTTACTCCTCATACCAGAACGGAGTGTTTACTCCTTATACTCAGATCGGAGTGTTTACTCCTTACATCAGATCAGTAAGAGTAAGTAGGACTGCATTGTGTTGCAGACCAGACCGGAGTGTTTACTCCGATTCTCAGATTCATAATAAGTAGAGTATCGATAATTAGTGCGAAGCGGATTGAGAATCCGTGAGGAACTAATTGTCTGACCAGATCAGTTTGACAGTCAACGCAAGTTGTACTATTACATAAGTTTCGATTCATTTTACTTGGAAATCAGTTTATATTTAAGTTCCGCAATCGTGTTTACGACAATATATATATATATATATATATATATATATATATATATATATATATATATATATATATATATATATATATATATATACAGATTTAAACAGTTTGTTTGACATTTATAATCATACCAAAATGAATCGTTTTGGAACGTTTTTATATGAAAATAGGTATTGAAAATAGTATTAACAAAACATTCCTGTAAATACTAAAAGCCCTAAGTGTATGTGTCGAAGCAGTTTAAAATATTTTGTAATGAAATCCTATCAATTTGATAATACAACGTTAGATAATGGTGCAACTGGGCATACAAAATGGGTAAAATTAATGAAGAAAATTATAAAGACGTAACAGTAAAAACCATTTGGAATACTACAGCCAAATTTTACATATAAATATTATAAGTATTGTTACGCGTTATTTATTTTCCAGGAGATTTTCTGATCTGTAACACTGGTTATCTATTAAAACAAGAGAGAATGATTATTTTACACACAACTTTTATTTACACACAAAACTTGTACTCAGCATATTATATTACAGGTTATCTGGCAATCTGTCTCATTGCGCGGGAAATATTACTTGGCATATCAGCAAGTGCTGACAACTATCGGGACTAGGAATAACAACAGTCTTGAATTTTTGGTGCTACAGTATCGATTAAAATAATAAAAGAATTTTTGAATTTTAATGTACTGGAAATAGTCTAAAGTAGTTATTTGTATATCAAGGCCGCGAAATTATTCTTTAGCGTATCGAGAGAAAAATTGTCGCCGAGGCCGCTTGCGGCCGAGGCAAGACAATCTCGAGGGCGCTAAAGGATTTCGCGGACAAGGTATACACAATATTTTTTGTGCAACCGTAAAAAATATGTAATTACAGATTTTATTACTTTTAAACAGTTTCATTATAAATAGAAAGTTAGCTTTCAAGGTGGCTATGGGATTAACATTTGATAAACAAAACCACGCAATTCTCAAGTGTCAAAGTGATTGTTTACTAATTTTGCGGCCGCTACTACGACAACGGCCGCGAAATTCATTTCGCGGCCGTTACCATAACAACGGTCGCGAAATCCAATTTCGCGGCCTGTATTACGGCTGCGAAATGGTTATTTCGCGTCCGGTTGCACAAAAAATATATTTCGTGCATTAAAAATGATCTTTAAATTCAGCATTCAAAATGTGTTACCTATAAGAAACTGCGTTCGTTTATTTTGATAGTAATTTGACAGAAAAATTTTTGTCATCAAAACAAACTCATCCAGTTTCTAGGCAACACATATTTTCATGCAGAATTTTCGATCATTTTCATGCACATAATATATTACTACAGAATATTTCTCACTTTATTTTATTAAATTCGAAACAATTTTCTTAATTTTGATGTGATAATATTATGCCTTTACATTGAAACACGCATAAAATAACAAGATAATAATGTATGTATTCCCAAATAATGTTATATCAACTTCATTGTTGTTATATATTTTTTAATCTCTAGATTTTACTGTTTACCTAGTGCTATTAAGAATGTAGTTACATACCTAATTGAAATAAAATTATATTCTATTTAGGAATCAAATAAGAAGAAAAACACTCGGTACGTACCTATATATGTCCATTTTTATATTAATTTTTTGAAGAGATCGACGATAGACATAGCATACTTTTAAAATTAATATCTCAAATATTTTTTGGAATTTTTAATCGCAATTGTACGATCTTTCTTTAGAAATTCATGCACTATTACAGACAATTAATATTATAAACAATTTGTTGATAGATGCAAAGTCGAGAGTCTTGTCGAGACTTGAGAAAAGACAAGACTAACTTCAAGTCTCGTCTCCACAATACCAATATAGTCGAGACTAAGTCAAGACCCACCTCAAGTCTCGTCTCGCCTTGTGGCAACACTAGGCCCATTCGCTACATGCGCCCATTGACGACCCTGCTATAGGCGATGTGCACAAAAGTAGTCAGCGGCAACTTAGCAGACAAAACGACAATTACCTCATCTAGATTTTATTGCCATTTTTCCTCGAATTCTATTAAAATTTAACAAATTTTAAAATTACGGCAGGTACGTATATTATTTTAATTCCAAAATTTAATGAATTAAAAATTTATGGTCACATATTCCATTAGCCAATCAGCGTAGTGTTTCATTCTTAAGGTAAAAGAGAGTACAGTTCAAATACAGGATATAGTACTTCATGATACATGACACATGATGTTATGACTATTTTTAAATAGATTCTGAACTGATAGTACATGTGACTGATGTATGTATTTTGTTTTGTTTTTAAGCATTTGATATTAAAATGGTAGAAATGTAAGAAATTAGTTTGTGTGATCATGAAACAGAAACGTTATATCAAGTTTCATTGTCATAGGAAATTCATATGTAATTTTGAGGTTTACGGGAAGTCGAAATAACAAACAGACGTTCAATTAACTCTTTTAATGAACAATATTTCAGGTTACAATCGTAATACAAACAGTGCTTATACTGAAGCAATAAAAACATATAGAGCACGACTTGACAACTAACAATAACAATTGACAACCTGTTACCAATTACTACATATTAGTTTCACAATGTGTCCACAGATGTTACTTGGTTGCAAATTGTTCCAAATAATAAGTTAAATTCAACATATTTTCTCATTTATTTAATCAACCTTTAAACATACAAATGTAATAGTATTTTTTAGACGACCGCTTCAGAAAATAATAGATATCCCGACAGTAGCTGTTAACTTAAGTTGAAAATATCGTACACTAGCACGATATGAATATCGTATTAGCACAATATGGTTATATCGCAATGATGAGATGAGGCCAATTCAACATAGTCAAGCAGTTTTGCTTTGTTATGTACTTATGTTATTTTTTGTGATCATCTAAAAAATAATATTTATAACTCGTTCGAAAGTAATATCGTATTGCTAGTGTGTTCATTTACTCGGTTGTATCTCGTTCGTCAAACTTGACAGTCGCACGATATTTCTCACTTTTGATACGCGTTAAGAAATATATTATTACATTACAGGATAGGTAAAACAATTTTACTCCTGAAAGCAGTAAATGATTCGCGAGCGAGTAAGCGAGCCTGTCACCACCTTGAGGCAGTAAATCAGTTACCTGGCGTGTATGTACAATATTCTATTTGTTAGTCACTAGTAAATCAAATTTAAAATTATAACCAATACCTGTCAGTTGCAATTGACAGTTATTTTTAACGTAAAACTTGTAAATCATTAACAATTTTGCTGTCAGTTTTACAAATTAGTAACTACTCGTATAGTTGCCGTGAAATAAGTATGAACTGGGGATTTCTACACTGTTTCCATTTCAGTGGCCATGTTGGAAATGCTAAGTTATGAAGAAGTGGCATCATCGCTGGGCAAGGGCAGGGTGAGGAGAATAGGAAAGTTGAATATTAGTCCATACTTATTTGAGGGCGAGTATCAATAGATGAATTTTACAAGTGAGTAAGTTATTTACATAAGTCACGTTTTACTATATATTCATTGGTTTTTGTTTATTTATTAAAGTTTTTTCTGTTACATTAGAAACGAGAGAAGCGCACTACGTTCATGAAATGAAAGAACGTCGGTATGACGAATGTTAGTTCATTGCATGATTTTTAACAAGTGAACCGCAGTTTAGCACGTACTACTACAGGTAAAACGCGAATCGCTCTGTTGAAATAATTTACCACAGTGAACCAGCTGTGTTTATACTATCCCGCAGTGACTTTGTTCGGAAGCAGCATTTGTTCAACTGCCTGCGACTTACGCCCCACCTCTTTCAGTATGTAAGCAGTGCCCATTGGCCAAACACTTATTGGGTGAATCCTCCCTTTTTCCACACCGGCGTTCTTTCGTTGCACGTACTGTAAATACTTTTTGAAAATCAGATTTAATGAATAATTTAAAATTAATTTTTATTATAATAAAAGTTGACAGAAACATAATTAATACCTGCCTCGTCAGTAATATGTCTTTACTGTACTTGACTCGGAGCCGTAAAATACTCGGCACCAAATCCCTTGTATTTCAATATGGCTCCTAGTCAATAATGTTTCATTTTCCTGACACTTATGTAAACAACTATTATAAAACTATAAAACTAAATAATAGTTATGTGTGTTGTAAGGATCATAACGGCAACTATCACGGTACTAGTCGTGAATATTATCAAGCGAGGCGAAGCCGAGTTTGATAACATGACGTGCACCAGAAATTAAAATAAAATATTTAGTAATGAACAAAAAAAAATAATATGAAAAATTAGGGATACTGTTTTTGATTTGTATGTGGACAAGTATTTCGTTACCATAGCTCATTATAGTACTGAGTGGATTCATTATGGTCCAATGCCTATAATGAAAGACATTAGAGTACTGAAATTGTGGACTATAATGTCTCTATGACACCGCAGAAAATAAACATTTTTATTTAAAGTACCTACAGAAAGATATTTGAAAAAATCTGATCAAGGTCATCTACGAATTGTTTGAATTAATATTTTAGCTCCGCGTAACCTCTCTAATTTAGTAACGCCGTTTACTTAGTTTTTATGAGGTTACATAAGATACTACTGTTATTTTATTATTATAAACATGTATGTTACAATGAAAGCATTCAAAATTCAAAAATTAGTCAATTGGTAAGTTTATTAGAAAATGTAAAACCAAATATGTGAAAAATAAGATATTGCCACAGTGTCAGTGAAACTGTCAAAAAATAACACGTTATTCGTAAGGCTATGAATCAAGGTTATATATATATATATATATATATATATATATATATATATATATATATATATATATATATATATATATATATATATAATATGAATTAATAAAACTTGCGTTACAGCGAAAGTATTGTAAACAACAAGCATCGTTTTAAAATGGAATGTGCTAACTTAGTTGAAAAAATATGAATTTTTGAAAAACACGCCTTGTATATCCACCCTTATATCTCACACGCTTGTAGTCTTTACAAATGAGAGAGACAGTATGTTAAGTATTAAGAAAGGTAATGACAGTTTACTGATTGAAGAAAATGTTTGAGGACTAAGAGAAGGGAAGGCTCTATTTTTTTCAGAGATCAGTAATTTCTTAACGTTCATGATGCCAATAACATTTTTTGCTCAATCGTTGCACAAAATTTGAAGAAAAATAAGAATGCCATTTTAAAGAAATCTTTGATCTTTATTTTTATTTACTTACCGCCTCATCTTCTGATTCACATCACTTACATATTACTAATTTTTAAATAAAATCTATTGCCTTGGAAACTCTATCGGTACACAATAGTGTATAGTAAAATTTTTGAAAGATGTCCGATCAAGACGAACGAATTAACAAATTGGCATGTATTTATCTCCCTCGCGAGAAGCTGATGCAATAAAGATGGGCATAACACGCATGTCTTTCAAAAATTTATATTGCTTCGACTAAGTTAGGACATTCCATTTTAAAACTATGCTCGTTGTTAACAATACTTTCGCTGTAACGTAAGTTTATTTATTAATTCAGATATATTACCTTAATTCATAGGCGTACGAATAACGTAATTTTCTGTCAGGGTCATTGACACTGACACTGGGTCCGTATCTTAGTTTTCGCACATTTGGTTTGATATTTGCTAATAAACTTACCAATTGACTTAGTTTTGAATTTTGAATGCTCTTACTGTATGTTTATAATATTAAAATAACAAAATTGAGTAAACAACACTATCAAATTTGACAGAACTCAATAATTCTTCATACAATTCCTGGATCAGCTTGATTGGACATCTTTCAAAATTTTTACTAGTACATATTTTTTTATTTTTTCAATTTATTTTTCAACATTACAGAAAATACGACCGATTTGTGAACGCTATTAAACCTTGTTCTCGATTATCTATCCCCAGGAGCTACAGAACTAATTACATACAAGGTCTTACCCCTGAAACGACTGCCTTCCTGGAGCAGTACTACATACTTTTTAAAAGATACCTTTAGTGAAAAATCTTTGAACTTTTCTAACTAGCTCGTTATCCGATGGAAAAAGAAACGAGTGGGTTGAGATGTTAGAGGAAATTGAGTGCGTACGAATAGTCAAAAGGCTTGGAGTCTTCTAAGGCTCCTAGCCAATGATCCCACAAAACAACCACGCTTGCAAACATAAAACCAGATCAGATTGCACCTCAACTTCTAAAAAATGGAATACCCATTAATATTAGTAGCATTAACATCAAAAAGTGTAGATTTAGTGCGTGCGAGATACAGCAATTTACAGGTGCACAAAGCGTAAGGCAGTCGGGCTCGCTGATATGTGTAGAGCGAGTTCTGCAAAATCACAAAATTCTGGAGAATATTTTGAGCTATCCTGAAACCAAGCATAGAACCACACTATCCTAAGAACTATATGTCCATTTCGTTATTATACCATCTATACAAAGTTCTTGAAAGGAAGCTATTCCACAAACTTACAAATATTATAGATGATTTCTTAGTCCTACAGCAAACAAGATTTATATCCGCTAAATATTCCACAACACATGTGCTGAAATTAACCTAACATATCGAGGGTGGCTTTGAGAGAAGAAAAATTACCAGTGATGTTTCCATTCATTTGTCGGTAGCATATGATCCGGCAATCATCGACTTCTGCAACGAAAATTTTATGCATTCTTTAGATAAAGAGCATTTGTGAATTTTAGGAAAAAAAAGTTAACGGAGAATACAGATGAATGGCCTACTGCTGGGTAATGGCTGGCATCAATACTTTTTGATATTTGTACTAATGACCAGCCTCTCCCAGAAGGTACCCAAAGCTTCATATACGCAAACGATTGCACCATTACCGACCAAGCAGATGTATTTGAAATTATAGATAAATAAACTACCAGCAGCCCTCACCTACAAAACCATTGCCTGAACACAAAGCATAAAGTGGCTGCAAGAAATAATATCATTCGGAAATTTATAGGCAGTAGGCACAATATACCCCATATTGTGCCTACTGCCTATAAATTTCTAGGCTGTGCACCCCGCACAGCCTAGAAATGTTAGAATTTCTGATCTAGCTGGGAAGTAAGCGTGTCCAGTTTGGTATATAGGTTACTAGATCTGGAAGTAATATGCAGAAATGGGGCCGTTCCAGTGAATCGATACTATGTGATTGTGCCCATTTGCAAACTACAAGCCATCTCATAATACGTGAACTGCGTCTAAATACCTGCAAAACAGAGTCTACTCCAAACAGTTTTGAGAAAAAATTTACGCTTCAAATTTTATTACTAAATAAGGTCTAAACTCTGTTTGAAATAACGAAAGAATTTTCATAGTTAGTGAGGGGGTGGTACATTTTTGATGTTTAAAAATTTGCGCCATTTGCACAAAACTGTATGAGAATAAATACAGGGAAATAGCCAAGTAAAACTTAATAAACGACAATACAACAACAAATAATGCACAGCACTTACACCGAATGAAATCATAATTGACATATTATTTGAATTGTGTTTGTGTACACCGCGCTTGACTACAGAGCATAGCAACCAATAGAACTACAAGAATCTTTTTAAAAGCTGTTATACAAACTTGAAATACGCAAATATGTCTATAGGTTAGTTGGACGCGAAATTGTTAACGTTTTCGGAGATCAAAATATTGAACAGATCTCTATTTACCGAACTATACGAGAATGTAAAGACCTTTAACAACGCCTTATAGTATGTATTAATGTAGAAAAAAGTAGGCGACCCTAACTTTTACCTCCGATTCGAATCAGCGGACTCATTCAGAGTACTTAAGACAAAGTTAGAACATCATCACGGAAATTAATTCGACGATTTAGAATTTTAAAGATCATTAAAAAAATAATGTAACCAAATAGACAGCAGCCGAGCTTAACTAAATCTTCATGTGCAGAGCATTAAGGAGCAGCCAATAGAAAATAGGGAGAAAGAGTATAATTCCCCAAATGTTTCATAGGCGCGACTAATTGAAGATTTTTGGGCATTTCTTAGCAGAAAAGTATCTATTCAATAATGGCTGGGAATACCAAAACGAGCAACAGTTGCAGACAAGAATACTTCTGATGATCCGGGAAGTAGATTTAATATCTTCCAGAGACAAATGAAACAAGGTATTAAAAAAACTGCGTCTCATTAAAGGTAATGGTCTACTATTAGCGTTGTAATACTAGATTTCTGATCTCCTTAGTTTATAGGACAAACTCCTTGTGTAATTCAAAAAAAATTATTGTTTCTCATAACTTTTGTTACATATGATGCGATTAAATAAATAATACTTGAAGTTCATATTTTTCTCTTCCCAAATTAAAAGAACTGCTTCAAAAACATCATAAATGCAATATAAAATTCTAAAATCTGAAATCAATTATTATTATGAAAAATGATTATGAAAAAACTATATTTAATATTACCATCAACAACAATTTACTATTTACTGATGCAATTCCGTAGAAATTAATATCACACTTATTATGAACAGATTGAAGTAGTATGGCATTTCTCTGAAAAAAAATACTGATATTTCGAAGGCCATTATAAGAATAAAATATAAGATATAATATCGGTTAAATGGGACATTTGTGGCTGATTTCACTACCGATTCCTAGAATATAAGTAATGCCTATCTAGTATTTGATTTCCGATGCCGAAATCGATAAGCATTTCCAAACGACAGTTGACACCTCAAAATGAAAATAGTACAAGTTTGTTGAATAATTTATAGTCAGGTATATATAAAATTACATTAATTATTCACATACCGGGTGTCTTAGGCCTACCGACACATAGGGGATTTACATGGAAAATCAGTTAATTGTGAATAGTATCTTCTCAGTGCAAGATATTAAGTTGAAATTTTATATGCTTTTCTGGGGATACTAATTCTATGGATTGCAGTTTAAATCAGGCAATTTACAATACAAGAAAAATTATCGAATTTCCAGGATTGCTATTCATATCTTGGAAAAAATTGTTTCCAAGTAACGGTCTGATAGCATATTGGTAACGTGTGCGCTTGGTAATAAACAAAATTGGGCGAGTCGGGTTCGGAACAAGTGGATAGCAAATATGATTTTAATTTTTTACTTTTCAAAATAATTTTTATATTATTTGTTTTTAATCTTTTATTGATATTTAATAAAAATATGAACAATATTTTAATCAAATTATATTTTGTAAAACCTGAATCACACTGATTACAACAAATATTCTTAGATTTGTTTAAATGGACCAATTACTTGGCCTGCAATATCTCCTGCCCCTTAGATTTTTTCTTTGGGTCATTTAAAATCAAAAATCAATGGCCATTATGAATTGACCACTTTAGAAGATCTTAAGCAGCAATAAGGAATGACTACAAGCCTTATTTCAAATCGACGTCAGCTAAGAAAAGTGAGACAACAATGTTATGATCATCTCGGATTTTGCTTAGTACAAAATGGCGGTCATAAGTTGTGTTGCGTATAACGTATCCATTTGTTTGTTTGTTAATTTATTCTAATATTACACATGTAAATTGACTGAAATGTAATGTATAGAATTAGTACCACCGGATAAGCATACAAAATTTCAAATTAATATCTTGCACTGGGGAGTTACTATTCACAATTAACTGATTTTCCATGTTAATCCCCATATGTCGGTTGGCCTAAGACACCCGCTATAATGTAATTCAAAATTTGTACCAAAATGCTGCAAATCAAACAACCTGGTGTCATATGCGTTCCGGCTGCCTATTTTTTTTTTACTTCTATTGTCAATTTATAAAAAAAAATAAACATTTATACCAGAATGCAAAAATACATATCATAATAATTATTAACGATATAAGTGGGATATAAACATTATTAACGTACGTATTATAAATAGGGTAATCACATATGTAGGGTTTCACGGGCTTGGCTTGAAGCTTGACAGCTTGGCTTGGTTTGAAAAATCTTGAAAATCAAGCCAAGCCTGCTGTTCAAAGAAGCTTGACTATTCATGCCAAGCCAAACTTCTGTTCCACGAAACCCAAGCCAAACCAAGCCTAACATTTAAAAAAGCTTGAATTTTCAAGGCAAACCAAGCCTTTGACTGTCAAGTAGCGTGGTTGAAAACAAGCTTTTTCAAGCTTTTCTTAAGAAATGTTGTCGAGGCCGACAAAACCGTAATTTTATGGTGGTAACGTACTTTCTCATTGCTTCAGCATATTTTTGCGAACTTCCTGGAATTGGAGTTTCCAAAAGGACCAGTCTTCATTACATGGCAATCCAGTAAGCTTCAAAACTTTGTAAATGGGAAACTATACCTTTCATCATTCTTATTATGCAAAGACCACTTATTTTCTCAATTTGAACCAACTAGTCCCACATTGTTGTACGCGCACACATTCAAGTATACAAAATAAACTTATAAGATGTTGAAAAAGTTTTACATAATGATAAATGATAATATAATTTTATTGTTTTATCTTTTACCTACATTAATATAAAATATATGATGAAAAATGATAATACAAAATTTATTGCAAATGTCAATCATTACATATAGAACTATTCAATTTATTTAAAATACTTATTATTGTCAAGTTAAACGTACTTTGTATAAAAATTAATGAATTAAATACTTAAATTTGTAAAAAACTAGAATTAATTATAAGCTATGAGGTTTCGTGGCCACGTGCCTGAGTGTCAGTTCGCAAATCTGGGGAACCGGGTTCGATCCCGACCGACGCCAAATATTTCTAATTTTAAATGGCAGAAACTTAACCCCTGTGGTCCACTCTCCACGCCAGCAATAAGTAACCGTGAGGCGACGCCTGGTAAGCGCCCGCACGGTGCAAATATTTCATCATTACCGATATATCTGTACAAAGCAGATTGCCACATCCAGCAATGGGTAATAAGCCGTAATGATATACTTATTTATTTTATTTATTTAATTATAAGCTCAAAGCTTTAAGAAATTAGATTTGATTTTCAAACCAAAATAAAATTGTTAAATTTATCTGATTACATTTCACATAAACCTACACTCTATCTGTTTTAACTATAGAGTTAAAACGGATAGAGTATAATCAATAATCATTTAAATTTTAACTAACTTGATTTTAAATACTAAGCATCAAGCTTCAACACATAATATTTATTACTCGTATTTATTGGAATGCTACAAATATATAATTTTGCTGCAGATTAAAAATTATAAGAAATAATAATATACTCTACACCGCAAGGTAAATAGAGTGACAGACTTTATAAATGATGATAATTATTGCATTTTAAATGTGAATTTTGTACAATGTTTTGTTATTCTGGTATTTTCGAATCATATAGAGACGAGACAATTTCTGTTTGTGGATTTGTACCTATAATTATATTCAAAGATTTTCAATTCTATTTTTAGCTCAACCCCTAATGTAACCCTAATAAACCGATCTTTTCTGTGACAGGTATAATAGACAATAACAATGTACCGACAAAGCGAGCATTGTCTTTTATATATTACCTTGATACAAGTATTCACTGTTCTCAAAAATATGAATTCATAAATACGCAAATAAATATATAATCTCGGCTTATTACCTAGTTCTGGAGGTTTCTAATTTGCTTTTATTTACAAATTTCGGTAATAACAACATATTCGTATCGTTGAGGGTATTTACTTTTGTATTATTTGAATTTGCACATGTTTACTGTAATTATATTTACGTATTTAACTTCATGATTTTGTACTCAAAAATCAGTAGAAATTTCATAAGAAGAGGCGAGTAGGTATTTATGTCACGAACAAACAAAATTTCGGGGAAATTTCCGTCTGTAGGGTTTTATGATTTCCAGATGTATTTGAAGTAGGTATAAAAGGTCCGTCTCAGGTCATTTTTATCATATTGTACATTCCAAAATATTTATGTATTTATTTGAATACTGTTGTTGCGTGTATGGAGTCTTGAGTTTTTTTTTATTTATGCAGGGTTAATATGAACTATATAGTATGACAAACTTTAAGAATTTGTTGGGAGGTCATTTCGAGTAAAAGTGAACTTAGGTCCTACTCATTTTAATTATTAAAATACAATAAAGTCCAACTAATGCATATGCCTACTTGAATAAATGCAGTCAACGAAAATAATAAAAGAAACATAAAAATTGAAGGGTAAATATTTAATAAAAGATAATAAATTTATTTTGATTGTTTATTCTGAAAAATAAAATAAATGAATAAAATATATATTTCAATATTTTTATATTTTATTAATTACAAAGAAAAAACACCTGGTGTTTCATAAATTTTATTTTTTCGTTTTGTTTATCTTTACGCATAAGAAGATATATACATTGCTACGATACAATGAAACATCGACATAACATATCGATATATTGATACATCAATATTCCAATACATCGACATATCGGATTTATCGGTATATCGATATATTTAATTTAAATCATATCAAATATTTATATTAAAATCTTGATACCGAACAACTTCTACTGGTTTTCAAGACCTATATACCTACTGTGCGCATGAGCATCTATAAAGCTTGAAAAAGCTGGAAATAGCTTAAAAAGGCTTGATAAAGCTTGAAAATCAAGCCAAGCCTAAAATATTTAAAGCTTGAAGTTTTCAAGCCATGCCAAGCTCTGTTTCCATCAAGCCCAAGCAAAGCCCAGCCTAACATTAAAAAATCTTTAAGTTTCAAACCAAGTCAAGCCTTTTTATTTCTAGCCAAGTAGCTTGGCTTGGTGAATCCCTACACATATGGGTCTATTCTGTAACTCAGTGGTTAATTTTTGACAACTGCTTAAAATTTTTAACCAATCATATATGTTGATATAAAACAACAAAGTGAGTTTTTAGTTGTCAAATCAATAGCTATTGGTTATAAATTTTAACCAATGCAATAAGAATGTAGTATCCCACGAATATTAGGGATTCACCAAGCCAAGCTACTTGGCTTGAAATAAAAAAGCTTGGCTTGTCTTGAAAAGTCAAGCTTTTTTTTAATGTTAGGCTTGGCTTGGCTAGGGCTTGATGGATACAAAGCTTTAAAAATTTTAGGCTTGGCTTGATTTTCAAGCTTTGTCAAGCTTTTTCAAGCCTTTCAAGCTTTATACTGCTCATGCGCGAATTCGTTTTCGCACGCACATATAATGGTTTTTATTTTATTTCTTTTGGTTTCAAAGTAGGTATATAACATATGGGCCTTGAAAATTTAAATTAAACCAGTAAGTAGTAGGGCTGTTCGGTATCAAGATTTGAATGACAATATTCGATGTGAATTAAATTAAATATCGATGTAAACCGATAAACCCGATATATATCGGGTGTACCAAAGTATTATCGTTGTTTTATTGTATTGTTGTAACTATGAATAAATCACGTTTTGTTTTACATAAATTAAATTTATAACTATAAGTAAAGATAAAATAATACGGTGAAATATAAAAATATTGAAATGTACCTGTTATTTACCTGTTTTATTTTTGAGAATAAACAATCGACATTAATTTATTATTATTAAAAAATTATCTTGCCATATTTATGTTACTTTTATAATTTTTATTGACTGCATTCATTCAAGTAGGTTTATGCATTAGTTTGACTTGACTTTATTGTATTTTATTTTAATAACTAAAATTAAAAGAATCTATGTTCATAATGCCATTTTCACTCGAAATGACTTCTCCAACAAACTGTTAAAGTTTGTTGTAATATATAGTTCTTATTTACCCTGTATAAATAAAAAAAAATCGACTTCAAACACTCAAGAAGAGTGTTCAAATAAATACATAATTTTGGAATGTGTAATGGGATGAAATTGACCTGTTATTCTGTTATCCCTTTTGTATTTTAAATACCCACAGCTGTAAATCGCAAAACCCTATAGACGTGTATTTCCTCGAAATTTTGTTTGTTTATGAGTTAAATACTTGTATCTTTCTATTTTTAACTCTATAAAATTCTACGGAATCATGTTAGAAAAGTAAATTATTTTCAATTGTCAAACAGCACATTAGTAAATATACTCAACGATACGGACATGTCATCATTATTGAAATTTGCGAATAAAAGCAGGTTGGCACCTTCAAAACTAGTGATTATACATATATTTATTTGTTATTGTTTCATTTATTGAAAGAATGGAAACTTGAACTAAGGAAATAAAAGAGAATACACTCTTTGTCGAATTCCTTTTTAATTGTATATTATACCTCCTTCAAATAGGGTCGTTTTATTAGGGAGAGATTGGGGACTGAGCCAGTGACCGGTTGTGCTAAAAATAGTATTGAAATATTTGTAAATATACATAAACAGAAAGTTTCTCGTTTCTATAGCTCTGAAATACTTGAATAATAAAACTTGTAAGTCCATTGCTGACAAAGACAAAAAAAACATTAAAAAAATGCAACTATGATATTTATCATCATCATCATACATAGTCTGTCACTTAATTTACCTTGTGATGTTGAGTATATTATTATTTCTTATGAATGCACCAAAATTATTTTTGTAGCAGTGCTATAAATAAAAAAATTATTTATTTAAGCTTGATGCTGCTTATACTCTATCCGTTTTAACTATAGAGTGGTGTGAAGATAGGTGCAGTTTGATTTTGGTTTTTGAGTAAATAATATCACGATATTATCCAATCAAACAACAAGATCAAACTGCAACTATCTTCACACCAACTCTATAGTTAAAACGGATAGAGCATAGTATTAAAAATCAAGATACTTAAATTTTTAATGAATATTAATTAAGTATGTGGGAAATATAATCAGATAAATTTAAAAATAGTTTTGTTTAGTTTGGAAATCAAAGTTCTATACCTATGTAATGATTACATCATTTTTCATCATATATTTTAGATTATTGTAAACCAGGGGTGGGGAACGTCCGGCCCGCGGGCCGTATACGGCCCGCCTAGTAGTTTAGACCGGCCCGCGTGCGGGACTTGAAATTCAAAAAATTATGCATTTTTTTTTCATAGCAAAATAAATTTATATTAACTGAATAATACTCGTAATGTAAATTTTGAGAAAATTAATATATATATATATATATATATATATATATATATATATATATATATATATATATATATATATATATTCAGCTACAAAGCTAGGTACAACAACCTTCCACTGCTTGAGTTCTATAAACGTTATATAAGTAATGATGATTATCCCACTTTATGGAGACATGCATTGAAATATGCATCTAATGTTCGGAACAACTTATTGCTGTGAGCAGTTTATTTCAAAACTCACCATCGCAAAAAATCGACTACGCTCCAAGTTGACCGATACAAACCTGGAAAATCAGTTGCGAGTAATAACGTCAAATATCACACAAATAACCAAAATGAAGCAGTTCTAACCCTCACATCAGGGGTGGTGCATTCTAGACTTTAATTTAGGGAGGAGAGGCAATAATATAATTGTTTAATATGCATATTATATGTAAACATATTTGTACACGACTAAAAACTGAAATAAAAAGCTAAGGTTACATTATCATTTAAAAAACGGGGGGGGGGCTTATATTTTATATGGCCCGCGAGTGATGTTGTGAATGTTCAAATGGCCCGTGACAGAAAAAAGGTTCCCCACCCCTGTTGTAAACGATAAAACAGTACAATTAAATTATCATTGTGTATTTAAAAAAATTTCAATAACAATAAATTTATTTATACTTGATTGTGTGCGCAAATTAAAATGTGCGATTAGTTGGTTCAGGTTCAGATTGAGAAAATAACTAGTCTGTGCATAAGGATGACGAAGGTCATACTTTCCTATATTCAAATTCTTGAAGCCAACTAATCTGTTGGAACCCTAGTTCTTAGAAATTCACAAAACTGTGCCGACCGAAGCAAAATAAAAGTACGTTCGCACCATAAAATTACGGTTTTGTCAACCTCGTCAACAATTCTTATGAAAATCTTGAAAAAGCTTGTTTTCAATCAAGCTACTTGACTGGCTTGGCTTGGCTTGAAAATTTAAGCTTTTTTAAAGTTAGATTTGGCTTGAGCTTGATGAAACAGAAGCTTGGTTTTTCAAGCTTTTTCAAGCCAAGCCAAGCCAAGTTTTCAAGCTAAGCCCGTGAATCTCTAACGAATATCGTACAAAATTTTATCTATCACCGATTACCATATCGCACTCATTTTAGATATTTAATAACCTTTTTATCACATTGAGTGCTTCAATGAAAATTATTACGACACTAGAATTCCATTACTGTACTCAATGGGCTAACAAGGCCATTACATAACTAAAATGAGTGCGATATTGTATAACTTATTCTACGGTAATATATAAAAATAACTTATAGAGTATAGAGTATTTCAATGCCTATGTATGTAATATCTAGCTCAGCATTGCTTTGTTGTGAAATCCAAAATGAAGTATCAAATTAGGTTTCCATTTCTTTTTCCTTTGAAACATGTTTGTAGACTACCAATTGTTTAGGAGTTGTTTAAATATGGAATTTAAAATGTATCTATAGCCTATGACAGATGTACCATTTAACCGAATTCGTATCTCTTATAATTTTCCCACAATTCGCACAATCTTTGTAAATATACAATAATACGAGTACTTACAATTTCAACCAAGTTATTATCAAAATAACAAAAGCACCAGTCGCTAATATTTTGCAGAAATTTCTTTTCCTGGAAAATTTTTTATTTTTAGTTTCACCATTATCTTCAGTAATATACTCGTACATAACAAAATTAGACCCTAAACATATAAAAGTGACAATTTCACGTCTATGGAATTCATAAAAAAGTGTATACTTCACTTGTATACCTAAATGAAGTGTGCCTTCCCCTCATCTCATTGAAGTGTTATAAGTAAAGCTCGGATTTATATGCAAGGAAAATATGAAGAATATGCGCATATATATGCAGGCTTTTATTGGAAAATATGCAGTTAGGTGTCCAATATATGCAAAAACATATGCAAAATATGCAGTACAAGAATACAAAAAATACAGCAAAAAAATACTCACCCATCTACATATCAGGTGTAATATCTACGTAAAGTTTAAATACAGTATAGAATTATTTTTATTGTATAAAATAATTTTAATAAATTTATTTGTTTATAAATACAGTTATATTGACATGCTTAATATTAATTATTTACAGAAATTTACAATCTATTACTACGAACTACGGAATATAAATTCATTTACATTAATAATTAAATGTTTTTCCAAGTTATCCATTTTAAGTTATTGCCTTCTGTCACTTTGCATGTGTTTATACATAGAAAAGCTGCGTTCTACGTCGACAGATGTAATAGGGGCATATTTTAATGATGACAATATTTGATGGTCAATTCTTAGCTCGTCTGAAAATTCTTCATCCAAAACTTTTGATACAAGAGTTAAAGTGGTGAAACCTTCGTTTTTTTTGAGAACTTCCTCTATTTTTTTTTTTATATTGATTGAGCAATATACCCCTGTGCTTCATTAACAGTTAACCTTAATTGTGCTACTAATTTAACTCATTCATTTAAAGGTACTCCCTGTCTTTCTAATTTTGTCATTATCTCAATAATTAAATAATAATTTGTATTAATAAAACTGAAGTTTTGGCCTATTTGTAGATCATTTAATTTTTTTTGCACCCTTTATTGCCGCAGAGGAATATTCATTAAATTTTGACATTATTTCTTTAATTTGTTGTAAATATTTGAAATATAATAAAGCCGCGTCAAGCCATGTGCCCCATCGTGTAACTATACAGGTTTAAGGGGAAGTGGAACGTCTGTTAGAATTTCTCTATATATTTGAACTCTCATAGGATCTTTAATAAAAACTTTTTTTATATTATTAATTAAATTGTTTACTAACGGAAATTGATTTCGTATTTTTTCGGCGACTCTATTTATTCCGTGAGCGACGCAAGTACAATGTATTAAATTAGGATAAAATATTTTTGAATGTATTCCAGCCTTTACCATGTATGTAGCAGCATCAGTTAGCAACAATACGATTTTATTGAATGGTACAGCATTTGGCAAAAATATATTAGTCAAATTTTCTTGTATAAATCTGCTGATAGTTACGTTATTCGTTTTTTTTAATTCTTTAACTGTAATTAAATAAGGTTTTGCTATAAATTTTTCAGATAAAATACCAATTAATAAATTTGCTATATATCGACCGCATACATCTGAAGTTTCATCAACAATATGTCACAGATATTATTTTGCGTAAGATTATTGTTATTAAATTTATTATGTTTTGTCTCTAATTAGCTATTTAGGTACGTAACCGATGCTGTTGGATAAGAGCTACATTTAATGATACTGGTATTCACGTATTTTATTTCAGTTTATTTCTAGATTTCAGTGTGAGAACATCGATATTATAGTGATTCAGGTGAGAGAGTTAATCTAGCATGTGTATGATTGTGAGTGTGCGTGTGAGCAGTACTGGGTACTGTAGTGGCCGCATCGTGTGAACCCGAGGGTCGCCAACGGTAGCAGCAGGGAAGGCTGTAGTGACCCGCATCTGGTGTCGCCAACGGTAGCAGCAGTTAGGGCTGTAGTGATCTGATCCAGTTGGTTAAGAGGAATGTCTCCGGATCACCACCGAAGCGGCAGTGGTTCCGTAGTGGCCGCTCGTGTGAACCCGAGGGTCGCCAGCGTAGCAGCAGGGAAGGCTGTAGTGACCCACATCTGGTGTCGCCAACGGCAGCAGCAGTTAGGGCTGTAGTGATCTGATCCAGTTGGTTAAGAGGAATGTCTCCGGATCACCACCGAAGCGGCAGTGGTTCCGTAGTGGCCGCTCGTGTGAACCCGAGGGTCGCCAGCGTAGCAGCAGGGAAGGCTGTAGTGACCCACATTCTGTGGTCGCCAGCGTAGCAGCAGTTAGGGCTGTAGTGATCTGATCCAGTTGGTTAAAAAGATTGTCTCCGGATCACCAACGAAGCGGCAGAGGGTCCGTAGTAACTAGCGGTACTGCCCGTAGTTGCCAACATGTGTGTACGGTGTGTGAATGCCTGAACCTTTTGTCAGTGATTGCCTCCTCACTGAGTATTTCTCATGTGTTAATTCTTTTACAGAAATAATCACGGCCTGAAGGAGGATTCCGCGTGACCGGGTTCGGCCAGGCGACGGTCATCTAGATTTGTTATTATTTTTGTATTAATACTATATATACCGGTTTGATGATAAATGTGTTTTAATATTCTAATTTTCAGCGCTAACATTTAATCGTCATTTATAACACATGTATCTAAAGTTCTTTTCCTTAACGTACTTTCTTCCAGAATGCTCTTTTTACAATACTTTTCAAGAAAGATCCTAAAACTAGGGTTACTTAACTTATGTAACGGAATGTTCGATGTAAGCATGGCGTGACATAAATCGAACTTAATTGTGTCCTCTTCAGTTTTTCTTGAATGAACCAACAAAGATTCCCGTATGGATGTCTGCGGTACATTCGATATATTTCTCTTTTCAGAATTTCTTTTCTGAAGAGGAGACCTGCAGTACTGGTCAATCAGGTACTTTCTTGTACTGGATATCTATTAAATAAGAAATAAAATCAATTAAATTTGTTATTAAAAACAAATGTATGTTAAACAACTTACCGACTTGCCACAAGGTTTACAGAAAATATTGTCGCCGTCTATAGACAGTTCCGGGTAGGGACGAATCCACGCAAATAATTTTGAATCCATTATTTTAAAAACGTTACTATTCCGTAGATAAAATATGAATGAATGGTTTCAAAATGTAATTGAAAGTGATGTATATTTTCCACCCCCTCTCTATGCTAAGCTAATGAAACCAACAGAAATATTTAAAGCTAAAATGACCGTTACTTTCTCTGTAAGGGATCAGGATTAGGAAATTACAGCCAAAAATGAAATTATGGGTAATTTTTGGCGGTGTATCTCTGATTCGGTGACTTCAATGTTCTTCAATAGATATGAGAATTTTATTGAAATTAACAAAGTAACGTAAATTTTAAAAATAAGAACAAATAGGCACATCGCATTGAAATATATAAAAAAATGCAAGAATTATTTTTATAATTTTATTAAAATTGATAAAAATAACTTAACATTTAGAAAATATGTACAAATATGCACATCACAATGAAATATGCAAAAAATGCAAAAATTAGGTAAAATATGCAGAAAATGCTAAAATATGCATTTTGCATATAATCCGAGCTTTAGTCATAAGTCATATGTGCATAAAGAGTTTCCACATAACGTCAAAACAGATAATGTGTACTTTAAAATTCCAGATAACGTGAACGTTATACTGTACATCAAAATATGTTTTCACATTAGTCCAGTCAATGGGGACCAAAAGGCCTTTGCCTTACAAAAGATGGTATATATATATATATATATATATATATATATATATATATATATATATATATATATATATATATATATATGTATACAGGCTGTATTAAAAATACTCTAAACAAATTTAAGGGCATATAGTACTGACCAAAATAAGTAAAAAAAAGCTTAATTAACATGGGTCCGATCTTCAATAGTTTCCAAGATATAGACAGTGAAAATTTAGTTTTTACGGGGTTTGTCTCTGCTATCTCGAAAACTATAAGAATAACGACTTTTGTTAAACAAGACCTTTTGTTTACCTTTCAGAGGTAATCTTAGATGTGTTTTTTTTTTAAATCAAATAAATGTACTAAGTTAAATGTTGCGGCGACCTTGGCTAAAAATTAATTTTCAAATAACTTCGTAACTATTAGAAATTGAGAAAAATGTTTTATATAAAATCTTATTGTTTTTTTGTAGTCTATTTACTGACATAGATAAAATTTTGTTCGATATCTATCTTTGCCATTTTTCTTCGATTTTCGTTTTTCTCGGAAGCAATTGAAGATCAGATCTATGTAGATTAAGTTTTTTTTACTCTTTTGGTCAGTACTATATGCCCTTAATTTCTTTTACATTTTATTTGAAACACCCTGTATTTAGTACACCTGATTAATATTAATCATTGTACATACATTTTGTGTTTAGTATGCTATATGGATTTGTTCAGTTGCTTTTGGTGTTTCGCTGTAGGGAAAAACAAAAAAAACCTACTCTGATTTATTATACGCAGTTAATAATTACTTAATTTAATTATATTATTTTAACATTTTATGAATGTTTATGTTCATACTTTTTGTAATTCAGAGCCTCTAAGGTGGTTTCACACATTGCCTTTATATATGTACTCGTATTTTCACTGAGTTCACATCTGGCAAATAACTTTGGTGTCAATTTGTCCACATAGTTTTTAATGTAGTCTATTTTTAGTTTTTCATGCATTGCGCTTATTCTGGTGTATCTGGGAAATTGACCGATTATTCTCAAGCACGATTTTATCATTTACACGAACTTCATTTTTAATTTGAGGTCTTCTTTTAGTGAGTAGTATAACTTTTGTTTTATCACTATTTGTTTTTATTTTATACTTTTCTAAATGTTTTTTCGTTCGGTTTAGGCACTCGCTAAGTCTTTTGGCAATTGTATCCAGTCAGTATGATTGGGTAAAATAAGCAGTATCGTCGGCATATAGGGCAACTTCGGTTCCAGTTCTTTTTGGTTTATCATTGAGGTAGAGACAGAATAGGATCGGGCCTAAGATCGATCCTTTTGCTACTCCTGCTTTGATTGTCCTCACAGACGAATATGTTCTATTGGCTTTCACAATGAACTTTCTTTTGCATATTTATGCGTGTATGAGATCGATTAAGTATATTGGAAATTCGTATTCAATTAATTTGAAAATAGGTTCTTTGTGCCACATACTATAGAAGGCTTTTCTACATCAATTAATACTGTTTCCACGTCTTTATTCTTATTATATGCGTCCGTTCTATAAACACATACACTTACAAGGTGTGCCGTAGTTGAGTGGCCTCGTCTAAATCCAAACTGTTCTGTAATTACTAGATTTTTATGTTTGTCGTGTTCTTCTAATCTAGCATATATTACTCTTTTCACTATTTTACTAATGCCATTTAGTAAGCTTATTGGCTTGTAATTTTTTGGAAATGTGGAGTCTTTTTCAGGTTTGTGTATAATAATTAGCTTGGCATTTTTATATTCTTCTGGAAAATAGGGTAACATTAATATTGAATTTGTTATTTTTGTTAAAAGTACTAGTGCTTTTCTGGACAGACTTTTTAATACTACTCGTATATTAGGAACTCTATCTATTCCTGGGGATTTCTTGTTTTTCAGTTTTCTTATTATTTTATGAATTTCTGTTAGTTTTGTAAGCCTTGCGGTGAGGTATTTTGATGGTTTGTTATTAAAATATTGTTTTATTTTCATGTTTATTTTCTTATAATGACAAGTATATCCCAAGTCTATATTAGCTTTACGAACTTTTTCAAAATGATCGGCCAGTGCATTTCCTTTATCTTCTTCCGTATTTAAATACTTCTTTATTTTTTGTTATAACTGGTGGTATTGTGTTACTCGCTTTCTTATAGTGTTTCATAAGTGTCCAGACGTTGTCTGCTCTTGGTTTAAAGTTCACTTAGTACTTTGTACTATTGATAATTTTTCCAATTCTTCAATTTCTAATTTACTATACTCTGTATTGTTTTTAGACTAGTTTTAGTTGTTGGAGAACGCGCGTGTTGATATTTGCGTCGGGTCCGGTTTTTGACTTTGATTCATATTTTTATTTCCTCTGGAATGGTTTGCTTAATTTCATACTTCTGCAAATATGGCACATGATTTTTGTGGCTTCGCTTATCGCAGTGTAAAGGACCGTAATTTGTGTTAATTTCGTCTTTATTTGTGACTATAGGATTTGCCGTTGGGATATTTACATTTAGATTTCTTTTAAACTCTTTCCAGTTTGTTGCTCTGTAATTCAGTGTTGGTACCGGAGTTTTCCACGTGAGTTTTTTGTTAATAGTAAACCCGACAGAATTGTGATACGAGTTAAAAATGTATCTTGGTTCTGGTATGCTGGCGTGTGCTATATTTTTTAGAAGTACTATGTCAAGTACGCTCTGTTGGGGAAGTAAGTTGGTTCCTTTGGTGCTATTATTTGCAGTTGTCTGTTACTAGTAAAATCTAGTACTGTTCTGCCGTTCCGGTAGTTGCTTTTTTGATGAATTGCATACTGCTGTTACAATCATATTATTCGTTGTTTAACTTGTATATATATATATATATATATATATATATATATATATATATATATATATATATATATATATATATGTTGAAATTTAACAAAATAAGCCGACATCCAGTAGTCTGTTAGAGTAACTATGGTAATATGTTATGCTATGTAATGTCACTTATGATTTTGATTTTGTAAAACATTTTTGGTTCTATTAAACTATTTTTCTGGTTTTCTACTAAACGTTTATTTAAATGCTCTATAGTTAGATAAATCTAACAGGTTATGGGCCCAGGACGTTTGTAACTGAATAGAGTGGAAAGTTTAAAAACGTTAATACGTAGTGTGTACCTTTTACTTGTATTTGTTGTGAATGTTTTGAATTAAAATGGATTTCAAAACGCAAATAGAAAAACTAAAAGGTGCTGAAAATTGGACCAGATGGAAGAGACAGATAGAATTGGTTTTACGATATCATGATGTGCTTGACATTGTCACAAGTGATCAGACCCCACCAGATCTTCCAGAAGAGGACGGGGCTGAGGTACGTAATGCACAAACAGCTTATTTGAAAAATGATGCATTAGCTCAACTTATTCTTGTTGGGAGCATGAACGACGCCAATGTGGAGCTGACGGCTACGTGTGACTCAGCGAAGGCAACTTGGGACATTTGGCAAAAGACTGTCAAACTCAAAGATATGACGGCTCATCAAATTTAGTACAAAGAAGAGGAGCTAATCCAGATGGTGATGCGTTCGTATGCACAGTAGAAGGTGTATCCGAAGAAGAACTTTGGTTGGCTGATCCTGGAGCATCAGTACATATGACAAAATTCAAGCATTACTTCTTGACATACGAAAAATTTCTTGAGCCAAAACTAGTTCAAGTTGGCAACAATCAATTTATCACGGCTTATGGAAGAGGCACTGTCAACGTTGAAATGTTAATTGATAAGAGTTGGCATCGAAATCATCTTGAAAATGTTTAGTACGTTTCTGAAATTGGTCGAAATTTGTTTTCAATAAGCCAAACATTAAATAAGAACTATTTTTTCAAAGTATATCAAGATTCTTGTATGCTTACGAAGAATGGAATTGTACGAATTGTCGGGAGACGATCAAAAAGAGGCTTTTATGCTCTGGAAATGCGTGTACGTATACCAGAAACAGCGGCGGATGTCAACATTGCGTCTACTGCAGATACTCTACAGTTATGGCATGAAAGGTTGTGCCACCAAAATAAGCGTCCTGTGATAAATTTTCTAAAGCAGTGTGAAATAAACGTCGATGTTGATAGTGATGAAGAGTTCTGTGAAGGTTGTGTAATGGGAAAACAACATAGAAGAAGTTTCGGTACGAGAAACAATCGGCCTGTACAAGTAGGTGAGCTTATTCATGCGGACATCTGCGGGCCGATGCAGGAAGAATCCATAGGAGGCTCAAAATATTTCGCGTGCTTCAAAGATGACTTTTCGAAATATCGCAGAGTATTTTTCTTGAAAAATAAGAACGAAGTCGTGAAATGTATCGAAATATTTTTAAATGAAGCATGTACAGCCGGACATATAGTGAAAGAGTTTTTGATTGATGGAGGAAAAGAATTTGATAATAAAGGAGTTCGATCCTTGCTTCTCTCAAAAGGAATAAACTTTCGTACATCGATGCCTTACACTCCGGAACAAAATGGGGCTGCTGAAAGGGAGAATCGAACGCTGGTTGAAAGTGCACGTTCGATGATCCATGCTAAATACATGCCAATTAAACTGTGGGCGGAAGCCATCAATACGGCAGTATATATTATTAACAGAACGGGCCCTTCGTCAGTTAAAAATAAAACTCCAAGTGAATTATGGCTTGGACGAAGACTTGAAAGTCTTGATCATTTTCGCGTGTTTGGTACAGAATGCTATGTACACATTCCAAAAATACACCGACAAAAATGGGACAAAAAAGGTATCCAGGGATATTTTGTTGGATATTGTGGAGAGAAAGATGGATACCGCATTTGGTTAAAAATGAAAAATCAAATAATATTGAGTCGAGATATTATTTTCAAACAAGAGGAAATCATTGCAATAAAAGTACAGTTGTTAATTGAATCACCGAGATGCAATGCTGAATTTAAAGAAGAAACGTCAAAGAAACTGGGTGGCAACGACGGAGAAAACAATGAAAATGACTCACATGTTGGTGAAGATGAAGAAATTGGTGAAACAAGAAAACGTATTCAAAGAAGAATAGAAAAACCAGCGTATTTTAAAGACTTTGTACTTTTTGCTGAATGTAATATTCCAAATTCGTACAAATCGGCGATGGAATCGGATCAGGCAGAAGAATGGAAGCATGCCATGGACGAAGAAATGTCATCATTGGCAGAAAATAAAACTTGGGATCTTGTAGATAATGCATTGCCATTAAATTAGTAAAGAATCCTAAATTTCACAAACGATCTAAACACATTGATGTCTGTTAGGTTTAGTTGAAATATGAAATAAAGCACTTTAAATTGTTTTTATGTAATGCCGGTTTATTTTGAGAGGAAGTGTTGAAATTTAACAAAATAAGCCGACATCCAGTAGTCTGTTAGAGTAACTATGGTAATATGTTATGTTATGTAATGTCACTTATGATTTTGATTTTGTAAAACATTTTTGGTTCTATTAAACTATTTTTCTGGTTTTCTACTAAACGTTTATTTAAATGCTCTATAGTTAGATAAATCTAACAATATATATATATATATATATATATATATATATATATATATATATATATATATTTAGTTAAAGTTTTGAGTAATTTTTTTATTTCTGAAAATATATCCATTATGCTCTCACTATTTCCATTGTGAGTTGGGGATGCAGGCTGATTGCCCCATTTGAACGTGGTGGTATTTTCTTGTGAGCATCTTAGTCCTGGAAAATAAGTTTTGTTCATTTTAAAATCAGTCTTCATATTGGTCGGTATACGGCTGATTTTAGAGAGAACTCTTCTTTATTTAGTAAATATTTAGCATATATCTCAGGATGATTTCCTGTGCAATTAGCACATTTTAATATCTTTGTGGTTCATACGTTAGGAGGATGCGATCCTGAGCATTTAACACATTTCATGATTTTATAGTAGTTATTTGCCAAAAGGATTAACACTTCCCTATAGCATTGTACTATTTTTGCTTAATTTTTCTAGGTCAATTTTAACTTCATCTTCTGTTACATTCGATGGTACATTTTTAAGTACCATTCGGTACTGAATTTCATTCGTTTGACTGTAAGTGTGGTATTAAAATTTTGCTTATTTCACGTTGCTGATAACTGTACTACAGGACGATGACGTCACCTGTACGATATCCAGTAGGCAAAAAGACGTTACTGACTCTACTGGGCGCCTCCCCCCGATCTCGTCGCTCGCCGGAGCCGACAGTCATTGGTTTAGTCTATCTTCCGAGGACTGGTGATCTTTCCACTATAACGAGTCGAGGTTCTCTCCAAGGATTAGCCCTAACTTAACGAACGTTATGTGAACACCCAACTTTGGGTCGCGAAAAAATAGGATTCTCCCCTAAGGGTTATGCGATGATCTCTGCACTCAAACGAGCCGAGGTTCTCTCAGAGGGTGACACAGGGAACGTGACGTTTCACACCCAAATATTGGGTCGCGTGGTTATTACCGGTCTACTCTTCCCAGAAATCCCGTTTTTGATATTCCACAAAAACACCATAGAAGCTTTACCTACAATTGCCAGCAACTTCCACTATCCGTCAAATTCTCGCGGCTTCTCGCTGAGGGTCGCTATCTTAGAGCTCTCTACTTCTCGCGGAGGAACACTACTGTCTACTCGCAAACCGGTCCCGGCTTTTATAGCCAAATCTTAAGAAACTAAGTTAAACTTGCACCAAGTGGTCTACAACGCATATGAGAATGGTAACATAATGTAAAATCTGGAATAAGGGTTGCTACCTAAGAAACCAGGTTCACAATAACATGATTCGCCCTTGTCCTCCTAACTCCGAATAAAAGTTTTCGTACTAACTGGTTTACTAGTACTAAATCTATATTCATCTGAAGTTGCTATTTACCGTTATTAAGATAAATAAGGGATACAAGGGTAGTTTATCATTACTTTACGGGACTCCCTGCAAAACCGTAACAATACCTTGCTACACATAAATTTCTGTAGTAATACCGCAACAATTAACACTTCTAATTGTTTTTCAAATGATAACATTCTATTATTGCAGTTAAAATCCATAATGTAACTTATATAAAAAATTAATGACTGCAGTCTGACTAGATAATCGATGAAATTAATGATTTACATAAAATCATGATGTAGAATTACATTCAATATTTTATGCGAAGCCCAGCTTCGTCACGACCTTCATGAAAAACCTTTTAGTATTTTTTTTTCATTACGTCTCTTAATGAATTTTGTTTGGCTGAACGTAAAGAAGATGTTCTTATAATTATCCTTCTGATAGTTGTCAAAATTTTAAAGTTACGCCCATGTAAATAGTAATGTTGTCATAGTATGTAAGTGGTAAATATCTAAATCGTATGGAGCAGCGCTTTTCAGCCATTTGTGATCACTGTAGTAATAAAAAATAACTTACCATTGCGATCATCATTTCCGCTGAAATTATAGCGGCAATAAGACTACAAGAAGATGTTAAAGATAAAACAAATAATATTTGAACAATTATTCCAGTTTTCATGTAGATAAAGCTAGTTGCACCAATAAAAAATACGTATATGAAGAACACTAGACTAGTAGCAAAAGTCACATACTGTGATACAAGTTTACTCAGCTCACATTGTCTAAAATGTATATCGATCAATATTTGTAGATTTATGTTAGAATGATGTAGGTTATCTGTAAACTCCATGTTGTTTCCTACAATACTAGTTTCCATTGTTTCAATGTCTTCCTTTATTACTTTATTTAGTTCATAAAACCGTTGGCCGCAGAGAAATGATTGCCCAACATAGATAAAAATTGGATTTACTGCTACGCAATGTATACTATATGTCAAATAGGCCCTGCTCAAAGTTAGAGTTATATCGTCCTTGTACATGGTAACAACTTGACAGAAAATTAATGAAAATATACTGGAATATAACAGTGCACAAAAAAATAATGCGCTAACAACTGGGACTTCAAAATGAATTGGAACGTTTATTTGTGCCATGATATTTTCTGTTTCTAAATTCTTCATAAGCGCAGAAACACAGATATTTTTGTCTTTTATAACATAAAACAGGAGAAATAAATTATACATTCCTATGATGAGATAAATAATTGCAGTGATCAGTTCGTCAGAAGGCAATGTTTTATATAAAATATAATTCTTGATAACATTCATAGATAGTATTGAGCAGATTACATGACCTGAAATTAAATTAATTTTATTTTCTATTAAAATTAAATAATTAACTCGTTTTTATACAAGCTTGCATGTATGATTACGAAGTTTCTAGTTAATCGAATACAAGTCATGTAATAATAATTTATTGCCTAACAGTTCATTACAAACCAAAGAATGAATATTTTAAACTGGCATAGTTTATTTACTTATCAACAAAAAAGAAGAAAAATGCAATTAATATTTTTTTGTCGTAAAAGTTCATTGTTATTATATTATTGAGTGATGGTTCTTATATAGTTACTTATACGAGTAGCAGTGACGCAGCCAGGTAGTGATTAGAGGGAGAGGGTTCGAACACTCGAACAAGTGCGAATATAGGGATTTAACAATGAATAATAGTTGTACGCAATTTCCTGCTCTCCTATTCATTTTATGGTTTGGTTTCTTCACAATTTGAAAAAGACATTTCAAAAGTTCCGTTAATTAGTAGCAATAACCATGGCATGACATTGTAGAAAACAATCTTCATATTAATATGCTGACAGTCATTATTTTTTGTATAAACTAAATTAAATAATTAATGTATAGTCCAATAGGAAACGCACCTTTATTCTAAAAAATTATTATGATGGAAATACTTATCGAAGAAGACGGTAATTATTTTCCATGAATCAGATTGTCGTTTGACGTTTATAAATAATTTCTGAAACACAGAAAAAAGAAATCACAAAATTTTAAATTTCGTTTTAAAACTGTGGAGTAACTAGAAATATTATAAAAAATACAAAAACAGTTTTGTATATAGATAACTTTTCATTCTGAACAACTTTGCACTCTTCACTCTTCTACAGATTTTGCCGTAAAATGAATAGGAGAGCAGTAAATTGCGTAAAACTAAGATCCCATGTTAAATCCCTATGCTCGCACTTGTCCGTCAATACTACTACATGTATTTCAACAATAGTTACATTTGTTAAAACCTAATGTTGCACTTTTGCATCAGCAGCGGAATCTGTTATTATAAGTAAAATAGTAAGTTTTTATATATCATGCTTTCATTTACAAATAGATACAATGATAACTAGATATTTTTAATTACAATTATAAAAACATTAAAATGTAATTATTACATGTTATGACAATTTTTAAAACAAACAATTTAAGGGAAAACTTATGACATATTTGATACATATATTTTGTCTTGATTTCACATTTTCTGCACCTCCTCCTTGACTTTTTCAGGCTGGCGGATTAGAATATGGCCAACAGATTCTATTCTCATTGCATCTATAAGTACCAATTTTGTTGTTCGGCGTCGTTTTTTGTAAATTGGAAATGAACATGCACGCTTTTATCAGGTATTTTGTGAAGATAGCAGGAATCAGTTCCAATTTACAAAGGAAGAAATTGGAACTTTCAGACGAAATGAGAACAGACTGTTATAATCCGCCACCCCGAAAAATCAATGAGAAAGTATATAAAATATGAAAGCCAGACAGAATATACAAGCTGACGCTGAAAACAAGGCCATTTAAACTAATTTTTTTTATTAAAAATTATTTTTTAATTTTATTGATATATTTATAAACTAGGTTTAGGATCTCACAAAAAAATCATGGTATTTCACATGAAAATAGCGCTTTCGGTTTAATCGGAAGTGACATTAAGTTTCATATTTCACATGGGACATCTTATATATTTTTATATATTTGGAGTCTACGTAAAATTACAAATTCAGCAAAGTGCTTGAAGTGAATTTTTATTGAAGAAATAAATTGGAGAAACGTAAGAGAAAATTATGAATATTAACCTGCTACGTTACGGTTGAGATAATATTAAGTAATATTTAAGTTAGTTGTTTAAATAATAAGTTATTTTTGTTACATTCTACAGAAGTGATCCAGAATGATTAAAAGTCATGTGACTTGAAAATATTCTGATTATAATCAAAATGATAATTCATGGAAAAAATTAGCATCAATTTACCGGTATTATCAAATTATGTTACCTATATTACCGACATTTTTTTACATAGGTACAGTTTGTTTTTATGTTGTAAAATTAAATTGTTATTTATTAAAATCGTTACTTTAGTATGGTGTTTACAGAAAAAACATGACAAGTTGATTTTGGCAGTATATTTTCGTAAATAAAATGATTCTACTCTAAATATCCTGCATACATTAATTTTCATATGAAATTAATAGTGATGTAATCACATTCAAATATTTTTCTTATGTGATATGATATTATATAATTACCAGTGAATATTATATAGTCAAAAATTCCTAGCTTTCTCTTTTGAAGTTGAACCTTGTCATCAACAATTGTAAATGTATATAATAATATTCCAATTGCATAATTAAACTGGTTAGCCCAATACATTGCATCAAGGGTTGAATCATATCTTATTTTAAAATTGAATTTATTTGCTATGCTTTTTAATATAATTGCTACTTTGCAATTTATTATTTCCAATAAACCGTACATGGTGATATGTGTTTGTTGTAACTGAAAGATTCTTCATTTGAAATTACAAATATATACATTACCGATAATCATACTTTAGTATAGCTAATGAGAATGAGATACAAAAGAATCAGGATATTTGTAATAAAATAAATATGTAAAAAAATCGAATTTTAAACATGATATACCTATCTTCATCACCATAGTTACACCACAATACATTGCAATGTTAATCTAATTTCAATAAAAAATACAAAATATTGATGATTTAATTTGGGGTTATGAAACGAAATTATGAAAAATATTGTATGTAATAATAAATCATAGATAAAATATAGTATATGACTCGCTATAATAGATATTATTATTTATTGGACAGAACACTAGCTAAAGAAGGCACAGCAATTGGAAAATACAAAGGATTGTCAGAGTAACAGTAATAACTCGGCGATGGAATTCCAGATTTAGATGGTAAACAAGTGCATATTCGCAGAGAAAATTAATATATGGGGCAATAGTGTCGGAATGCAAAAATTGGACCGCGACAGTATGTAATTCATTAATCGTAGATAAAGTATAGCATACAACTCGCTATAATGGATATTATTATTTCGGATGATTACAAATTTCATCCTCGATAATAAGAGCGCACATTATAGCATCGTTGTATAATATACTATTAAATAATTTGAAATAGTCTGGTTCACGGAAAATGACTTTTTGTACGACCATTGTAATAAGTATGATATATCAACGTAGTATCCAAACACTGAAAGTTAAACTTATCACATAAATGTTACGATATATTTCATATCGTAATAGTTGACATGGTTGCTAGGTTACTATACTATGTCTTTATTTTCTAGCTTTTGAAGTATAGTTGCTTCCTTAAATAGATACATATGCTCGTCTAAAAATAATGTTCATAACTTGTATGAAATTCAAATATCTTAGCTCGTGTATATTGACTTGCACTCCGCAACGCGTCGTGCGTCAATTTACACTCACATGATATTTGGTAGTTTTCATAACTTGTTACGAAAATAACTATTTGAAGGTAATTTGTTGATTTGATCAGGAAAAATTATGAAACAACACATTTCTTGAATGATTTTCTATGAAATTGTTGTCTATTCAAATACTAATTACAATTATTGTTTCTTTCTTTTCTTATGGTTCATGTTATATACATAAAATAAAACATAGTTACCGTTGAAATAATTGATATGTAATGTATTGAATTGACAAGTAGTCAAATAATAAAGTATTCACAAGTTATTATCCCGGTATTTACTATTAATAATATATGTAATAATAATACATGGTGACGAAAATAAACTCCAATTAACGTGAATGGGAAGAAAAAGAAATCCGGTACAGAAAACTAATCAACAAAGTAAATAATGTTAAAAATGACAAGGACCAAATACTAGCAATAATATAAGAGTTCAAATGGGTCTCTTCAAATTTTTGTATAAGAACATTCATCTTCTACGGCCGCGTGGCATTAGAAAATTGTTTAAACGAATGCCGTACGTGTGTTTACCCTTAAGGATTTTCTGCAAAAAATGTTAATTATCCATGTGCAATGTTAGTGAACACCGATCAATAAAAGAAACGTATGTAACACTACATTGCTATTATCATTGATCTTTACTACGTTAGAATTTATTTCAATGGTTTTGACAACTATATAAATTTCTTGAGACAAAATACAAAATCATTAAACATTTAAATTATTTTTTATAAGTGGTAGATTTCGTGATTGTTACTTAATTTATTTATTACATTATATATTTATATAAATATAAGTAGGCGATAGTTTTCACATATTAGCTGTATTCTTTTTGGGCAAAATCTTAGCTCATCTCAGATCACTTCAGATAAACTTAGGATAAACTTAGGAAAACGTTATTCGTTTTGACACAACTGATCTTTGATGTTCTGAGTAAACTCACTTCCCCCCTTTCCGATGCTACACTACCAGTTTACCAAACTTAAAATGATTTGAAACACTCAGTTTGCAATATAAGATTATATAATACAACAAATTTTATATCCATATATACAGATGTACTTACAAGTAATATATTTTCAGCATTATCCATTTTTCATTTATAAACAGTATCAAAGATCAGAAAATAAGCCAATAAATTTGACAGCTGATACAGCAAATACTACCGGTAGAAAAAGAAATAATAAAATGGAATTAAACTTATTCTTTTTGCACACATCACAACTCACTTCAGCTCAACTCAGTTATGTGCTGAGTTGAGTTTCAATTGGGTCAAAAAGAATACAGCTATTAAACTGTATGTGCTCTGACGTCACATTCTGTTTCAGATCACGTGAATTTTTCAAAATATTACACATGTGCGCATGTGCTCTTAAGTATGACACAATACATTAATTATAAATTGTATTTTTAAGTTTAATTTCTAAGTATAATTCTATGTATAATTTCAGTACTGTGAATGAGCCTTTATTCTACAAGAGGTTCGAAAATAATCGAATATACAGTAAAGAGGACGAGTTGTGTTGCCTAGGGAACACACCATAGATGGAATTGTGTTTTCAGGTAACACATTGAGTATATTCTGATGATTTTCGAAGCTCGAGTTGTATATGTTAAGACTGGCAACGAATCAACTATATTTTTACTAAATGTCAAAAATATTACTTTTTCATTTATATTATTCATTTGCTTGGGACCGAAATATCACGAGTTGTGTTTCGCGAAACACAACTTAGCAACGAAAATAACCGATGTTATACAGCGTAACTGAGAAAAATTGTGCTGTCTGATTGGTCTATTTTCCGATGAGTTGTATAGTCAATGTGAAAGTTTAATAATTATTTCCAACACAATTTTCTTCTCCGCTTTGTATACATCCATTTGATATTACCACAGATCTCATAACTAAAATTTACAACTTCTGCCATCTATTGGTTACTTTGAAAATTATGAAGTTGCTTTCTAAACGCTCCATAAGATCGGCTGATCTGATAGTTATGAGATCTGTGATATTACTTAAACTAGAACTACTCGTATGAACTATATTTGTGTGAAAAGAATGACTTCACCAGTAAAACGCATTGACACTTTAGTCGCCTTCTTTTTACGAAGAGGATTAAATCCAGGTAGCGCGTATCTACCAATAACCGGTCTATTTAAAAGAGGATAAATAAACCCATTTTCTTCGCCCCAAGATCAAATAAATTCTGAACTGATCGTGCATGCTCAATATGACTGATATATATATATATATATATATATATATATATATATATATATATATATATATATATATATATATATATATATATATATATACATATATATATATATTTAGCGAACACACATTAACGTTCTTAATATAGATTTATTGTATAATTTACATTACAAAATAAAATATATTTTCTATAAACATCACCACTACTGCTCGTCCGGCCATCACATTTTCCCTTCTGTCCTTCTTCTTCTTGCCCATTCCTGGGTTCCAGTGCGCTTGCGTAGCCGTTCCTTCATCGGCGTCGCACGTGGGACAATTTTACAAACAGGGGCACCACGGCTAACATATATATATATATATATATATATATATATATATATATATATATATATATATATATATATATTGTTTGTATTTGATATTAAAATGGCAGAAATAGAATAAATTAGTTTGATTGTTTGATCATGAAACAGAATCGTTATATAAATTCTATTGTCATAATGAACAAATTGATTTTTAAACACTTAAATGTGAAAGTATTTTTCTTACAACCGTGCGTGAAAAGTGCTTTTCACGCACTCATACGGTGTGTAAAGTGTCACTTTTCAAGCACTAGTGCGTGAAAGTACTTTTTAAGCACTAGTGCGTGAAAAGTACTTTCACTTTGCTAGGCAACATTAAAATTCGGTTAATTTACCGGTCAAGTATATAAGTAGGTAGTAATTAATTATGAAAGCAATAAAATTTATTAAGAAATATGAATATACACTGTAAATGAAATAGATCTAATATTTTTTCACAGATTGAGTACTAATCTAATTTTTAAGATCATTAACATTTTTTGACATGTATTCTAACTTAACCTAATTTTTAATATTACGAGTAAATGTACAATTTGTACATTATAAAAGACTACTCATCGTCTGTCTGAGATTCTTCCAAGTGTTTAAGTTACATTTTGTACAGTGTTATGAGAAAGAGTACTAACAGTATTTGAAGCTGCTGGATGCCTGTACACTCAGTATTATGAGAAACATCAATACCATTTCGGTTGTAGGAAAAATGTTGTATGCAACACGTGTGTAAAATAGTATTTTTTGTCTCGTGCTACATCGCACTCGACCAAAAAAGTACTACTTTACACACTTGTTACATAAATAACTATTATCTAATTCCGTTTTGAAAAGTTGAATTTTACCTAACTTTTTAGCGTTATGGAAGGTCACTTTTTATATAATTAATAAGACATGAGTTTTGTGATAGTATATTACGTAATGAGAGATGTGAGAAGCAGATTACGTAAGAGTAAAAAAATTGACACTCGAGACGCGTAGTGTCAAGTTTGAAATTTTATGAGTGAGTGCTTGCTTTACATCTGGAATTATGTACTATACTTTTTGTACGACCACTTATTATATATTATACATACGTCAGCATAAACTAAAAGCAGCAATTAGAAACATCAAAAAGGTTATGTTTATGAAAATGATTGCGCAATGATGTTACCATGATTTCCTAAACTGAGCGTAAGGATATACGATGAAAAATACATATTTGAATGTATTATCAGTTTACCATGACATTTGTGCCTTGTTTGGTTGAAGCTTTATATTTAAATTCATTTTAATTTTATTCATTTATGAATTTTAGACAATAGTAATTATATACACAAAATATCATGATATTGAAAAATTAATAACAACGTTAATTTTTCATAAAAATGAAGTTATTTTGCATCATTGTAAAGCTAATTTTAAATAGTTTCCGAAATTATAAAAATATATGTATTTTTTCATTTTAAAAATAAACGAAAATTTCGCTGTCGGTAAATCTGGACGTAGAATTTGGGATCATTTCACTGCAAAAAGTTGCGCGCAACTTTCTAATTTAAACTACAAGACTGAAAGTAATAATAAAGAAAATAGCTAATTGTTCCTATTTTTTCAATCACCTGTATGTTACTCATTAGTTAATCAAATTTAAAATTATAACAAAAACTTGTCAGTTGCAATTGCCACTTATTACCTTCCGTCATCTTTAGGTTAGGAAGGTATTGTCTTTGGTCAAAAAATTCGATGATGAGTTTTTAATCAATAAGTACGCTTTAGTGTACCTAGAATGCGATTTTACTATTTTCACGGGAATGTGTGTGTGTGTGTGTGTGTGTGTGTGTGTGTGTGTGTGCGCGTGTGTGTGCGTGTGTGTGTGTGTGCGTGTGTGTGTGTGTGTGTGTCTGTGTGTGTGTGTAACAATATTTTCGTCTACGATAACTCTAATACTACAAATCCTAAAATTATAATTCTTTGGTATCCTTCTTTGTTGCATCCATATGAAGAGCTGATTAGATTTTGGTTATAATTGGACAACCTGAAGTACCCTCATTTGAAGAGTTTTTTTTTTCTTGAAAAAACCATGTTAAATATCATTTTTTCACATTTAATGTTATTATAAATATTAAAGACTATTTTATTCTCTATCCGACTTGACTATTTTATACTTCATATTGAATTGATATAGAGTTAAAAAAAAATTATAAATTTCATAAGCTAGCGAGCTATGCTATAACTTTGTAAACAGCTGCTACATTAAGAAAATTCTGATTCAAAGGTGTCAGTGTCAAGTGCAATTGACAGTATGTTTGTGTTATAATTTTACTGGAAATATAGGATCTTTTCATAGAAACGTTCTGTATAGAATTTATATATATATATATATATATATATATATATATATATATATATATATATATATATAATATATATATATATATATATATATATATATATATATATATATATATATATATATATATTGATGAGTAGTCTTTTATAATGTACAAATTGTACATTTACTCGTAATATTAAAAATTAGGTTAAGTTAGAATACATGTCAAAAAATGTTAATGATCTTAAAAATTAGATTAGTACTCAATCTGTTAAAAAAATATTAGATCTATTTAATTTACAGTGTATATTCATATTTCTTAATAAATTTTATTGCTTTCATTATTAATTACTACCTACTTATATATTTGACCGGTAAATTAACCGAATTTTAATGTTGCCTAGCAAAGTGAAAGTACTTTTCACGCACTAGTGCTTAAAAAGTACTTTCACGCACTAGTGCTTGAAAAGTGACACTTTACACACCGTAATGAGTGGAAATATAGGATCTTTTCATAGAAACGTTCTGTATAGAATTTATATATATATTACATACAACTGTCAGAAGGTAATGTACGAAAAGAAGTAGAATATTTTACAAGGATGTATGAAATTTGTACAAAATATATAAAACTGACGGGAGGTAATGTAGTGGCCACACCAGATTTTTTATGGAAAACTCCAAGATGGTGACTTTTCCTTATAACTGTAATATTTTTGGGATTTTTGTGGGGAAGCTACAGGGGCACCTCATCCAAAGAACGTATTACAGAAGGAATTAGCTTACTAATAATTATTTCCATGTTATTTATGTCTAAATTGTACGAAGGCGTAGAGGGGCCAACAACAATCTTTAAACGTTTCAACCCGAATGGACTGTGATTTTTGCAATTGTGAATAAACGATTGTAGGTTCGAGCTACAATTGCAGTTCGAATTTACAATTGTAGGTTCAAACTTACAATTGCAGTTCGACCTTACAATTGTAGGTTCGAACTTACAATTGCAGTTCGAATTTACAATTGTAGTTTTGAACTTACAATTTTAGGGTCGAACTTACAATTTTTTATTGATTCGAGCGCTGCCAGCACGTGGAGTGCAGTCTCACTCTGTGCTTGTCTATGCTTGCAATTAGCATTAGCATCCAACCGCAATAAGAGCAGTGACGTTATTTAAAGTAATAAAGGTTAGTAATTTAATCCTTCCATATATGTAATAAGTATTAATAATTGTTTACAATAGTTTGCAAATATTTATGGATAATATCGCACATAATTTGCATTGTAGATGGAGGACGAGCGCGAGGAATTCTTATTAAACTGTGGAATTGACGGGGAAAGTATTGCTACAATGAAAGAACAAAAGGTAAGCCCTATTTCAAATACACGCACTATCTACATAATCTTTCACAAACAATAATAAAAGTACATTTGCTAAGTTAGAGGAAAAAAATAAAATAAAGCAACCATGTTATTAATGTCATTGACGTTTAAGGTTTTAGAAGCTATTGCTTAGTGGATGGTAGTTATTACCTCCCGCCTTATATTCTATAAGGGAGGTATTGTGATTGGGCCAAATGTTCGAGTGTTAGTTTTTTGTGGATAAGCACGTTTTAAGGTCCTCATAATACGATTTTACTATTTTCGTCATGATGTATGTGTGTATGAGCGTGAGTGGGTGTGTTTTGTGTTACGATTGTTGTTGACGATAACTCAAAAAATAAGCAATGACTCGTGCTCGTGACATTGTTTACAATGCTGTAACCGTATCGACGCGATGTTGCTTAGTTCTGTCTTTTCCTGTCTATATTTTTCTGTGTTCCTATGACTCCAACTTTGAGCCACGGACTTCTTAAAATTATGGACGGTTGGAGCTGTGTAACAGATGTATGTTAAATTAAACCTCGCGCATGACATTAAATTCGGGGAGTTTATGGCGCTAATTTTAAATATACTAAAATGCAATATATACATAAAATTATAAAAATATGGTTACATCTATTAAAATATATAGTAAAATATTGAGTATATTTATTGAATTTTCAAATGTAGATATTAAAATTATTTGTTAAAGAAATTATTAAAAAATATTTCTGTGCTTAAATTGTTCGCCTGAGGAATGGTTCTGCGACTCCTCGAATTTTGCTTCATACTCGTTGCTCCATACCTAGTATACTTTTTCAAGCTATCTCCCATGTACTCCAACAGTCCATAATTTAAGAAGTCCGTGCTTTGAGCTTAATCTCAGTCAATTTTCAATCGTCAGCTGTACGTTATTGCCACGTCGCCTCATGGATACAGTATCTTTGTCTTTCAAAACGAATTTACAAAAAAGTACAGTTAATTTTGTTCTGACACGCACTAAAATATAACTTGAATATTCTTTCATCATTTCGTAGTTTTTAATCGAGGTCGAACGTTTAAAAGCATGCATAAATGTTACCCTTGGATAGGGAGTTAAATGTTACTTTAATATCCAATATCTTTTTCTCTCTTGTTAATGTTTTTAACATTTTTTACATTTGTGTACAAACTTTTGAAAAATATTTGTTCAAATTTTCATAATTTTTCAACGTCCAACGAGATCTTTGAAGTACTACCTTAAGAATTTCAAAGTTAAAAGTTGCCATCTTCTTATTTCTTATATCTTGAAGTTATTTCATCGTTCGTTATTCTATAAATCAAGATTACCTGTAGATGGTTCCGTATAAATGAGGAAGTTTATTTCTTATTAATTATACTTTAGCCTAAGAAACACAAAATCTAACGATTTTAGTTGAATTACATCTTTTACTTGTAAAAATTATTGGGAAAAGCTTTGTAAAGTTTGCGAAATTACCCCTACTTTATGGTGGGTGACTCTCGCTATGACATACATTAAGTACACGGTACAGCGAATTATTTCAGCTAATTTTTTACGTAATTTATAAACTCTCTAAAACAAATCTCTGTTTTTAGATCGATTTTTCAACAATTCGAGCGATGAGCCCTACAGAACTGGGAAGGTTTGTGCAACGGGTGGGAGATGTATACAAAATAAAAGAATTTGCCTCCAACTATATAAATCAAACCACGCAGCCATCAGCCACTCTTTTGACGCTTGCTCAAAAACTTAAAACGAAAATATCACATGTTGAAGGAACCGCAGAAGGCAACAATAATTTAGGCGCCAGGAACAAGACATTGAGGTCACCAGGGCCATCACCGAAGTCATATAAACCCACAAGAAAAATTAATATTACTTGGAAATGCGATAATAAGATCGTACGCACGGAGAAGGGCGGAGGTGCTCGGCAAATTGACGCACTAAAGTCATTGAAAAAGCAATTTCCTTATATTTTCCTAACAGTAAATCATTAAAAAAGGGCTCCATAGCAAATTATGATGTAGATCTACTAGATTTTGCTGCAAATAGTTTCGATGAAAACTTAACCGTTGAGCAAATTTATGGAATAACAGGGTTGACTAGGCTCAATTTTTGTCTATTTACTACTTTAAAACCCGAATTGGCCGGGAAAAAAAATAAGAAGAAGCTAAAAATGGGGAAGAAAAAGAAACAAATAAGTATCTCTTCTTCAAGTAGTGAAGAAGAAGCAACAAAAAATCACCCACCCAAAAAACATCGTCTGAGGAAGCGAAAACGAAACTCAAAATACTCTTTGTCAACATCTTCTGCATCTAGTGAATTTTCACACAATGAAGATGTTAAGGACATTCAGAGAAGAGAAACAACAAACTGTTTAACAAATGAAATATTTGATTTGGACGAATTTTTGAATATACGTTCTTCAGACCCTACAGACGTGGTAGCTACTGCCGTTGAAGTACCTACAGATTCTACAAATTTTGATATACAAAACGCAGTCTTTGATTCTCCAAAAAGAAACGAGCAACCGGGCGAGCAACTTCTGGATTTTGAAAGCGAACTGAAAATTATTCGGTACGCGATTCAAGTAGAGAAACCTATTTTGGTGAACGCATGCCGGGAAGATCCGGTGTCATCCATAAGAAACGCGATGAAGCGTAGCACTTTTTCACCCTACCAAAAAATCGACGTACAGTTTGTAGATATTGACGAGCAGCTTCAAAATAGTGAGATATTTATTGGTATTCAACAGTAGCTTAATTCATAATAGTTGAATTAATACAAACATAATGTATATTTCAGGAAATGATGGATCTAAAATATTGACTTTTAACTTAACAGCTCTTGGAAAAAAGAAATATTTGTATGCGGGGAAAATTTTTGCTATGTCAATTATCCACGGCGGACCACGACCCAATTTTCTCTCAAAGAGTGTGTTTGATTACCTGGCAAATGGTTTCGTATATCCAATGGTAGAAGACTTGCAAAATACTCCATTTGAAAAAGCCGTAATTGAAATAACAGCGGCTGAAACTCTAGAATCATTTCAAAAAGTTATCTCAAGCCACGATAAATTGCTAGATTTAGGAGTTTCACGAGCCTCGTTCGAAGACAAAGACAAACTAATCCAAGGTATGCAAAATGTGCAATCAGGTCAAAATATCTAAAATATAAACTTTATATTTGTGCATTGTATTTTGGTAATTAATTGTCTCTGTTTGCAGAAATTCTACACCATTTGGTTATTGACCGTCCCCGAAGAGCCCTTGAACAATTTGCTGATGGTCTACAAATGCTCGATGTTCTGTCTTTAATCAAGAAGTATCCTGAGAAAGCCTCAGTTTTATTTTGCAATAAAGAAGAAACGCAACTTACAGCGAACTACCTCAACCGTTTATTTTGTATAAAACGATCACCAGATGGTACTCAACGTCGGTTACTGGAATCTAAAACAACGGCATTTTGGAGGGATTACCTCCAGAATTGTGAAGGTTAGTAGTTGGGGCATAAAAGCACTTATACAAAAATGATTAAATTTTCAACGACAGTTCACAGTTTTAATGTTTTCAGATGGCGATTGCCAAGTTTGTTTATCCGATGTATTGGCTTTTGCGACAGGGAGCAATACAGAACCTGCCTTGGGATTCGACCAGCAACCACGGATTGAATTCCTGCATGACGACCCATCTGTGTTCCCAAAAAGTAATACCTGTGCTCTTATTTTATATTTACCAATAGCGACAAACGATGATTATGAAACTTACAGGGAAAATTTAACCTTTGGAATATTAAATGGCCTGCCCACTTTTGGGTTGTCCTAATAATGTGTTGATTTAGTAATGTATACCTACATCCTTTAGGTACCTACCTACTTATAGTTTTTTTAAATTTTAATAATTAGCAATTATTTGTTTTTGAACAATGAATAACCAAAGTCAAGTTTTGTTTTTTTTACAATTTATTGTCTGTTTTGTTGTAAGTTACAATATGAGTTTATTTTATAATTATTTAATGTTGTCATTGTCAAGTTTTTATTAAATCATATTTTCGTATTAAATGTGTTGTAGTACATTCAATACCTTATTTCGGAGATTAGCATACAAAAACATTGCATTATTTACGTCACCGTCTTTTGTCAAGCCATTTTCTGTCATTAAGCAAACACATACATTTTCGACATCTCTATCGCAAAAAATAACTTTACTAGTTATTTCAGTGTCTCTTTTTAAAGTGTTCACTGCGGATTCTGGAATTTTAACTAGATAGTTTGAGCAACCATAGTATTCTGGTAGTTCAAACATAACTGTTGGACGTCCAGTAGGTGCTATGGCATTCCTTGATCGTCGTATCCTATGTGTATTCCACTGGAAGGATATTCCATCCAACTCACTCTGTAAATAATAAAGAGTTATTTTGGTAACAATAATACAGACAACATTTTTTGTTGTACTCTTCTTCTACACTTGTTGTTTAATATTTGTAAATGTCTAGTGCGTACTTCGTGTATTTCTTAGTTTATCTTTAGGTTTGGGCTATTGTTATAAAGCCTATGTTAATAGGTATGTATTAAAAACTTACCTGTATTATTTCCATGAAACAAAACTGGATCAAAGCTTTATCCAAGTAGCTCCCGGTGAATAAACCTTCATCTCGAATGGATTCAAATAAATTGATCCAGTACTGGGCATTTTCTTTTCTTAATAACGACCACCATGACTCTATGCGTTGATTTGCAGTACTTCTTCCTTTTATATGCGGGGGTCTACCACTTACGGTCCCAAAGGAATCCCGAAAAACAGTTTGCAAAGTTTCCACGATTACATTTTCTGTGCCGCAATCACTTCTTAAGGTAAGTGGACATCCGTCCAATTCACCAACAGCTGTCAGGTAATAATTTGCAATAACTTTTGGATCATTTGACGTTGTGCTTGCTCGCAGCCAAATTATATGTCTTGAAAATCCGTCAATACAACCGTTTATGCAAATCCCGTATCTTTTCAATTTGTCGTAGGAATCGACATGCCAAAGATAATTTGGTCCTCTACTACTGTGTTGACGACGTCTCAATCTTCTTCTTCTTCGACATTCTACGCCTTTACGATCCACCTCAAACAGTATTTGTCGCACTACATTTTGACTAACAACAAGTCTATGCTGAATGCACTTTAAATGCATCCATCTGTAACCATGTAATTGGGCAGAAGTAGTGATCTGCGACATAATAAAAGCATAAACGTGTTCAAAACGACTAAATTTTTTTCTTACAAGACTGAGTCTGCGTAGGTGCCGTTTTAAAGTTCTCGGACTCATATGCACGTTATGCTTACCTCGGAGAAATAATAATATTTCTTTTTGCTGAAGTCCCATTTCAAAAAATGTTTGTATAAGTGTATAAACGGAATCCATACCTACTAAAAATACTCAATTATTAACCTTTATTACTTTAAATAACACGTCACTGCTCTTATTGCGGTTGGATGCTGATGCTAATTGCAAGCATAGACAAGCACAGAGTGAGACTGCACTCCATGTGCTGGAAGCGCTCGGATCAATAAAAAATTGTAAGTTCGACCCTAAAATTGTAAGTTCAAAACTACAATTGTAAATTCGAACTGCAATTGTAAGTTCGAACCTACAATTGTAAGGTCGAACTGCAATTGTAAGTTTAAACCTACAATTGTAAATTCGAACTGCAATTGTAGCTCGAACCTACAATCGTTTATTCACAATTGCAAAAATCACAGTCCATTCGGGTTGAAACGTTTAAAGATTGTTGTTGGCCCCTCTACGCCTTCGTAAAATTGCCTGTACTATAAATATTATTGAAGTTATTATTCTATGTTTTTCAAGTGATTCTACGTAAAAGGTGGATAATAGAATATGACATTGTAACGAGTCAAAATTGAAATACAAAATTTGATTCTAAAAAACATTGAAGATAAATGAAAGCTTGTAAAAACGGGGGGCTGGTTGTCCTATTTACACTCAAACACAAGTACTCGTGATTGATTTATTTTAACGTTTATTTATTTTAACATAACCACTCGTACCATTTTTTCTTGTGTAAATTTCTATCCATCATATTTTCAAAAGTGTATAAAATATAGTATTTTTGATAAACCTTTTCAATTAAAAGAGATAGAAAATATGCATAATGGAAACTGCGCATTTTAAATCAACGTAACGTATGGCGGGAGTCATAGTTATGTGCTTATGGCAGTGTTTCCCAAACTGTGGGGCTCATGAAATTGAGGCGCGAAACAAAATTAATTAATTACTTAAATAAATAAATATTTTATCACGGCATATTACCCATTGCTGGGTGTGCCAATCTGCTTCGTACGCAGATTAATTACTTCTCGTTCAAAATCTACTGGAACGGGCAGAATTAGGGGCTCGAAGAATTTTTGAAACCTGAAGGGGGGGGGGGAGTGCACAAAGAATTTTTGATGCCTAAAGGGCGGCGCGAGGAAAAAATTGGGAAACACTGGTTTATGGGATCCTTGGTGTTTTTTTTAATTTAAAATGTGAGAGAACTCTTTGAGAACTTTAATGGGGGATCCACAAAATTTTCCGGAAAATTTTTGACGTTTTGTTTGACAGCCCAATTAACAATTGCAGTTTCCATTTTACTTTATATGCGCAGATTAGATAGAAAGAGATTAATTACAAATTGAAAAGTTTTTTGTTACCGTAACTAAAATATAGTTTTCTTCGTTTAATGATGTTAACATTTTCCTCCTATACCTTATTACACCTAAGTATGAACTGTGCACACTAGTCTTGGCACGACACATAGTCATAATGTTTATTCATTTCTCTTCAAGAAATAAAGAAAATACATTTGTGAAAAAAACAAAACTGACAGATTAGAAGTTAACATAAATTTCACATGTCATAGTGACGCTGACGTCACAACTTTCGCGCCAAAACTCGTATTTTATTCAATATTAAGCTTAAAATAAAATGAAAATTAAGAAATTTCTTGTTTTAAAATTTTAATAACATATATACAGTAAGTAATGTGCCATACGTTACCACTTAATAAACAAGGTTTGAATGTATCGTAATCTGCAGTAATTTCATTTCTAATAGGTTATTATAATTTATAAAAGCACTTCAAGGTGAACCAATAACAATTATATGTTTGAATAGAGAATTATTTAAAAATCACAGTAGTTTGAGTGAAAACAACAACACTTGACATTTTTGAAGGTTTAGTGTCAGAGGCTGAACATTGACAAGACACTTTTTATTAATGGTGACTGCTTTGGCACACTTCTTCGTGAACCAAAATGCATGTCGGTAGGTATATTCTTCATTAATGAAAGTAACAGGCAAATATTGTTTTCTGGAACAACTTGTTTTTTAGATTTTAATTTATTAAGAAGCTTAGTCTTAATTTGTCGGATTTACAGCCCCAGAACTTTTACAACTTGACAGATTGTGCAGAATATATTTCAGAATATAACTTCTTTTAGTTCTCTTTATCATACCATGAACTATGGCACATTACTTACATAACACCTGTATAAAAAAAAAAACTTGGACGGGCCTATTTAATGTTGCCGCAAGACCAAGACCCGTCTTGGTCTTGTCTCGTCTCGGTCTTGTCGAGACAATATCATCAGTTTGGTCTCGACAAAAAAGTCAAGACGAGACGTGACAAATATCGAGTCTTGTCGAGAAAGTCTTGAAGGCTCGACAAGACTCTCGACTTCAATTCTTCGGTATTTTTTAAAAATATTTTTCTAAAAATGGTTCAAAAGTTAAGAGCAATGATATTGTTGGGACCTCTACCGACATCGGTGTAGCTGAATCGGCTTCGGTAGCCACGCCGGACCTTCATAAGTATTTCTCTGTCTGTTCTCGTCCAGCAATCAAAGCATTCACGCGTTTTTCACATACAGTTTTCGGCATTTGGCCAGCTGTTATTTCTCACACGTTTTGTGATTGTTTAGAGTCTTTACTGCTCTAGTTTCATTTTGTAAACTTAATAGTTACTTGAACAGTGTAGTTTAACCCTTTTACACTTTATTAAAATACTTAAACGTAATTGAAAATAATAACCGTCGCATATGTGCTTTGTATATTTTAAAACACAGTTTTTGACGCACATTTCTTTGCAGCTCTATATTGGAACACATTTACACTCAATATCAGTGGTCTGGAATACCCATAACCTATTCGCAGCACCTAGAATTGCCACATTGTTGCACAAGGAACCAAATTTTGCTTACTTACTTTGCATGCCTCCAGGTAGCTTTAAGTATTTATACACAATTTTTGCTCGCAGTGAGTACAATTTCTGTTACATTTATTAGTTAATTTGCGTACTTTACATTGTTAATTTACACCATAACCTATATTTTTTGCTCACGAGGTCCTGGACCACATGGTATATTATTTTCACAATTATTGTATTAAATTACACACTTTTTAGTAATACTTTTGTATTTAATTTGGGAATGGTATATATTTAAGGTATTTTCTATACACATAAAGTTACACTTAGTTAATAGTGATTTTTTCATATACACTTTTGGAATTACTTTGTACGTTGATTATTTATATGCACATTATATTTATATTGTTAAGTTAAATGAAATTTATTCGCTACACCCGTGTAAGACTCTCCCAAGTTCATGTGCTTATTTTACACACATTTGTGAGTTTTTAATCCATATTTGTACTTATACTTGCACCACATTTTTACAGACTTTTATTATTTTATTGAAGTCTTGCGCATTCGCTTTATCGGTTCTATCTCTTGCTATTGTTAGGTTGGAGGTTGTAGCTTTGTATTCCTATACAATATTTGTGAGCCAACCTTGATCCTTTCACTCCTAGAGCACACCTTTCTTGTGAAAACCTGTAGAGCGCTCCTGCAGGTGAAGAGTGCTATACCCGGAACTCCCAGTTGAATATTTTCTATTTCGTAGAATATTTTTTAAACGCATTTTCTAATTTTATTGCGTCATATTGTACCGCTAATACGTTTAGTCAATCCGCCAATACAGCCATTCATATCCACGCAACGCAACACAAGTAGGCGCTCCACGGTATAACTTATTTCAATCAAGAGTTCGAAATAGTGACCTGCGCCGTAACAGCTGTAAATACTAAATATTTGAAAATTCATAAAAAAAGACATATTAATTTTTAACCTTGTGTTCCTGAAACATTAATTTTTGTAAATATAGAGATTCGGGTACTACTAGAAATTCGCAGATTAGACTGGAAGCTTGGCTTAAATTTCCAAAATTGTAAACATTAGAAAATGGGCATAATACTCGTACTCATTTCACATCTACACAAATAATGAAATAAAAGCATAGGTATTTACTGCACAGATTTTAGTATAATAGATAAATTCATAAATTATTAAATCGTTAAATTACCATGTATAAGTAAGATAAAATCTACCCAGTATAAATCAAATATTTAAAAATTTGTAATTTTATATATATATATATATATATATATATATATATATATATATATATATATATATCCTATGAAATATACTAACAAAATTTTCAAGTTGAGTAATATTATTTCCAATTTTCCGACAGTACAAAAGTTATACCTACTTACAATGTAAAATATATTTGAATTTGGCAGTAAACATAAACTCTGAAGGTGCCAATTATTATGTCGCGTATTGGAATATTATTTATTGTATTTTTTTTTTGTTTGTTTTGTACAATTTATTACTATACCTACTGTAATTGCGGCCTAGTGCTGCTGTGTTGACACAATTTACAAAAAAAATATCAGTTGTGATTCTTAGAATTGTGTGAAAATAGAAAATGCTAGCACAGATTTTACGACCTTAGACCGTTAAAGACATTGAAACACGCATAAAATAACATGAAAATAATGTATGTATTCCCAAATAATGCTATATCAACTTCATTGTTGTTATATATTTTTTAATTATTTTACTGTTTACCTAGTGTTATTAAGAAAAACGCATTGCTATCAATAATAATTCGGTATCTAGTTATATACCTAATTGAAATAAAATTATATTCTATCTATTCAGCACATTACCTTCCGTCAGTTATATGAGGTATTTACGAAAATTCTACCGGTGAACTGATACCGGTAAACAGCTGTTCATCAGATTATAGCTACCGGAATCGATATTTTAAGAACGCAAGTCGTAAACAGGGTAGATCCATAACATAAAAAAAATTGAAAATTTGAAACAGGTTAGTAATTTGATAGAGTTAACAAACTATTAACGCGCGCGCTTCGCTTTGCATCACTGCTTTATTTTGGGATTAGATTCTTCATGAATCCGGTAGATAGATCTGGTAGAGATTGTACAATTTTCTAACACGGTAACTTTTTTCCACTCGTGTTTTTGAACACAGTGAGTAGATGCGCTATCTACCGGTAGAATTTTCTTAAATGCCTATGTATTTTCTATAAAATCCATACAGAAAGTTCCCTGCAAAAGATTCTAAATTTCTTGTATGTACATTACGACAGTTGTATGTATTTTATACAAATTCCATACAGAAAGTTTCGAGCAAAAATATCCTATATTTTGAGTAAAATTATATCACAAATATACTACGAATATGTCAATTGACACTGAAATCTTTCAATCAGAATTTCCTGAATATAGCAGCTGTTTCTAGCATAGCTAGCTAAATTATGAAATTTAATTTCTTTATAATTTTATAACTCTATATCCATTTAATATGAAGTATAAAATGCAGTCTAATCGTATCGATAATGCAATGTTCTTTAATATTTATAATAACATTAAATGTGAAATAATGATATTTAACATCGTTTTTTCAAGAAAAACTGTTAAAATCTTCAAATGAGGGTACTTCCGGTTGACCAATTATAACCAAAATGTAACTAGATCTTCATGCAACGAAGAGGAATACGAAAGATCTATAATTTTTGGAATTGTAGTGTTAGAGTTGCCGTAGACTAAAATTTTGTTACACACACACACACCATCGTAGAAATAGTAAAATCGTATTCTAGGGACCTTAAAACGTGCTTATTCATTAAAAACTCACCACCGAATTTTTAATATCTTAAACATTTTTTAGTCGCGATTGTACGGTTTTTCTTTACAAATTCATGCACTATCACAGATAATTAATATTATAAACAATTAGTTGATGGACGCAAAGTCGAGAGTCTTGTCGAGACACGAGACAAGACAAGACTGACTTCAAGTCTCGTCTCGACAAGACCAATATAGTCGAGACTAAGTCAAGACCAAGACAAGACCCATCTCAAGTCTCGTCTCGTCTTCTGGCAACATTAGGTCCATTCGCTACATGCGCCCATTGAAGACCCTGCTATAGGTCTTTCCATCTGAAGAGACACCTGGCCTGCGTGTAGAGGCGGTGATGATATACTACACAACCTACCAAAGCGGTGCGAGCATTGAAGTACCTATATTACAATCCATCCGTTAAATACACTGTATATATGCAATTTCATTCATAAATGAATAGTTTTTAGTTTATTATTTTCTAAATGTAAGCGTTATTAAAATATTAATAAATTTTTAATTTTAATTGTTATTAACAGTATTATTTAAATATTCATGAAAATGCAAAAAAGTTGAAATATATTTTATTAAGGGCCGGTATTTTCATCTCCCAATAAAGTACAAAGAGCATAAATGAGGTAAATAGTATAGAATGTCATTTTTTGATGCGATATTGTTCATTTATTCGACAGATAAGTTATCCAGCACTTTATCCGAAGATGGAAATACCGGCCCTAAATCGATAAATTATATATTACAAACAAACAAGAAACAATAACAGAAACAAATATACCGCGAAAACAAACAAAAAACAATAACAATGTGAATATACCACGCAAACATACAAACAAGTAACAAAGCAAGTAGGTCAAATGTCAAAATGCAGAACTGAGCGCGATGTGAAACCAAGCGATGTCAACATCAGAATGAGGAAAATTGAAACTGATCTTACGCAGAACAGAGAGTAGCGTAGTATTCCTTGTTACTCATATTTGCCTCTCTTTTTAAGACGCAAATGCGTACTTGGCGCAGGTGTCTCTTCAAATGGAAAGACCTATATAGTCGATGTGCACAAAAGTAGTCAGCGGTAACTTAGCAGACAAAGCGACAAATACCTCATCTAGATTTAATGCAATTTTTCTCGAATTCTATTAACATTTAACAAATTTTAAATTACGGCAGGTACGTATGTTATTTTAATTCCAAAATGGAATGGATTAAAAACTTACGGTCACATATTTTATTAGCCAATCAGCGTAGAGTTTCATTGTTAAGGTAAAAAAGAGTATAGTTTAAATACAGAATATAGTACTTCATGATACATAACATATGATGTTATGACTATTTTTAAATAGATTCTGAACTGATAGTACATGTGACTGACATGTATTTTGTTTTGTTTGTAAGTATTGAATATAAAGATGGTAGAAATGAAAGAAATTAGTTTGTATGATCATGTAACAGAAACGTTATAACAAGTTTCATTGTCATAAGAAAATCATGTTTAATTTTGAGGTTTACGGGAAGTCGAAATAACAAACAGACGTTCAATTAACTCTTTTAATGAACAATACTTCAGGTTACAATCTCAATACAAACAGTGTTTATACTGAACAAATAAGAACATATAGAGCACAACTTGACAACTATCAATAACAATTGACAGCCTATTACCAATTACTACATATTAGTTTCACAATTTGTCCACAGACGTTACTTGGTTACAAGTTGTTCTAAATAATAAGTTAAATTCAACATATTTTCTCATTTATTTAATCAACATTTAAACATACAAATATAATAGTATTTTTTAGACGACTGCTTCAGAAAATAATAGATAACCCGACAGTAGCTGTTAACTTAAGTTGCATGATATGAATATTGTACTAGCACAATATGGTTATATCGCATTGATGAGATGAGGCCAATTCAACATAGTCAAGCAGCTTTGATTTATTATGTACTTATGTTATTTTTTGTGGTCATCTAAAAAATAATATTTATAACTCGTTCGAAAGTAATATCGTATTGCTCGTGTGTTCATTTACTCGGTTCTATCTGATTCGTCAAACTTTACAGACGCACGATATTTTTCACTTTCGATACTCGTTAAGAAATATATTATTACATTACAAAACAGGTAAAACGATTTTTACTCCTGAAAGCAGGAAATGAATGAAGAGCGAGTAGACGAGCCTGTCACCACCTTGAGGCAGTAAATCAGTTATAGTTCGTCTAGAGTTCATTGCCAGCTACTATTTATCTATTTATGATTGCGGTTTGTTACATGTTTTTGCGATATGATCTTTGAAATGAAAGGAATTTAATCTTTATGTACTATACCATAGTGGCAATGAATGTATTAGAAGTTTTGGACGGGTCCAGAACAGGTACTCGTCTAAGTAATGTATTTAAAAGTATTGGTAAGATTATAAATACTTGTACTGGCTTATTGGACAGCCTGAAACAGGGATGTATTTCGGGATTTTAGATCGCTAAATATGTACTTAACAGTTACTTAAATATAATTATTTAATCCTAATTATTTTTTCCTGTTAAGTGTATTCCGTTAAACTACCCTTACGTAAATACCGTAAGTTCGTAGTATTTGAGATTAAAAATGTATAAAGGTGTTTTTACTGGTAAGTGTATTCCGGTAAACTACCCTTAAGTGAATACCGTAAGTTCTTAGTATTTGAGATTGAAAGTGTATAAAACTGGAAATAATGAAATTCAGATATCATTCTTGTTGAAGTTTTGTTAAAGTAACATCTTTTTCTAAAAATGTGGCAGCCGTGGGTTTCTGACGATACCAATAAAAGTGATAGTTTCAAACCTTTTTTGCAAGAACATAGTCAAATATTGGTTCTGCACTGCTACAAAACTTTAATGGAGGAAGGTGAAGAGTCCGCAGCGGCTATATCTAGAACTTCTCATTTATTAAATATAGGTACCCATACTTTTAACAGAATTTGTTCGTAAATTGTGAACCACTTACGTAATAAAATTTTGACTTATTTTAATAAAAAAAAACCTTGATATAGCTGTTTTATGAAAATGAATGATATGTTTTGCTTGGGTAGACGAAATTGTCGAAATACAAATAGTTACCAAATACGTGTCTGTTTCGCACCTGCTCTGGACCCTTCCAAAATTTCTAAAACATTCATTGCCATGCAATATTCGTCACTATGGTATAGTACATAAAGATTAAATTCCTTTCATTTCAAAGGTCATAATGCAAACACATGTAACAAACCGCAATCATAAACAGATAAATAGTAGCTGGCAATGAACTCTAGCCGAACTATTCCTGGCGTGTATGTACAATATTTTATTTGTTACTCACTAGTAAATCAAATATAAAATTATAACTATATAATGACAGTTATTTTTAACGTGGGTACTAACTTGTAAAACATTAACAATTTTGCTGTCAGTTTTACAAATTAGTAACTACTTGTAGAGTTACCGTCAAATAAGTATGAACTGGGGATTTCTACACTGTTTCCATTTCAGTAGCCATGTTGAAAATGCAAAGTTATGAAGAAGTGGCAGCACCGCATGGCAAGGGACAGGGTGAGGAGAAGAAAACAGTTGAGTATTAGTCCATACTTATTTGATGGCGAGTATCAATAGATGAAGTTTACAAGTGAGTAAGTTCATTACATAAATTATGTTTTACTATATATTCATTGATTTTCGTTTATTTATTAAATTTGAAAAGAGACTATTTGTGATCCCATATAAGTATTAAACATAGAAATAGACTAATTGGGCCTTAAGGATCAACGGGTCTATGAATTTTTCACAAATTATTTCTTCGTTGTTTATCTAATATGTCCTTGATCCTTAATGCCCAATTAGTGTATTTATATGTTTAATTATTAAAGCTTTTTCTGTTACATTAGACACGAGAGAAGCGCACTACGTTCATGAAATAAAAGAACGTCGGTATGAGGAATGTTAGTTCATTGCATGATTTTTAATTAATGAACCGCAGTTTAGCACGTAATACTACAGGTAAAATCCGAATTGGTCTGTCGAAATAATTTACCACAGTGAACAAGCTGTTTATACTGTCCCGCAGTGACTTTGTTCGGAAGCAGCATTTGTTCAACTGCCGACGACTTAAGCCCCAGCTCTTTCAGAATGCAAGCAGTGCCGTGTCCATTGGCCGAACACTTATTGGGTGAATCCTCCCTTTTTTATTATTATAAAAATATACGTTACAATGAAAGCATTCAAAATTCAAAAATTAGTCAATTGGTAAGTTTATTAGAAAATGTAAAACCAAATATGTGAAAAATAAGATACTGACACTGTGTCAGTGAAACTGACAGAAAATAACACGTAATTCGTAAGGCTATGAATCAAGGTAATATATCTGGATGAATAAAACTTGTGTTACAGCGAAAGTATTGTAAACAACAAGCATCGTTTTAAAATGAAATGTGCTAACTTAGTTAAGAAAATATGAATTTTTGAAAAACACGCGTTGTATATCCACCCTTATATCTCACACGCTTGTAGTCTTTACAAATGACAGAGACAGTATGTTAACTACTAAGAAAGGTAATGACAGTTTACCGTTTGAAGACAATGTTTGAGGACAAAGAGAAGGGAAGGGTCTAATTTTTTCAGAGATCAGTAATTCTTTGATCTTTATTTTTATTTACTTACCGCCTCATCTTCTGATTCACATCACTTACATATCAGTTATTTTTAAATAAAATCTATTGTCTTGGAAACTCTATCGGTACACATTAAAAAAAACCGATCGAGCAAAAATAATGCTCTATATTAAAGTTTTTGAAAGATGTCCGATCAAGACGAAAGAATTAACAAATTGGCATGTATTTATCTATTTCGCGAGAAGCTGGTGCAATAGAGATGGGCATAACACGCTTGTCTTTCAAAAATTCATATTGCTTCGACTAAGTTAGGACATTCTACTTTAATACGATGCTCGTTGTTAACAATACGTTCCCTGTATCGTAAGTTTATTTATTAATTCAGATATATTACCATAATTCGTAGGCGTACAAATAACGTAACTTTCTGTCAGGGTCATTGACACTGACACTGGGTCCGTATCTTAATTTTTGCATATTTGGTTTGACATTTGCTAATAAACTTACCAATTGACTTAGCTTTGAATTTTGAATGTTTTTACTATAACATATATTTTTATAATAAAATAATAGTTGTATCTTATGTACCCTCATAAAAACTGAGTAAACGACACTACTGAATTTGACAGAACTCAATTATGATTCATACAATTCGTGGATCACCTTGATCGGACATCTTTAAAAAAATTTACTAGTACATATTTTTTTTATTTTTAATTTTTTTTTCAACATTACAGAAGAATACGACCGGTTTGTGAACGCTATTAAAGGTTGTTCTCGATTTTTTATCCCCAGGGGCTACAGAACTAATTACATACAAGGTCTTACCTCTGAAACGACTGCCTTTCTGGAGCAGTACTACATACTTTTTGAAAGATACCCTTAGTAAAAATCTTTGAAAAAAGGCAGAACTTTTCTAACTAGCTCCATATCCGATGGAATAAGAAAAGAGTGGGTTGAGATTTTAGAAGAAATTGAGTGCGTACAAATAGTCAAAAGGCTTGAAGTTTTCTAAGGCTTCTAGCCAATGATCCCACAAAACAACCACGCTTGCAAACATAAAACCGGATCAGATTGCACATCAACTACTAAAAAATGGAATAACCATTAATATTAGTAGCATTAACATCAAAAAGTGTAGAATTAGTGTGTACGAGACTTGAAACAGCTCTTTAAACAATTCAGTCTGGCAGAACTAGATACACCAATTGACAGGTGCACAAAGCGTAAGGAAGTCGGGCTCGCTGACATATGTGTAGAGCGAGTCCTGCAAAATCCCGAAATTCTGGAGAAAATCTCGAGCTATCCTGAAACCAAGCAAAGAACCACACTATCTTAAGAACTATATGTCCATTTCGTTATTATACCTTCTATACAAAGTTCTTGAAAGGAAGATACTCCACAGACTTACAAATATTATAGATGATTTCTTAGTCCCACAGCAAACAGTATTTATATCCGCTAAATATTCCACAACACACGTGCTGAAATTAACCTATCATATCAAGGGCGGCTTTGACAGAAGAAAAATTACCAGTGATGTTTTCATTCATTCATTCAAAGAGTATAACCTAACATGAATAATTATGAATCTTCTCCAAAATAGAAGATTCATTGTGGATTGTCAGGGAAAGAAAAGTTAACGGAGAATACAGGAGAATGGCCTACTGCAGGGTCGTGTGCTGGCTCCAATACTTTTCGATATTTGTACTAATGACCAGCTTCTCCCAGAAAGTACTCAAAGCTTCATATACGCGAACGATTGCACCATTACCGACCAAGCAGATAAATTTGAAATTATAGAAAAAAAAACTATCAGCAGCCCTCACCTACAATACCATTGCGTGAACACCACAGCCTAGAAATGTAAGAATTTCTGATCTAGCTGGGTAGTAAGCGTGTCCAGTTTAGTATAGTTCAAGTAATACTAAACAGGTAGATGTGCTATTAAATTAATCTTGTCGCATGATAACAGATTGTTTGAGACCAACACCCATCGGAAAATTGTACTGTCTGGCGGGAATCGTACCTTCGGACATCCGAGGAGAAATAGCAGCCAGGAGAATGAAAACAAAATCATGAACATTAAAAGCTTATATTTTGTCAGGATACCTACCTGCTTGTCGTTGGCTAAAACCCAGGAAAAGTTTTATGAACACCACAGAGGATCTTATAAAACCTCCCCGACAAACAAGGTTACATTTGTGGAAAGAAATAACCATACACCTCCAGGATTGGTTACCTGATGAAAAAGTTCCCCTAGGTCATAACGATGATTGGACGACCAGGAAATCTTTAAAAATAATGCGTTCTTAGGTTACTACATCTGGAAGCAATATGCAGAAATGGGGCCGTTCCAGTGAACCGGTACTATGTGATTGTGCCCATTTGCAAACTAAAAGCCATCTCATAGTATGTGAACTGTGTCTAAATACCTGCAAAATAGAGTACCTTATGAAGTCTACTCCAAACTCTCTATATATGGCTAGATTTTTGGCAACTACTTATTAGTGTTAGTGTTATAGTTCCATCGTTCTATATTTGCTCATTTTTGGATAATGTATGTATCAACAGTTTTGAGAAAAAACTTACGCTTCAAATTTTATTACTAAATAAGGTCTAAACTCTGTTTGAAATAACGAAAGAATTTTCTTATTTAGTGAGAGGGTGGTACCTTTTTGATGTTTAAAAATATGCGCCATTTGCACAAAACTGTATGAGAATAAATACAGGGAAATAGCCAGGTAAAGCTTAATAAACGACAATACAAGAACAAATAATGCACAGCACTTACACCGAATGAAATCATTATTGAGATAATATTTGAATTGTGTTTGTGTACACCGCGCTGGACTACAGCGCATAGCAAGCAATAGAACTACAAAAATCTATCTGTCGAAATTCTTTCGTTATTCCAAACAGAGTATAGTTTAGTTTTCAATGGATATAATTCATACATAATACTTTTTTATAATATATGTCAACGTACCTACAACTTGTAACTCTAGACAGAAGCAAATATTTACTATTCATACAGCGAAAACAAACTATGAGTAACAAAACCCTGTTACTTATATTTGTTCCCTTTACAATAAAATATTTTTAGTGTAAATAATATTGACATTTTTTGTGATTCACTGCAAGAATTTCAACGTAAATTACTTAATTTTTTTTCTCAATGTCATTAATTATTCATCTTCATTTCATCATTAAATAAAATAAGCTAAATTATTAATTTATATTTGTAAATATATAATATTACATTTACTCTGTGTCTACTCGTGTATTGTATATCTTGTGCTGTTTTTCACTTGTAATTGGGACTTTGTCCTGTTGAGTGAGTGATTTAAATAAATAAATAATTAGGCTAGTTGGACACGAAACGTTTTCGGAGATCAAAATATTGAAAAGATCAGTATTTACCAAACTATTCGAGAATGTGAAGACCTTCATACTATACCTTATAGTATGTATTAATGTACAAAAAAGTAGGCGACATAACTTTTACCTTCGATGCGAACCAGCAGACTCATTCAAAGTGTTTAAGACAAAGTTAGAATGTCAATTAATTCGTCGATTTAGAATTTAAAGATCATTGTTAGCAGATTTTGGGCAGAAATGATTTAAAATTTCGAAAAAGAAATAATATAACCAAATAGACAGCAGCCCAGCTTAACTAATCTTCATATGCGAAGCATTATGGAGGCAGCCAATAGAAAATAGGGTGAAAGAGTATAATCCCCCAAATGTTTCTTAGGCGCGACTAATTGAAAACTTTTGGGCATTTCTTAGCAGAAAAGTACCTATACAATAATGGCTTAGAACGAACAACAATTGCAGACAATATTTCTGACAATCCGGAAAGTAGATTTCACATCTTCCAGAGGTACAAGTTATTAAAAAACTGCGTCGCCTTGAAAATAACTGTCCACTCTCAGTGTTGTAAAACTAGATTTCTTATCTCCTCATCATTGTTTGTCCATTTCTATTATTTTCACAATATTTTATGATGCGTCTGATACGATTAAATAAATAATACTTGAAGTTTATGTTTTCCTCTTCCCAAATTAAAAGAACTGCTTCAAAAACAAAATAAATGCAATATAAAATTCTAAAATCTGAAATCAATTATTATTATGAAAAATTATTACGAAGAAATTATATTTAACATTACCATTAACAACAATTTACTATTTAATGATGCAATTCCGAAGAAACTGATATCACACTTATTATACACAGATTGAAGTAATATGGTATTTCTCTGAAAAAAAAAAATGCTGATATTTCGGAGGCCATTATAAGAAGAAACTATAAGATATAACATCGGTTAAATGGGACGGTTGTGGCCAATTTCACTAGCGATTCCTAAAATATAAGTAATGCCTATCTACCCAGTGTGCACCACGTAGGCATTATCTAGTCAAATTACGTTCACACTGGCGACTAAGAATTATATATCTGAATTTAGAAATTACTTAGTAATTGATTTCCGATGCCCAAATCGATAAGCATTTCCAAACGACAGTTGCCACCTCAAAATGAAAATAGTACTAGTTTGTTGAATATGTTATAGTGAGGGATATTAAAATTGCATTAATTATTGTGAATAATGTAATTCATAATTTTTACCAAAATGCTTTAAATCAAACCACCTGCTGTCATATGCGTTCTGGCTTTTACTTCTATTGTCAAATTATAAAAAAAATTAAACGTTTATATCAGAGCGCCAAAATACTTATCATAATAATTACTAACGATATAAGTGGGATATAAACATTATTAACGCACGTATTGTAAATTGCCCTACCAGCTCGCAAGGCGAGTTAATGTAATTACTTAATGGGCTTATTCTGTAACTCAGTGGTTATCTTTGGATAACTGGTTATAAATTTTAACCAATCAAATATGCTGATATATACCAAAAAAATAAATTCCTAGTTGTCAAATCAATAGCTTTTGGTTATAAATTTTAACCAGTTGTTAAAAATTAACCACTTTGTTTGTGCAATAATAATGTAGTATCCCGCGAATATCGTACAAAATTTTATCTATCACTGTTTACCATATCGCACTCATTTTAGATATTTAATAACCTTCTCACCCCATTGAATGCTTTAATGAAAATTATTAACACACTAGATTTTCATTACCACACTCATTGGGCAAATAAGTCCATTACATAACTAAAATGAGTGCGATATGGTAAACTTATCCCACGGTGATATTTAAAGATAACTTATATGAGTATTTCAATGCGTATGCATGTAATATCTAGCTGAGTATTGCATTGTTTGGTGAAATACAAAATGAAATATCAAATTAGGTTTCCATTTCCTTTCCCTTTGAAACATGTTTCTAGATTACCAATTGTTTTAGAGTTGTTTAAATATGGAATTTAAAATGTATCTATAGCATATGACAAATTTTCGCATATTTCTGATGACGTCCTGAAGGTGCAGATGTACCATTTAACCGAAATCGTATATCTTATAATTTCCCCACAATTCGCACAATCTTTGTAAATATACAATAATACGAGTACTTACAATTTCAACCAAGTTATTATCAAAATAACAAAAGCACCAGTCGCTAATATTTCGCAGAAATTTCTTTTCCTGGAAGAATTTTTATTTTTAGTTTCACCATTATCTTCAGTAATATACTCGTACATAACTAAATTAGGCCCTAAACTTATAAAAGTGAGAATTTCACGTTTGGAATTCATAAAAAGTGTACACTTCACTTGTATACCTAAGTGAAGCGCGCCTTCCCCTCATCTCACTGAAGTATCATATGTCACAGATAAACAGTTTTCGCATAAAGTCAAAACAGGTAGTGTGCACGTTCAAATTCCATATAACGTGAACGTTATACTGTACATCAAAATATGTTTTCACATTAGTCCATTCAATGGGGACCAAAATAGACCTTTGCCTTACAAAAGGTGGTATATATAATATATACAGGCTGTTTCAAAAATAATGTAAACAAATTTAAGAGCATATAGTACTGACCAAAATAAGTAAAAAAAGCTTAATTTACATGGGTCCGATCTTCAATAGTTTCTAAGATAGACAACAGTGAAAATTTAGTTTTTACGGGGTTTGTCTCTGCTATCTTGAAAACTATAAGAATAACGACTTTGATTACACAAGACCTTTTGTTTACCGCTCAGAGGTAATTTTAGATGTGCTTTTGTTTTTTTTTAAATCAAATAATTGTACTAAGTTAAATGTTGCGGTGACTTTGGCTAATAATTAATTTTCAAATAACTTCGTAACTATTAGAAATTGAGAAAAATGTCTCATATAAAATCTTATTGTTTTTTTTGTAGTCTATTTATTGACAGATAAAATTGGTCGTCCGATCACTATCTTTGTCAGTTTTCTTCGATTTTCGTTTTTCTCGGAAGCAAATAAAGATCAGATCTATATTGATTAAGCTTTATTTCTCTTTTGGTCAATACTAAATGCCCTTAAAAAATATTACACTTTCTGTGAAACACGTTGTATTTGGTACACCTGATTAGTATTAATCATTGTACATACATTTTGGGTTTAGAATGCTATATGTAAGTGTCCAGTCGCTTTTGGTGTTTCGCTGTAGGGAAAAACAAATTGAAAACAAAAAGAACCTACTCTGATTTAATATATGCAGTTAACAATTACTTAATTTAATTATTTCGTTTCAGCATTTTATGAATGGTCCTTTTATGGTTATACTTTTTTAAATTTAGAGCCTCTAAGGTGGCTTCACACATTGTCTTTATATATGTATTTTCACTGAGTTCACATCTGGCAAATAACTTTGGTGTCAATTTGTCCACATAGTTTTTAATATAGTTTATTTTTAGTTTTTCATGCATTTCGCTTACTCTGGTATATCTGGGAAATTGACCGATTATTCTCAAGCACGATATTACCATTTACACGAACTTCATTTTTAATTTGTGGTCTTCTTTTAGTGAGTAGTATTACCTTTTGTTTTATCATTATTTATTTTTATTTACCACTTTTTGAAATGTTTTTTCGTTCGGTTTATGCACTCGCTAAGTCTTTTGGCAATTGTATCCAGTCAGTATGATTGGGTATAATAAGCAGTATCGTCGGCATATAGGGCAACTTCGGTTCCAGTTCTTTTCAGTATATCATTGAGGTACAGACAGAATAGAATCGGGCCTAAGATCGATCCCTTTGCTACTCCTGCTTTGATTGTCCTCTCAGACGAATATGTTCTATTAACTTTCACAATGAATTTTCTTTCGCGTATTTATGCGTGTATGAGATCGATTAAGTATATTGGAAATTCGTATTCAATTAATTTGAAAATAAGTTCTTTGAGCCACATACTATCGAAGGCTTTTCAACATCAATTAATACTGCTTACACGTGTTTATTCTTATTATATGCGTCTGTTATATAATCACATACACTTACAAGGTGTGCTGTTGTTGAGTGGCCTCGTCTAAATCCAAACTGTTCTGCAATTACTAGATTTTTATGTTTGTCGTGTTCTTTTAATCTAGCATATACTACTCTTTCCACTATTTTACTGATGCCATTTAGTAAGCTTATTGGCTTGTAATTTTTTTGGAATTGCGGTTTTTCCGGGTTTGTGTATAATAATTAGTTTGGAATTTTTATATTCTTCTGGAAAATAGGTTAACATTAATATTGAATTTGTTATTTTTGGTAAAAGTACTAGTGCTTTTCTGGACAGACTTTTAATACTGCTCGTATATTAGTAACTCCATCTATTCCTGGGGATTTCCTGTTTATCAGTTTTCTTATTATTTTATGAATTTTTGTTAGTTTTGTAAGCCTTGCGGTCAGGTATTTTGATGGTTTGTTATTATAATATTGTTTTATTTTCTTATAATGACAAGTATTTCCCAAGTCTATATAAGCTTTTGAACTTTTTCAAAATGATCGGCCGGTGCATTCCCTTTATCTTCTTCCGTATATAAGTACTTCTTTATTTTCTGTCTTTAGTGGTGGTATTGTGTTACTCGCTTTCTTATAGTGTTTCATAAGTGTTCCTATTCTTCAATTTCTTGTTTACTATACCCTGTAGTGTTTTTAGGCTAGTTTTAATTGTTGGAGAACGCGAGTGTTGATATTTGCGTCGGGTCCGGTTTTTGACTTTGATCCAAACTTTTATTTCCTCTGGAATTGTTTGCTTGATTTCATACTTCTGCAAATGCGGCACATGATTTTTGTGGCTTCGCTTATCGCAGTGTAAAAGACCGTAATTTGTGTGTTGAATTCGTCTTTATTTGCGACTATAAGATTTGCCGTTGGGAAATTTTCATCTAGAATTCTTTTAAATTCTTTCCAGTTTGTTGCTCTGTAATTCAGTGTTGGTACCGGAGTTTTCCATGTGACTTTTTTGTTAATAGTAAACACGACAGGATTGTGATCGGAGTTAAAAAAATTTCTTGGTTCGGGTATGCTGGCGTGTGATACATTTTTTAGAAGTACTATGGCAAGTAAACTAGGCCTTCCTCTGGTGGGAAAGTGAGTTGGTTCCTTTAGTGCTATTATTTGAAGCTGTCTATTACTAGCAAAATCTAGTAGTGTACAGTTCTGCAGTTCCGGTTGTTTGTTGGGCAATTCCAACTTAGATGTTTGGTATTCAGGTCTCCAAATATGATAACGTTTCTGTGCTGTTTACATCGTTTACTAAGATCATTCATACGTAGTTGCTTTTTCAGTGAATTGTACACTGCTGTTATTATCATATTATTATTCGTTGTTTTATCTTGTATCGATATATGTAGCTTACATTGTTGTTAATGTTGGGGTTGCTATTTGGCTGTGTTCGTGGTGGCGATCATTCCTATATATCCTTTGATCCTTAGTCTATATCTGTCATCCAAACGGGTTTCATTTAATCCTAGAATGTCTATTTTATGTTCTTTCATATATTCTGTAAGTTCTATAACTTCATCTTTGTGGTACATTCGTAAGGAGGATGCGGTCCTGAGCATTTAACACATATTATGGTTTTATGGCAGTTTTTTGCTATGTGCCAAGAGGATTGGCACTTCCCTATAGCATTGCACTATTTTTGCTTAATTTTTCAAGGTCACTTTTAACTTCATTCTGCGCTAAACAATACCCAAGTCTATTATAAAAGCCGTCTCTAATATTATGCAGTTATCTGGTATTTATTTTTTTACATTTGTTGAAAATTGCAGGTTTAAGTTGTTCAATATTTTGAAATCTCTCTCTGTTTACAACATTTTTCAAATGTCCCCACAAAAAAAAAGTCGCACGGCGTTAAATCGGGCGACCGTGCAGGCCAATGAATAGTTCCTCCTCTGCCAATCCATCTGTGCGAGAATGTGTCATTTAAGTACTCTCGTACTCCATGAGCATCATGTGCAGGACAACCATCTAGTTGAAACCACATAATTTCCAAATTGAAATTTACAATTTCTGGTCCTACCTTTTCTATGAGAAGTTCTAAATATGTATCTGAATTAATTTTTTCAATAGAAAACGGTCCAATAATATGGCTACTGAGTAAATCAGCCCACACATTTACTCATTGTATGTACTGAGAATTAGTTTCTAAAATTTTGTGCGGATTTTGCTGTGACCAATACCGACAATTATGTAGATTTGGCTTTTGGTTTAAAGTGAACGTACATTTGTCCGTAAAACAAATATTTTTTATAAAATTTCTGCTCTCATTTGCCTTTTCCATCAGAATTTCGCAAAAGGTGGCACGATTTTCAAAATCATTTGGAGAAAGTTCCTGATGACATTGATACTTATATGGTTGGTATTTATATTTCTTAAAAATATTGTAAACTGATACATGGATAATTCCGACTTCGGTCGCGATTTTCCTTAAACTAAGGGTAGGGTTTGCGTCATTAAAGTAAAGACATTTTCTTTATTTTTATAAGACACATTATTCATATCTTGTTCCTCAAAATTGAATGTTCCAGTGTCTTCGAATTTTTTAATAAAAGATTTTAATGTAGTTTTACTTGGAATTTATCGATGTGTCTAGACAACACTTATTAAATCACGTATTTTTCTGTAGCTTCGTCCAGAGTAACACCATTTTATGATCTGGAGCTTTTCTTCATGAGAGAATTGTTTCATGCTTTCAAAAAAATATGTAAATGAACGAAAATCACAAAACACAAACTTTTTTGACAGTTAAGATGTTATAAAATTGTTCGTAATTTTGTTTGAGTTTCATGGGTATTGCTATAAAACAGTATTAAAAAAAAATTATTTTCGCGGTTATGAAATGTCAAAAATAAAATCTTGTTACTAATTTAAATGCAGAACTTAATTCTCTACAACATTTATTTGAAGTATTTTTTTTCTAAAATAATTTGGGAACTTTTGCGCAAGAAAAAACTAATTTCCCGTGTAGAACTGCCGGCCATAACCATAACCATACACCATATGTATCGAAATTTCAAGAACTTGAATTTTTCATCCCCGTCCCGACTTAAACAGCATATAATAAAATCGTTGCTACCCCACCTTTTGTAGGACAAAAACCTCTATTGACTGGACTACGCGTTATTTTATCTGTGAATCAAGGAATGTGGAACACGATTTACAAACAAGTGTTAAATTTGAAATACTAAGTACATGTCCGATTACACGAACATTTTCGTAGAATGGCATTCCAATGTGATTATGTGCTTGCAGAGTATGAATAGAGAAATCACATGTTTGACGAGATTGTTTTATTTTTACGCAGCGTTTGTTTCCATATGTGATTAATTTGCATGTATAGTTGTGACAATCAAACAATGAGGTGTAAAAAATTATCGAATCGGTGTAAAGGTGTATATTACAATAGGAGTTAAGAAACTAAGAATTTCGCTCGCGCAAGTGCCACAGCGAATTCGTTTCTTCACGAGTATTGTATAACATTTTGTTCAATCCTACTATTGCAATATTAGAAAAAATATTTAAATTTGTATATACATTCATACATGGAGTGTAAATTAAAATAGGCGGCGAGATACGTTGCTAATTTTTGTATTTATAAACGTTTGCAATTGTTATTTAACTGTCAAATTCTGCAGATCTTACAAGAAAAATAATTAAAATGTGAAGCGGTCGGCAATACCAGTAAGAAAATTCGTGTAGGTATCGGTAATAGAGGTACCTACTGTGAAAAACACTGAGACAAATGAAATGTAATATTCTGGCATGTTTAGTTGTAAATGTTGTTTTCAATAACTGTGCAGGTAATTTTCATGTAAATAAATAAATGTTATGAATTCTATAATAGTTTATTCGAATTTTCGGTTATGACAGGTGAACTTTCGCCCACTACTTTCATCCACCTGTTGCCATAGGAATAAGTTGAGTGGATAAAACACAAGGTTGCAAGTTTCCTATTCAAGTAAGAAACAACAAGTTTCAATAGCAGAATTGAACAAATTATTTTGTTCACATGAAAATGACCTGTACAGTAGTTCTTGAAAACAGCATTAACAACTAAACATGACAGCAAGTGATATTTTATCTATCTTCCACAGTACCTTCCATTACCTCTAATTTTGCTGACAATTGCAAACGTTTATAAACACAAACAATAGCAACGTGCCACGCCACATATCGCACACTTGCTACTAAAGTGACATCTCAAAAATATCGATTTTTTTTGTTGATACCGTATCGGAGATCTAGATTTTAGACTATATCTTTCAGCAAAAGTGTATTAAATTGAGTTCAAAATTTGTCCGTCAGAGGGCACATGTCATTTTCTAAGTTGCGCAGGTTATCCTAATGTTGTTAGAAAGTGTGTCATAATATCAGTTGCGATCTGACTTCCGAGGAGGGTGCATGTGTCCACCGTAATTCAAAACTGCATTATTTCAAGTTATTTCGTTTTTAACTATAAAAGTGAATTACTAAACTTGTGTTATTTTGATTTGTGACAGTTCAGTTGATTGTAGTATTTTTGAAGAGATCGCTGTATTTTGACTTAACACAGTGTTGATGCTCAAGGTAAGGTGAACATGATAAATTATTTTTACTAATGACAGTTTTATTGATTTAGTTTTGAACATTCTTAGTTATGTCAGTTTTCATGACTTTGTAAAAATCTTTTGTAACTTTGTTAAATTTAAAACTTATTGTAAGACTTTTATTTAAATCGTTTTTGCCAATCATGGTATTCAGGAATATTATTATCTATATTTTACCCTAGGTCACTTTCTGAGTTTTTGGTGTTTTTTTTTTGAGAATATTACCATGAATCCATCATTCCCTACTAATGTAATAGTGCAACTGGCGACCAAGAAATATGCAATATGCAGCTAATCAGCAGTGTAATGATGGTAATTGATGAAACAAAAATCTGATAAAATTTTATAATTAATTTTTTTAAAATTTATTTGTAACAGAAGAAAATTTACTCGATTAATCGACAGTAACACCAATTAGTGGTTGCCAACTACCTGAGTCTGAGAATAACGAAGTTGCTATTGTTGGTAGCTCTGAAGACTATTACGAGGATGTATAATACCGCAGGTCCTTCTACGAAACGTTCAGCTAAATTAAATGAAAAAAAAATATTATACATCCCCTGTACACAGCAATGAAAGTGATTGTGATGATTCTGATACGGACCCGAATTTCAACACTGATTCATCTGAAAGCAGATGTAGTTCCTCCAGCGAAACTAGTTCTTCAGAAAGTGGAAGTGAAAATGATATTCAGATAGCAAAAGACATCGAAGAAGAATGTGAAGTAGAAAAAGAAAACGAGTAGAAAACGTAAGAGAAATCCTTCGAATTGGTGTAATAAGAAAGTAAAATTAACGCCCGCACGGTACAGATATGTCATCATTATTACCGATATCTGCGTACAAAGCAGATTGGCACACCCAGCAATGGGTAATATGCCGTGATGATATATTTATTTATTTTAAAATTACTGAGAAATTCAGGAAAGGCAAACACGTCAATATCTAAGACAAAGAAACAAATTCCTGAGAGAAAATTAAAGCCACATTGCGGAGAAAAATGTAAATTTCGTTGTAGCGAGAAAATTGAAGAGAAGATCAGAGCAGAAATTTTTACTGCCTTTCGGAAATTAGGTGATTTACAAAAAAAGAAAATTTATTGTAAGGCACTGTGAACCTATTAAACCGAAGTATAGATATTCATGCACACGAGAATATAGAAGTCTAAATAATGCATTCTATTTCAAAGTAGAAGGACTTCGTATTCGAGTATGTAAGACTTTCTTCAAAGCTACTCTCGACTTAAATGATAGACCTATTCGTAGCGCTTTAAAAAAGAAAAATGATTCCGGTTTTGTTGAAGGAGAAAAGAGAAGAAAACTTGCAAACCACCCCACTGTGAGCCTTGAAATTAAAGAAAGTGTGAAAATTTTTATTTAGGCAATACGTAGAATAGAGTCACATTATTTACGCGCTCAAAAGTTTGGCGGATTTGTACCGCGATTATAAAGAAAGCCGTGAAGAACAACAATTGCCAGTTGCACACCCAATAATGTTCAATCGAATATTTATTCATGACTTCAATATCTCATTTTATATTACTGTTAAAAATGCTGATGAAAATGGAAAAGAAATGTTAGTTGACTTGTACAACCTACGCCACAAAGAAAATGAACTTTCTCGTAAAGAAAAGGAGACTGACAAAAAGGAACCGAATGGGGCTTACGTTGCTGTGTACGATCTACAAGCTGTTATGCCTGTACCTAGAGGACTTATTTCGTCATTTTATTATAAAAGTAAAATGAATTGTTTTAATTATACTGTGAGTGATTTAAATGCAAAGAATGTCGAATGCTATTTCTGGACCGAAAAGTAGAAGGAAATCGCGGTGCCATCGAAATTGGTAGCTGCGTACTAAATTACATTAAAATGTTACTCCAGACGGCACAACAAAACATAGATTTAATCTTTTATTTCGACAACTGTTGTGGCCAACAGAAAAATAAGTATTTAGCATCTGCGTATGCATTTGCAGTAAATAAATTAGCAGTCAGAAGTATTACACATAAATACTTAATTCATGGCCATACTTAAAATGAAGGGAATAACGTCCATAGCGTCATCGAGAAACAAGTTAAACGTTACGTCAAATCTAGTCCAATTTACGTACCAGACCAATATGTTACTCTAATTCAAACGGCAAGAAAAAATAGCTCTCCATATAAAGTTCACGAATTAACTCACACGGATTTTTATGATTTAAAAATCTTGCAAGAAAACTGGGGAAATAATTTTACGATGAACACTGACAGAATGAAAGTGAAATGGCACGATATTACAATTCTTAGATTTGAAAAAAGTTAACGCCTCTAATGTGAAAAAACTAGAAATCCAGATAAGTGGAATGATGTGGAATTAATTCATGCTTATGAGAGTAATCTTCCTTTAGCTTCTAATAAAAATAAAGATATTAAAGAGCTTATTGATAAAAACATCATTCCGAAAAAGTATAACGAATCATTTTATAAACACGTTCTTCATTGAATTATGGTCTTCTTTATTTAAGCTAAATTTTATTTTTTGTATTACTAATTTTATTTGTTCGTTACAGAATTATTTTGATACTTTTTATACTGTAAATATCGTATGAAATAAAGAATAAAATAAATATTTAATAGTTTATTATTTTAAGTAACTTGTCACAACTTAAAAACAACCAATTTTTATTATAATGCTATGAAATTAAAAAGTGTCACAACAAATAATTTTCCCCATATAAAACATGAAAGATGTCGCAACTCTAAATAATTCAAGCCGTGTTTGGTAACAGTAACAACAACATAGTCATAATTAAAAAATGTTATATTTTGAAGGGTAAGTAATTCAGAATGAAGTAAAATAATATAAATCGCTTTAAAAAAGTGTATACTTTCAGCCGGTATCATTAGATTACAAAATAACAATTATCTGACTGCATAACAAGTTTCATGCATTTTCTGAAAATAAACTTTTTTTGAGTTACTTCAGTAGCAAGTGTGCGATATGCTAATTTGCACTCCATGTATAAATCTATTAGTGCAAAATTAAATATTTTTTCTAATATTTCAATAGCAGGATTGAATAAAACGCTTTACAACACTCGTGAAGAAACGAATTCGCTCATATATGTGCCTTTGATCACTCGGCTATGCATGAGCGAAATTCTTATTTTCTTCATTCGTATTGCAAGAAACTATTGGATGCTTCGGCATACTACATACTTCGAGGAAGAGAAACGTGTAAATATTCCCCTAATTAATCCATTCTTGTTTGTAGAAGATGTAAGTAGTATATTTCACATGACAATTCCCAATGTACTTATTTCCGAATATTATTACATTTTACAGAGTTTATACTGCTTTGGATGTGTCACATGTAAGATGACGGTAAATAATATCAAAAATGAATTTAAACGTGGATCCATTTCGTCACCAAAAAAATACTAATCCGTCAAAAATCAATGCGAAACATTGACAGTTTTACTCAGTTTGCAATTCGTGGTACAGGTACACGACCTACTATTTACAAATATAGTGAAAGTAAATTGCTTTTTAAAGCCCCGTTTTTATCATGAATTTTAAGTACATATTTTATAATTAAATTAAAAATGATTTCTGCGTGGTGCATTCAAAGTTGTTTTCGTATATATTAATTGTTGTAATCAATTAATTTATTAATGATTGTCATCAATTGTGTTTTTATTTTATAAGTTTCGTAAGATTCTTGCTGGAGATGTCATCTCCATCGACTAGATCAATCGGCTTCACTACCTGGTCTATATAAATTAACTAAATGACGTTATCATATTGGAATGCCAGTTTTAAAGAAATTTGACTATTCGCAAAAAAAAAACAAAGTACTTGACATCTGATGTCGAAATGGAAATGATCCCAAATGGGGAGAATAATATCTATCTTTGCATTAGAAGAGCGTTATCTAGTGATAAGCTGTGTAATAAAAAAATTTAAATGTAAGAGATTTTGTTCAGTACCACAGTGTAATAATTATAAAATAGAGAATGGGCAATGCATTATCTCCCTGAAGATCAAAAATATAGACAGCATGGGTTAATGCCTTTAAAATTGGAAAAAAAGGTTAACAAAAATATATGAATGTGTGCTCAGAACATTTTAAACAAATCAACAAATTTTATGAAAGGTACGTTATTGTGGAAAAGATATATTATTTAATTACGTATAGTGTACGTTTAACAGGATATAGAGTATTGAATCGGCCTTGAAATTTAACTTGTCAATGTCATTAAATAGTCTCAATTAAGATGCCAAAGTTAACAGAAAACGAGAAACACATACTTGGTTGTTCTTCCATTTTTCTGGAGTACAAGTATATATGTTTATGTAATTTAATAGTAACTCAAAAAAGATGAAAAACTTACTCTACAATGGATAAAATTGTGAGATGTTAGTGACAACAGTGACAACTCCATTGACAGTTGATTGAAAAGTTGTATTTAAATAGCTAAAAAAATCTGATGTGGACACCACACGACTTCCTTGTACGCAAGACCAATATGAAGATGAAGTATAGACCCAATTATAAAATTGCACGTGTTTGGCGGAATTTGACATTAACATCTACTTTGTTATTTTTTGTCCTAATCCATAGCAAGCTTCATTACAAAAACCAAAAAAGTATATGTTTTAAATTTACATATCTCGCTTATACAAAGGGCTAATTTAATAACACTTGATGTGCTAGACGCAAAATTTATTTCTCTAAAACTCTTATTCGAAGCATTTATTTCTAAAATCAAAATGAAGCCATTTTATTCAAGAAAAACTGTTAACAACTTCAGGTAATATATCACTTCCGGTTAGCCTGTTTTAACCAAAATCTGCGATGTTATTCCAATTGACATAAAAGTCTTATATACCAAATTTGAAAAGTTTTGGAGTATATTTTAATATAGTTCTTCATTAAAATCTATTATAGGCTTCAAATAAAGTACCATTTCTAGAAATTATGTAACGACCAAAAAGGGAGGTGCACAACTAGATGCTATAGAAGTCCTAAATACAAAATTTCAACTTTCTACGGCTTACCGTTTTTGAGTTGTGCGAGATACATACGCACGTACGTACCTACGTACAGACGTCACGACGAAATTAGTCAGAATGGATTCAGGGATGGTCAAAATAGAAAATTCCGTTGAAATCTCAAAACTGAAATTTTTCGCGATTACAATACTTCCTTTACTTCGTACAACGAAGTAAAAAGATAAAAACTCGGTTACTTGATTTTTAAGGTGTACGTGATTTTATTGCAAGCCAGTGTACGTAGTTTTGAGAAAGCACAAAAGAAACATTCAGTTAGAGATGAGAGAATGGAACAACGAAATATTAATAGTACATAATTATCAATTGAAATTTGCAAAAATAGTTAAATGGAACTAATGAACATTAGGCTGGCCACTCTTTCACGCAATCTTTTAATTTAGTGCGTATATGTATATAAGTGGTGAATTTTTCACGTTGAATGTTTGGAGACAGTGCAACAATTTCATTTTCTTCGCAGTATTTTTGTAGTAGTACGTAGTATCTACATAATATGATATATCCCGCTATAATAAATAATAACTTTATATTAAGGTTACAATGAAGAATTAATAACATCTTCTCCTTCTACCATCGGTCTTGATTACCTTCTAGATCAGAAAAAAGAGTCGAGTATTGGCACAATTCTAATATGAACATGTCTTTCTATACGCTGTGACGTCCGTACGTACGTACGTACGTATCTCGCATAACTCAAAAACGGTAAGCCGTAGAAAGTTGAAATTTTGTATTTAGGACTGCTATAACATCTAGTTGTGCACCTCCCTTTTTGGTCATTACATAATTTCTAGAAATGGTACTTTATTTGAAGCCTATAATAGATTTTAATGAAAAACTATCTTAAAATATAATCTAACACTATACAAATTTGGTATATAAGACTTTTATGTCAATTGGAATAACATAGTGGATTTTGGTTAAAGCAGGCTAACCGGAAGTGACATATTACCTGAAGTTGTTAACAGTTTTTCTTCAATAAAATGGTTTCATTTTGATTTTAGAAATAAATGCTTCAAATAAAATTTTAAGAGAATTAAATTCTGTGTCTAGCACATCAAGTATTATTAAATTAGCCCTTCGTATAAGCGAGATATGTATATTTAAAACATATAATTTTTGGTTTTTGTAATGAAGCTTGCTATGGATTAGGACAAAAAATAACAAAAAAATAAAAAATAGATGCTAATGTCAAATTACGTCAAATACGTGCAATTTTATACTTGGGTCTATACTTCATATTGGTCTTGTGTACAAGGAAGTCGTGTGGTGTCCACATCAGATTTTTTCATTACGTCTCTTAATGAACAGCGTGATAAATTTCTTCTTGAAGAATATTTTCATTCGGATGAACGTAAAGAAGATGGTTCTTATAATTATTCTTATGGCAGCTGTCAAAAGTGCCCATGGATATAGTAATACTATCATTGTAAGTAAGCCGTAAATGTCTAAATCGTATGGAGCAGCACGCTTCAGCCATTTGTGATTACTGTAGTGATATAAAACAACTTACCATTGCGATCATCATTTCCCCTGAAATTACAGCGGCAATAATACCAGAAGAAGATATTAAAGATAAAACAAATAATATATGAACAATTATTCCAGTTTTCATGTAGATAAAGCTAGTTGCACCAACCACAAATACGTACATGAAGAACACTAGACTAGAACCAAAAGTCACATACTGTGATACAAGTTTAGTCAGCTCACATTGCCTAAAATGTATATCGATCAATATTTGTAGATTTATGTTAGAATGATGTTGGTTATTTGTTAAGTCCATGTTGTCTTCTACAATACCAGTTTCCATTGCTTTAATGTCTTCTTTTATTACTTTATTCAGTTCATAAAATCGTTGGCCGCAGAGAAATGATTGCCCAATATAGGCAAAAATTGGATTTACGACCATGCAATGTCCTAAATATATCAAATAGGTCTTGCTCAGAGTTAGAGTTATGTCCTCATGGAACATGGTAATAACTTGGCAGACAATGAAGGAAAATATACTCAAATATATCAATGCACAAAAAAACAATGTGCTAACAACCGGGACTTCAAAATGAATTGGAACGTTTATTTGTGCCATGATATTATCTATTTCTAAATTTTTCATAAGTCCAGAAACATAGATGTTTTTGTCTTTTATAATATAAAACAGGATAACTAAATCATACATTCCTATGATGCAATAAACAATTGCAGTGATCAGTTCATCAGAAGGCAATGTTTTATATAAAATATAATTCTTCATAACACTCATAGATAGTATTGAGCAGATTACATGACCTGAAATTAAAATAATTTTATTTTCTATTAAAATTAAATAATTAACTCGTTTTTATACGAGCTTGCAGTTGTACTAAAAAATAAATTCGTATGTTTGCGAAGTTTCTAGTCAATCGACTACAAGTCATGTAATAATAATTTATTGCCTAACAGGTCATTACAAACCAAAGAATGAATATTTTAAACTGGAACAGTTTATTTACTTATCAACAAAAAAAGAAGAAAAATATTTGTCGTAAAAATTCATTGTTATTATATTATTGTGATGATTCTTATATAGTTACTTATATCATACGAGTAGCAGTGACGCAGACAGGTAGGGTTTAGGGAGGGTTAGAGGGTTCGAACTCTCGAACAGGTACGAATATAGTGATTTAACATTGGATAATAGTTTTACGCAATATCCTGCTCTCCTGTTTATTTTACGGTTTGGTTTGTTCTCAATTTTAAAATAAATTTCAAAAGTTCCGTTAGTTAGTAGCAATAGCCATCACATGAAATTGTAGAAAACAATCTTCATATTAATATGCTGACAATTATTATTTTTTTGTATAAATAAATAATTAATGTTTATTCGAATAAGAAGCGTATCTTTATTCTAAAGAATTATTATGATGGAAATACTTATCGAAGAATACGGGATTTATTTTCCATGACTCAGATTAACGTTTGACGTTTACAAATAATTTATGAAAACCAGAAAAAAGAGAACAAACAGAAATTTTGAAATTTAGTTTTAAAACTGTGAAGTAACTAGATATATTATAAAAAAATACAAAGTTTTGTATGCAGGTAACTTCTCATTCTGAACAATTTTGCATTCTTCACTCTTCTACAGATTTTACCGTAAAATGAATAGGAGAGTAGGAAATTGCGTAAAACTAAGATCCCATGTTAAATCCCTATGTTCGCACCTGACCGTCAATACTCTTGAAAATATTCTGATTATAATCAAAATGATCATCCATGGAAAAAATTAGCATTCAATTTACCGGCATTATCAAATTATGTTAATTATATTACCGACATTTTTTTTACATAGGTACAGTTTGTTTTTATGTTGTAAATTAAACTGTTATTTATTGAAATCGTTACGTTAGAATGGTGTTTACGGAAAAACATGACAAGTTTATTTTGGAAGCATATTTTCGTAAATAAAATGATTCTACTCTAAATATCCTGAATACATTTGTTTTCATATGACGTAAACACATTCAAATATTTTTCTTATAATATAATATAATAATATAATATAATAATCTTTATTAAGAGCCTACTGGCTAAACTGCATACAAAAATATAACAGATAATAAAGTAATAATAGGTTATAGGTTATGTGATATGATATTAAATAATTACCAGTGAGTATTATATAGTCAAAAATTCGTAGCTTTCTCTTTTCAAATTGAACCTTGTCATCAATAATTGTATATTTATATAATAATATTCCAATTGCATAATTAAACTGGTTAACCCAATACATTGGATCAATGGCTGAATCATATCTTATTTTAAAATTGAATTTATTTGCTATGCTATTTAATATAATTGCTACTTTGCAATTTATCATTTCTAATAAACCGTACATGGTGATATGATGTGTCTGTTGTAACTGAGAGATTCTTCATTTTAAATTTACATACATTATCGATAATCATACTTTAGTATAGCTAATGAGTATGAGATATAAAAGAATCAGGATATTTGTAATAAAATAAATATGTAAAAAAAATCGAATTTTCAACATGATATAGATCACCATAGTTACACCACAATACATTGCAATGTTAATCTAATTTCAATAAAAAATACAAAATATTGATTATTTAATTTGGGGTTATGAAACAAAATTATGAAAAATATTGTATGTAATACATAAATCATAGTTCAAATATAGTATACGACTCGCTATAATGAATATTATTATTTATTGGACAGAACACTAGCTAAAGAAGGCAAAGCAACTGGAAAATTGACAGAGTAACAGTAATAACTCGGCGAGGGAATTCCAAATTTAGATGCTAAACAAGTGCATATTCGCATAGAAAATTAATATATGGGGAAAAAGTGTCGGAATGCAAAAATTAGACCGTGGCAGTATGTAATACATTAATCGTAGATAAAGTATAGCATACAACTATAATGGATATTATTATTTCGGATGATTACATACTTCAACCTCGATAATAAGAGCAGCCATTATAGCATCGTTGTATAAAATACTATTAAATAATTTGAAATAGTCTGGTTCACGAAAAATGACTTTTTATACGACCATTGTGACAAGTAAGATAGATCGACGTAGTATCCAAACACTGAAAGTTAAACTTATCACAAATATTACGATATATTTCATAACGTAATAGTTGACACGGTTGCTAGGTTACTATGTCCTTATTTTCTAGCTTTTGAAATATAGTTGCTTCATTAAATAGATACATAATTTATGCTCGTCTAAAAAATAATGTTCATAACTTGTATGAAATTCAAATATCTTAGCTCGTGTATATTGACTTGTACTCCGCTACGCGTTATGCGTCAATTTACAAACATATTTGGTAGTTTTTATAACTTGTTACGAAAATAACTATTTCAAGGTAATTTGTTAATTCGATCAGGAAACATTATGAAACAACACATTTCTTGAATGATTTTCTATGAAATTTTTGTCTACTCAAATAGTAATTACAATCATTGTTTCTTTCTTTTTTATTATTCATGTTATATACATAAAATAAAACATAGTTATCGTTGAAATAATTGATATGTAATGTATTGAATTGGCATAATTTTTGTTAGATTGGCCGACAATAATGTAGTTACTGCTGCCTCTACATGCCATGGAATCATCCCTGTCAGTCAAGTAAAGCGCTATAGCCAAGCTGAAAAAAAGTTGTACTTGTTCCAAGACCGCATATCATTGGTAAACACAATGATAATGTGGGAGGAACCGACTTGATGGACGAGGGAATTTCTACTACGAATTGCAATTAGATCTAAAAAGTGGTGGTGGTGTATATTTACATGGCTGATAGATGCTTCTGTGTATAACTATTGGATTCTTAAAAAACAATTAGGTCATTCCATAAGTCAATTGGAATTCAGACGTTATCTGGTGCAGACAATCTGTCAATACAGCCATTCATATCCACGCAACGCAACACAAGTTAGTAGGCGCTCCACGGTATCACTTATTTCAACCAAGAGTTCGAAATACTGACCTGCGCCGCAACAGCTATTAATAATAAATATTTGAAAATTCATAAAAAAGAGACATATTAATTTTTAACCATGTGTTCCTGAAACATTAATTTTTGTAAATATAAAAATTCGAATACTACTAGAAATTCGCAGATTAGACTGGAAGCTTGGCTTAAATTTTCAAAATTAGAAAATGGGCATAATACTCGTATTCATTTTACATCTACACAAATAATGAAATAAAAGCATAGGTATTTACTGCACAGATTTTAGTATAGTAGATAAATTCATAAATTATTAAATTGTTATATTACCATGTATAAGTTGGATAAAAACTACCCAGTATAAATCGAATATTTAAAAATTTATAATTTTGTATACGTATATATATATATATATATATATATATATATATATATATATATATATATATATATATATATATATCCTATGAAATATACTAACAAAATTTCCTAGTTGAGTAATATTATTTCTAATTTTCAGATAGCACAAAAGTTGTACCTACTTACAATGTAAAATATGTTTGAATTTGGAAGTAAACATAAACTCTTAAGGTGCCAATTATTATATCGCAGATTGCAATATTATTTATTGCATTTTTTTTTGTTTTATACAATTTAATACTGTACCTACTGTAATTGCGGCCTAGTGCTGCTGTATTGAAATATGCAATGTTCAAGCTTCTTACAAAAAAAATCAGTTGTGATTCTTAGAATTGTGTGAAAATGGAAAATGCTAGCAAAGATTTTACGACCTTAGACCGTTAGGGTAACTCGTTTTAAAACAACCATATTGTAGATTTTCAACAGATGTGTTCCTTATTTCACCTAAAATATTCATATATATATATATATATATATATATATATATATATATATATATATATATATATATATATATATATATATATATATATATATATATATATATATATATATATATACAGGGCGTTTCCTTTAAAACAACCAGCGCTTTTTTGGGCGAACTAAAAACTTTTAAAAAAAGGTTTATACCAAAAATGATAAAGAATAAGGGGATAATGTATCAATAGTGACAAACCGAATATTTAACCAGTGGTTCTTAAACTGTAGAACAAAAACATTTTTTTTAAATGGCACCCTATATAACTTTTTAGCCCTTTAAATAGAATATAATTTTCCGATTGCAACGATAAAAATATAGCATAGGGTTGTATAACAATTATTTCGAGAAAAATAGTATTAAAAACAAGAAATAATGTAATAAAAAATGGGTTTACTACTAGCATAACTAGGCATAGCCTATTGTAATATTATTATTTTTAGTACCATTTTTCTCGAAATAATTGCTATACAACCCTATACCATATTTATATCGTTGAAATCAGAAAAAATCTCTATCTAATGGGCTAAAAAATTATATAGTATACAATTTAAAAAATATAACTTTGTTCTGCCGTTTGAGAACTACTGGTCGAATTTTTGGTTTGTTATTATTAATAAATTAGTCCCTTATTTTTGATCATTTCTTGTAAATAACATTTCTTTCTAAAGTCATTAGTTCGCCCAAAAAAGCGCTGGTTGTTTTAAAGGAAACACCCTGTATATATATATATATATATATATATATATATATATATATATATATATATATATATATATATATATATATATATATATATCAAAAGTTTAACCTTGAGTTAACTATCCTGATGAGTATGACCATAGTGACCGAAATAATACTAAAGGGGAAGGGCTGGAGGGCAAATGTGGATATTTCCAAGAATTCCATTTATACCTACTTATACATTCAGCTATAATCTTTACATTTTGAATAGCTCAGATCTATAATAAGTGAATGAATATTTCTCACTTTATTTTATTACAATTCGAAACATAATTTTCTTAATTTTGATGTTATAATATTATGTTTTCACATTGAAACACGCATAAAATAACATGAAAATAATGTATGTATTCCCAAATAATGCTATATCAACTTCATTGTTGTTATATATTTTTTAATTATTTTACTGTTTACCTAGTGCTATTAAGAAAAACGCATCGCTGTCAATTATAATTCGGTATCTAGTTACATACCTAATTGAAATAAAATTATATTCTATCTATTCAGCACATTACCTTCCGTCAGTTATATGAGGCATTTACAAAAATTCTACCGGTGAACTGTTACCGGTAAACATGTGTTTATCAGACTATAGCTACCGGAATCGATATTTTAAGAACACAAGTGGTAAACAGGGTAGATCCATAACATATAAAAAAAATTAAAATTTGAAACAGGTTAGTAATTTGATATAGTTAACAAACTTTTAACGCGCGCGCTTCGATTTGCATCACTACCTTTTTTTTGAGATTAGATTCTTCATGAATCCGGTAGATGGATCTAGTAGATATTGTACAATTTTCGAACACGGTAACTTTTTACCACTCGTGTTTAAAACACAGTCAGTAGATGCGGTATCTACCGGTAAAATTTTCATAAATGCCTATGTATTTTATATAAAATCCATACAGAAAGTTCCTTGCAAAAGATTCTAATTTCTTGTATGTACATTACCTTTCGACAGTTGTATGTATTTTATACAATCCTATATTTCGAGTAAAATTATAACATAAATATACTACGAATATATAAATTGACACTGAAATATTTCAATCAGAATTTTCTTAATATAGTAGCTGTTTGTAGCATAGCTAGCTAAATTATGAAATTTAATTTCTTTATAATTTTATAACTCTATATCCATTTAATATGAAGTATAAAATGCAGTCAAATCGAATAGAGAATACAATGTTCTTTAATATTTATAATAACATTAAATGTGAAAAAATGATATTTAACATCGTTTTTTCAAAAAAAACTGTTAAAATCTTCAAATAAGGGTACTTCCGGTTGACAAATTATAACCAAAATGTAACTAGCTCTTCATATGGATGCAACGAAGAGGAATACGAAAGATTTATAATTTTTGAAATTGTAGTATTAGAGTTATCGTAGATGAAAATTTTGTTACACACACACCATCGTAGAAATAGTAAAATCGTATTCTAGGGACCTTAACACGTGCTTATTCATTAAAAACTCGCCACCGAATTTTTAATATCTCAAACATTTTTTATTCGCGATTTTACGGTTTTTCTTTACAAATTCATGCACTATCACAGATAATTAATATTATAAACAATTTGTTGATGGACGCAAAGTTGAGAGTCTTGTCGAGACACGAGACAAGACTGACTTCAAGTCTCGTCTCGACAAGACCAATATAGTCGAGACTAAGTCAAGACCAAGCCAAGCCAATCGTATCTCAAGTCTCGTCTCGTCTTGTGGCAACACTAGGACCATTCGCTACATGCGCCCATTGACGACACTGCTATAGTTGATGTGCACAAAAGTAGTCAGCGGCAACTTAGCAGACAAAACGACAATTACCTCATCTAGATTTTAATGCCATTGATATTTAACAAATTTTAAAATTACGGCAGGTACGTAAATTATTTTAATTCGAAAATTGAATGGATTAAAAATTTACGATCACATATTCCATTAGCCAATCAGCGTAGGGTTTCATTCTTAAGGTAAAAAGAGTATAATTTAAATACAGAATATAGTACTTCATGATACATGACATTGTTACAGTTTATTTCTGCACTAGCTTTCGTGACTTATTTAACTTTCTTTCAACCTTATTTCTCTTACCGTATCATATTAAATCTGATTCATGTTGTGTGTTTTCTATTTTCCTTTCACGTTTCATTTTTTCACTAGTTTTTGCCAAATCAAATAGATCGTCTTCATGTAACTCATTGTTAATAAATCTGGAGTAACGTACCTATTTCTATTATTGTAGCGATAGTTTAAGAATTAGGCCTTCTTTTATTGCATTTCTTCATATTTTACTAACCTAAGGACGGACCGCTAGTGTTTAAGTTTACAAGTTGTATTTGGCAGGTAGTGTCTAGTTAAAGATGCGTTTACGCTCCCGTTGCTCGACCTTTAAGTTGCTAATAATTTAGTGTATGGTTAGCAAGCATCTAGCACCAAATTGTATTATTTTTAGGGTTGCATTGTCCTTGTAAATTACTCTAGGAATTTATTCCAATTTTATTTCCTCGCTTAAACAATTGTTTATTTCTATGGTCGTTGCTGTAAACCATCCTTTAGTTGTATTCTTGAGTTTTTCATTGTAATTTATTATACGTTGGTGATACCTCCTTCCCGTGTGAAATTCTTCACTGACTTGAGGGAGAGAACTTCCGCTTTTTGGGAATTCAGGTCCGAGACTCGTGGTTGATCGGTTGGTGATTGGCTTAGCTCATAGTTGGCGAGCAAGTTTTCTTTTTAAAGACGCGGAGTAGTATTCCCGAATATTAAAATTACCCAAGAGGGTCGCGCCAAGTGCGGATTTGCTTAATATCGGGATTCGAGGACTGTCCAGTGGGTTCTTGTTGAGGGTGACTACGTGTTGGTGTGTGCACCACTGTTTGGGTTTCCCCCGGACGTCCAACTCTACGGAGGATATATTGCTGCTCCCGCCGTCTTCGCTTCAGGACATTTTTTTGTGATGATTTCTAAATAACAACCAGTTAGTTATCAAATACAAAGGTAATATTTATTAATACTGAATACAATATTTAGTATGCAATATTTTGCTCAATGACGTTTTCACATTGACATACATTGACAGGTTTTTCAAGCAATTATTTTACATACATACTAGTTCAATTTTATTTCACAACACTCTCCCTAAAATTGAACTTTAAGTATTTATATTAAATAAATAAAACATTTAATTAGATAAACCAATCTTCGCACGTAGTTCTGCGAATTGTAATGGTCCTAACGGTTTTGTGAACATGTCAGCCAACTGATTACTTGTATCGACGTACTGTAACATAATTCTTTTGTCCATTACCAGTTCCTGAATATGATGATACCGTACTGCAATATGTTTAGTTCGCTTATGTTGTTCTGGATTACTAGCCAATCTTATCGCTGCTTGATTGTCTACTAGCAGTCGAGCTTTAATCCCAGATTTAAACTCCTTGACTAGATTATGGAGCCAAACTAATTCTTTAGCAGCAGTTGATGCAGCTATATACTCTGATTCTGTCGTTGAAACGGCTACACAACCCTGACGTTGACTGCTCCAAGTAATTGCCCCATCTCCTAGTGTTGATACATAATCAGTAGTTGATCGTCTGGTTACTATATCACCGGCGTAATCAGCATCACTGTAAACATTTAGATAATTTGTTTTTGAACCGCTGTAAACTATTCCCATTTCAATAGTTCCACTTAGGTATCTCAAAATACGTTTAATGAATTTCCAAAGCCCAGTTGTTGGCTTTGACAATTTTTGAGATGCCTTTCCAACTGCAAATGCTAGGTCAGGTCTCATAGTAACTACTAGGTACATAAGTCTTCCAGTCGCAGAAGCAGAAGGATGTTTTTCATCTTCTTCAGTTTCCGTGCTTAATATTTCCAAGGCTGCTTTATCTACAGGAACTTTTGAAGATCGACAATCGTCCATTTCAAACATTTCTAATGTCTTCAGAACATAGGCAGTCTGATGAATTTTGATTTTCCCATCTTCAAACCGTTCGACTTGAAATCCCAAAAAGTGATTAACCTCGTCGCAGATGATGATTTCAAATTCCTTCTGTAGTTGTTGCAGCAACTCGTTAATGTCTTTCTTTTAATAATAATAATAATGTTTATTATTCAACAGGAAATACATCCCTTTTACAGAATAACATCAGAAAAATTAATACATACATAAGTGAGAAATTACATATTACAAATACATATATATATTTAAACAGAGACAGAAAATGTATATTACCTACATCAATAAATTCAATTTATCTTTAAATTTCTTATAAGCATACGAAAAATCAAGTGCAAAACAAACAGTATTATATGAACGACACATTTTATTAATGGGAGGATCGTAATGATAATTAGTTCTTGAAAAGTTACAGACAAACGTGTTTTCATTTCTTGTGTTACAATTGTTAACATAAAAATTAAGTTTTCCCAATAAATTTGAGTCGTCTATCAAATAGTTTATAATTTTATATAGAAAAATTACAGTGTCTTTAAAACGCCTGTTTTTTAGAGAATCTAGATTAAAACGGTTTAACAACGAGTTGTATTTACATTCAGGCCAGTGGTGGCACAAATTATAATAAATAACTTTACAGTACTTTTTTTGAATAGCTTCGATAGAGGCAGTGAGGTATTTCTGTGATGGATTCCAAATAACTGAGCCGTAATTTAATTTACTAATAATAAGTGAATAATATAAGGTGTTATATCATATTATATTTTTGAAATCACGAGTGGAACGAAAAATAAACCCAAGTAGTTTTGAACACGAACTCACTAAAAACTCTATATGGTGTACAAATAATAATTTTTGATCAAAGAAAATACCTAAATCTTTAACAATAACTACACGATTTAATACTTCACCGTTCATTTCATATTGATTGGTAATCGGGTTATTTTTTCTGGTGAAAGTAATAATTTGACATTTGTTCAAATTAAAATGAAGATGATTCACAATTGACCAATTATACAAGGCATTTAAATCTTGTTGCAGTTCATTACATTCATTTATATTAGTTATAGTACGAATTAATTTAAAATCATCTGCATACACAAGATTGCAAAATTTTAATACGGAAGTAATATCATTTACAAATAGTACGAAAAGTAGTGGGCCCAATATTGACCCCTGAGGTACACCAGAAATCGCTACAAAGCTTAAGGATGTGAAACCATTACAGTAAAAATATTGAACTCTATTATCTAAATATGAGGCAAAAAGGTGGTATAAATTATTTGAAAATCCAATGCATTTTAATTTATGTAATAAAATTTGATGATCTACTGTATCAAAAGCCTTTGAGAAATCAGTATAAACTACGTCTACTTGCTTTTTATCTTCAAAGGCATCAAAAATGAATTGTACTGACGGTAGATCGTCGATTGACAAAACCATGTTGATACATATTTATATAGTTTTTGGTTTGTGTTTGGATATTTTTAAACAATATGAATTCAAATATTTTGGCAGCAGAATTTAGGCAAGATATTGGCCGATAATAGCAAATATTATTTTTGTCATTTGCTTTGAAAATAGGACAAATTTTCGAACATTTCCATTTATCGGGAAAAGTATTTGTTTTTAAACTAAGATTAAATAATATGTGCAAAGGATAAATAAATGATTCTAGGCAACCCTTAAAGATGAAAACTGGAATATTATCTGGTCCAACTGATTTAGTGTTTTTAAGATGTTTAATAGCAGCAGATATTTCATCATGCGAAATTTCATGAATGGAAACTGTGTTCGTTGAGTCTATATTGAAATTAGAGGGGTTCAAATGTTCGTTATTACAACTGTAAACACTTTGGAAAAAGTCAGCAAATGCTTGAACAATTTCTTGACCCGTTGTTAATGTTTCCTCATTTTTAAACATTGTAGAAGGTATTCTGTTAGTACATTTTTCAAATTAATAAAATTCCAGAAATTTTTGGGATCACTGACTATATTATTTTCAAATATATTAATATATTTATCATACTCACTTTTAATTAAAATTTTAACATTAGATCTTATATTTTTATATTTATTTAAATGATAATTTGACTGAAGGTTCCTATAGAGTTTTCGGTGATGTTCTTTTAGCTTTAGTGTTGAAATAATTTCCTTTGTGAACCAGACAGGATATTTAGAAATACGTCGAACAGTTTTTGGGATACATCTGTCTAGGATACTGTATAATACTGCGTAAAATTCATTGGTTGCTTCATTAATATCTTTGAAAGACTCTAAAAATTGCCAATTGACTTCTTTTACAAGTTGATATAACAAACAATAATTTCCTTTACTAAAATTATACATTGCTTTGGGATTGTTTTTAAGTCCAGAAGACTGGGAATTAATAATTGTATATTCAATATATAAGGATGGATGATGATTATCTTCAGGCACTAAACTAATATGACTCCTACCTACAGTACAATTCATATTTGATATTACAATATCTAAGATTCTAATATTTTTGTTTTGAATTTTGTTATGCTGCTGATTTCTTGTTGCTGATGAATGAAAGAGTCATTGAACGCGATTAAAACTCCTCCTCCACTAGATTTGCCGGTGACAGCTCGATTTCGGTCCGAGCGGTAGATGCTGTAGCGCAGGTCAAGCAATTCATTATCACTGACCTGGTTTTCTTGAAACTGTTGAGTTCGGTTCTTAGGTCTTTAATTTCCGATTGTAAATTCAAGATAAGTTGTTTCAACTCTGCTATTCCACTAACTGTCATATCATTAGTAGATACACACGCATTGCAGGACCATTTTTTGGAACGTAGTGTGCGAATATCCGTGTTGGACATTTTTTGTACACATTCCGTGTGATATTGTGTACCGCAACCGGAACAATTAATCGCGGTTGATGTATCATATTTTTTGTAACATAATGAACATGACAGACATCTGTGAATGTTTATTGAAACGGTACGACTATGAATCAACAAAAATCAGATAAATTCACTGTTTTTTACTTGGCGCCAACTCACGCACAAATCAGTTTAATTAAGTTTTTCATAAATTTTTAAGAAACAATTGAGTAAATTTAGAATTTTAAACCCAAAATTTTAAGACACTGAGAAATCACACACACTTGAGATTAGGATATGTGGATCACAGCACTTTTCTTCATAAGATTATATAAAATTGAAATATACTTTATACTATATGCAAGCGCTATTGACAAGAAAAGAGCGAACAAAAAAAGATCAACTCTCACTTATGAATACATGTATTGCTTTGCAATAATCAGACCGTCATCAACGTATATAGCAATTATGATCAAGCTCCCGTCTTTCTGTTTTACAAACACGCATGGATCATAAACACTGCATGAAAAACCAATCACGCTCATGTATTGGGTCAATCTTTGATTCCAACACCTCGGTGCTTGTTTAAGTCCATATAGACTTCGAATCAACTTACAAATACGTCTAGATCCATCATCATACCCTTCTGGTTGAACCATGAAGATTGATTCTTTCAAGTAACCATTCAAGAATGCAGTTTTACAATCAAATTGACTGATCTCCAATTTCTCTGAAACAACAAGCCAAAATAAAAGGCGAACTGTGTCGTATCGAACAACAGGGCTAAATGTCTCTTTGTAATCGACACCAAACTTCTGCTCAAATCCTCGAATTACGAACCGAGCTTTGAATCGATCAACCTCTCCATTTGTCCTAGTTTTTATACGATAAACCCATTTGGCTGTCAATGGTCGCATTTCTTCTTCTGGTTTTACCAACTCCCATGTACCATTTTTATAGTGTGAAGCCATTTCATCGTCCATTGCTTTAGACCAATTTTCTCTTTCCGGTAACTGCATAGCTTCCTGATAAGAATTTGGTTCAACAATTGATTTCCGACATAAGTATGCATATCTGTTTGGCTTTTGAATATTATTACGATCTCTAAGCTGATATAAGATGTCTTCATTTGATTGTCGTACTTCTTGATTATTACGTTGTTCTTCTTGGTCATCTACTGTTTGAAGATTTTCTTCTTGAACTGGTTGATTAAGTTCATCCTGCTGAGTCTTACTGTTCTCTTCTTTCTCTCCCTGAGACAATTGCACCAAAACTTCATGGAATTCAACATCACGGCTAATTTCGATTCGTGGTTCATCAGGTATCCAAACTCTGTAGTTTCCTGACATTTCCTCATATCCCACGAACGTTCCTCGTTTACTCGTAGTGCCAAATTTTTTGTCTTGTCTCTTTTCCTTCGGAATCCGAACGAAGCAGTCACATCCAAAAATTCTCAAATGATTTAAGGAATATTCTCTACCGTACCAAGCTTCAAGAGGTGTCTTCCTCTTTTCTCGACTTTTTCCAGTCCGGTTCAATACATAAGCACCACATGTCACTGCTTCAGCCCAAAAACATCGAGACATTCCATGTGTTAACAACATTGTCCTTGACATTTCGAGCAGCAAGCGATTTTCTCTTTCTGCTCGCCCATTTTGTTGAGGCGTATAAATAGCAGATCGTCCTAATTCGATGCCATTTTTTTTCGCAATTTGAAGAAAATGCTGGTTGGTATATTCAGTGCCATTATCTGACATAACTGCTTTAATAACATTTCCGGTTGGAGTTTGAACGTATTTGATGTAGTCCCCAAAGCATGTTGCAACCTCATCTTTGTGTCAAAGAACGTAGACCTTTCTAAACTGCGTAAAGTCATCCTTAAAGGTCACGAAATATCTGTAACCACTGAATGAAGACTCCTCCATAGGCCCACAGACATCTGTCACAACTAACTCGCCTGGTTTGGTTGCTTTTGGAATATCCCGAAAGTCTGTACGTTGAAATTTCCCAAACGAACATCCATCGCAATATTCGGTCTTGTTCAGTGCTTTAGTCTCAATACCTTTTAATTTTAAAAGATCTTTTACATGAGACTTATTCTGGTGTCCCATTCTTTCGTGCCATACTTGCAAAGAATTTTCTTTGTGATTTCGAGCTAGAAAACAAAAATCTCTATTTTGAATGACATCTATGTCAAGTATGAACATGTTGTCAACTCTGTGGCCTTCAACAACAAGATAGTTGTTTTTCTCAAATGACCATTTGTTACCCGAAATAGTTTGTTTGAATCCTTTTTCGGCCACCGATCTAAGTGAAAACAAATATACTTTCATATCAGGAACATACATAACATTATTAAAATAATGCTCCGCGCCGTTTACATGAGATCTTATTCTTATTTTTCCAACTCCTTCTGCAGCAACTTTACGACCGTCACCTAATTCAAATGAAACATTTTCATTTAATTTCTCGTATGTTGTGAAATACTCTAATTGCCAACATACATGCTCAGTACACCCTGAATCAATCACCCATTGGGTAGCATCAGGCATACTTGAAGATTGTGTACTCACCATAGCAAAACCTTGAGTATTTTGTGTTTGTTTATCTGAGAAATTTTCTTTGGGGTAATCCCGTTTAAGGGCGCGATAAAATGATGCTTTTGTATAATGTCTTGGTTATTTTGATATATAAGAATAATTTGTTACAAAATTATATATTAATTGAAAGGTAAACATATGGAGATTGACATAAAAGTTTCAGTTTTTTTATATAATTAATAAATTATTTGTAAATTAAAGAAAATTATAGAACTGTTCAAAACCAGATTTTTCAAAACCACTTTAGCTTACTTAGGATGCAATTTCAACCAGAATTTTACCTTTGTGTCCAGGGGATGAATGAATACTTTAGTATTATTTAAAATTTATAAGTGAAAATGGCCTATATTTTCTTAAAACCAAGAAAGTTTATATCGTCCATAGGCTTTCAATGCTATTTTAGTTCAGCGTTTTGCCGCTCACAACTGTGGCGCTTATGTGTTCTCAAAACTACAGTGCCTAGATTTACAAACAGTGGCGACAAGGCAGCCTAAACTCCGCCCACCCGCCATGTTGAGGCAAATTTAAACAAGAATTATATGCATGTATAGAGTATTTTATTGAAATAAAATGTTTATGGTTATTTATATTATTAATATACATAAAAAAATACTAAATAATTACAAGGATATCAATTTATTTATTTATTCTTAAAACTATTTTTATTTTATACATCATTTTACACTATAAAGCAGTGGCAGCCATAGTTTTGCTTGCTAATTTTTTTGAAATTTCTTTACTTTTTTTAGAATTAATCCTAATCTAAATCAATATCTGTATTAATTTTTTTTTAATTTGTGACAATTTAGTATATTTAATTATAATACATATTGTTAAAATAAAATTCTTTTAAATTGATACTCAATTGACAAAAACTTTATAAAAATTATTTTCATTTCTAGAAAAAAATTAAATAACTCTTCTGAAGAATTTTCTCGAAAAGGTTTAATAGGGCTGTTGCAAGAATTTTCATATGACATCTAAGAAATAAATTTTAAAAGATATTGATCATTAAAGAGCCACAAATTTGAAAATATCACGAAATATTCATGAGCTATTTTACAATTAAATATTGAATTTTGTGATCTGAAACAGAATGTGACGTCAAAGCACCTACAGTTTAGGTGCGTTCAATGAAGTAAGCAAATCAAGCAAATGCTAGGTAAGCAAACGAGGCTTGTTGCTTAGTACATTGAACGGTTTGCTACTTATAACCATAAACTGTCATCCACAACTGTCATCGAGAAAGTTATAAGTCGTCAAATATAACATGTGTATCATTTATTTGCAGATAGTGGGATTAATTTGGAAGAAGCTATATTAATTATAACAAAATATTTCAAATTTAATAATGTTATAAACATGCATCACAAAATTCTCGAAGACTTTTTGACATGTGGTTGACAAACACACCATATAAGGAAATAGAAACAGTTCAAGTTAACTTCATGAATGTATAATTTATATTTCCCGCCAATATATTTGACACTTAGCAAAACAAGCAAGAAAATTGTGGCTTGGATTGCTTGCGAGCAAATCAAGCAAATGCTAGGCTAGCAAAGTCGTTTAACAAATTTTACTTCTGGTTGCTTGTTTTGCTGGGCAGCTGGGCTTATTGAACGCACCTTTTAACTTGTGACAAATTATCGCCTACTTTTATCTATATAAATAACGCAAACTGTTTTCCTACTGGCTATGAATGACGTACTGTATGTGTTTCGGCGTCACAGGAGTGGGGTGTTGTTTTTCATTACTATTTCTGGCGCCAATCTTTTTATTTAATTATTTGCGAAAATAACAATAATTTATTATTTTTTATATTACTATGAAAAATATTGCACAAACTTTCATTTCAAATACTTTTTAAATCATGTGAAACCGGCTCAGGTATTTTAGACCCTGCAGCATTTATACATGTTGGGTATGTTTTGGCATTCTTTAAGTGAAATAATTAACAAGAAAATATTATAAATAAATAAAACGAGCTGGAAAATAAAAAGAGAAAAAAAATCAAATAAAGTTAACCTAATTTCTGAGGCATACATAATAAAAATAATATATTGTACTTTGTTAAATAATCGTTCATTTTGGCACACATTTAGGGGATACTAGTTTATTAATCTGCATCAAGTTTTAAAAATAATGAAGTAAATATAAGAAAATACTTACTTGTGCTACTAATTTATTCGTGCCAAACAATGTAACACTCATGAACACATTCACTAAAGTTTATATAAAATTTCACTACACTATTCTACGCCAATATAATAAACAAAACTCGTAGAAATAAAAGTAAATTCAATGCGATATAATGTACGCTAATACAAACTTTGCCTCAACATGGCGGATTTTACCACGTGATCTACACAACCAATCAAGAGTAAGACAACTATTGTCGCCACTGTTTGTAAATCTAGGCACTGTACTCAAAACTAATTTCCTCTTTGGAGAGATAGAGACGGACAGAGATTGAGATACGGCCGAGAGCATAGTTTTCCAGGTATATCGGCAAATCAAGAAAACTTGACACAGCACCGCTGACAAAATTTATTTCACTCATCATAATTAGGTATGACATGACATACTTACTGTTTGTAATATCTATTACATTTATGTCAACAATTATATATGCGGCACCGTTTAACAAAACTGTAGTATATAAAAATATATTTTAATATGATAGGTAAATAAAAATATTTGTGTGAAAAATATTTTACAAAAAAAACACTAATTTCGATCGGGTTTCTAGACATTTTGGTAGATGTATAAAAAAACACCTTATTTGAAAAAATGTATTTTTCGTGTAGGTACATTATGTAATATAATACAATTTGATAGGAATTTTATTAGATAGAAGCTTCATACGTTGTTTAAATTTTTTATTATTTACAATTAGACGACATTTCGGCACATGGTTATGTCCATTTTCAAGTCAACAATGTTATATTACATTTAGTCAAATTTAAATTAGTTACATTATAGAAAAAAAATTGACTAAAAGTAATATAACTTAGTTGGCTGTCACTGTTGACTGTCCAACCTGCCGCAGGTTGTGAAAATCAAACTCACAAACATGGTTTGAAATATAACAAAAAAAAATTCTATAAAGTAACTAATTTAAATTTGACTAAATGTAATATAACAAATTAAAACAACGTATGAAGCTTCTATCCAATAAAATACCTATCAAGTAAACTTCCCAGTGTCAGAAACTTCTCATAATAATACATTAATATTATTTACATTTTTCTCTTACTATTAATAATTTCTGGTAACAAACATTTTTTATAAAAATTTATTAATTTTTCTTCCATTTTCTCTTTCCAGAATTTTTTGTCCCTTTCTATTATTTCAACAAATAAATTAGATTCGTCATTTTTGTATAAGATAAAGTAACATTTTGTCTTCTTTGTTATATGCAGTTGTCCCTGGATCTATAAATAAATAATATACAGATTAGTTATTTTTCTTCAAATGATTGTTAACAATACAAGTATACCTGGTAGTAATAATTGTGAGATCTCCGTAATCTTGCTCCACTTGGACATTTTTCTAAGCATATATTTTTTTTAATTTTTAAAATTTCTTCCCACGACTCCATATTACTTGCTGTTGTTGATATCAATATAATAATTTTTATAAATTTTAAGTATATTATTATTCTTCATGCATAATAAATATTATCAACAGCTCATGTATAGTTATTTTGGTACATCGGCCCATAAATCTGATAAACCGAATGAATTATTATCAGTTTTATTATTCAGGTAAGAAATCGAAAGGGAAAACACAAGAGTCCCTTGCCGGACAAACAATTCTTTTACCTGCATAATTCGGTTTTCTCGTTTACCTGTAATCAGCGACTGATGACACCAATGTTTTCCCATCAAATTCATATACATATTGTTGTTGATATAAATATATTTTTTTTTAATTTTAATTATATTATTCTTCTTCATGTATAATAAATATTATCAACAGCTCATGTATAGTTATTTTGGTACATCGGCCCATAGATCTGATAAACCGAATGAATTATTATCATTTTTAGTTCCCCATATAGAGAAATATATTGTTTTTGATATAAATATAGTACCCTTTTTATAAATTGTAAGTATATTATTATTCTTCATGCATAATATATATTATCAACGTCTCATCTTATAGTTATTTTGGTACATAGGCAAATAACTCTGATAAACCGAATAAAATAGTATCATTTTTAGTTCCCCATATAGTAAAATGTATTGTTGTTGACATAAATATAGTACTTTTTATAAAATGTAAGCATATTATTTACATTATTGCAATTTATTTGAAATATATTTATCTAAATAAGTTTAATAAGGACGGCATATTCCAAAGAACAGCTTTACAAATATTGAGGTAAGAAATTGAAAGGGAAAACACAAGAGTTACTTGCCGGACAAACAATTCTTTTATCTGCATAATTCGTTTTTCTCGTTTAACTGTAATCTGCGACTAATGATCCCAATGTTTTCCCATTTCATATTGTACTATACCGTATTACTAGGCTTAGGGTTATAAAATTCAGATATTGGAAGGCAAAAGCCGCATCTCACTATCTCAAACCAGTAAAATCCTAGTCAGAGGTAAAATCTTACGCTGCAAGGGATGTTAGTTATGTTTTCAATGTCACATAGCAAGTTCAATTTTGACTCCGCCCAAAAGGAAATAAGGTTTGATACACGATTTATTTCCATGGAAAATCTAGAAAGGGACTACTAGCGCCTTCAAAGAGCGTACAACGGTTGTTATCATAAGTTAGGCTTTTAACCGCACCCTTAAAGTGAGGCCCTCCGCAAGTCCAACATTTTCTGGTTTTATACTTCGTTTTATCTTTGCCGAATTGTGACTTACCCGCACCTTTAGAATTAACATATTTTTCCCTTCATCTGTCGTTTTGCCACCCAAGCAGATTCAGCATTTATGTTCATATTTGTAATTCCTAGCCTTGTTTCTTCAACCATCAATCTAGCTATTAATTTATCCAAAGTTCGATCTGCGACAGACGTCGAATCCCAAGCACTGTGGAAATATCGAAATTCGGACGGCATTGTGTTCAAAATTGTTGTTATGAGCATAGCATCAGATATAGGTTCATCCAGATCTTTTAAACGTCTAGCAAAAGACTCTAATTTACTTATGTGTGTTACAATATCGTCTCCGGGTGTATAACGATATTCACGGAATTGCGTTTGGAGTAAATATATCGAATCTGCAGATTTTTGTTCGTAAATGTTTAACAATTTTACCCACATTTCTCGTGTTGTATCACAATTCATGATCATTGAGAGTGGCTTTTTATCTAAAGTCGTAGCTAAAACTTCTTTCGCAACTTTATTAGCCTTTTTCCACCGATTTAATTCAACAGCATGTTCTTCGGTAGGCTTAACAAAACTTCCATCAATTAATTCCAACGCGTCACGAACGTCCAAAATTGCCCTAACTTGAAATTTCCATTGCATCCAGTTCCTTGAATCTACGAGCTTCCCGATTTTCACTCTGTCCCCATTCATTGTGCTTCGACAAAAGGTCAACAAAGTCCAGAAAAACAGTAAGCCTCGAAATATTCAATTTCAAATCTACCTTTAAAAAATACAAATCATAAGCTCAAACTCTTCGTGTCTGGGCCCATAACCTTTTGTGATGATTTCTAAATAACAACCAGTTAGCTATCAAATACAAAGGTAATATTTATTAATACTGAATACAATATTTAGTATGCAATATTTTGCTCAATGACGTTTTTACATTGACATACATTGACAGGTTTTTCAAGCAATTATTTTACATACATACTAGTTCAATTTTATTTCACAACACATTTCCACCGAGTTCCTGCTAACCTGCCGCCCAGCTCCCAAACGGCCAACCTGCCCGGCTTCACCATTCCTATCCACCAGCCGCCACCTTGGATCTTGGATGAGTAATGTTATTATTTAGTACATAATTTCATTGTTGCGCTGTATTAGCGACTACAGGTTCCATATAATTTTTGTGCACCAAAAAGAGGGCAATATTACTCGCTCTTCTCTATTAACACATTATTTTAGGACAGTCATTATCAGGCTGTATTTACTGTCAATTTTTATTAACGCATTATTTTTAGACAGTCATTATCAGGCTGTATTTACTGTCAATTTTTATTAACGCATTATTTTTAGGCAGTCATTATCAGACTATTTACTGTTGTACTTAGCATCATTGTTTGTTACCTAAATTTCTATCGTTTGCGGATTGTTCGTCGCCCGGTTTCAACTGGTTTGCATGGCCTGCGTCGTATGGTTGGCCAAAAATAGACGCATAGATGTCGATCGGGTTACGGGCTTTTTCGTATTTACCTCATTATCAGCCTTTTGTTTATTAAACATTTATTTACATTTTGTATTCGTTGAGTGTTATTTTGGGGAAAACCTGTTACGTTTTCAGGCAACAGTAGAATCACGGTAAGTGAAATAATTTATTTAGTCATTGCCGCACGTTTCGTAATTTGGCGTATAAAAGAAAAATTACGTGGCGCCCTATATCCCTTCTGTCATTAACATTAAAAACCCCCTCCCCCCCATCTTCACTGTGTAAAAGCTGGCGGTTGCACACCTGTCAACTAGGGTGCATAGTTGACTCCCGCACTTCGCTGTGCAAACTAACGTCACAAATTTTGGCGCCCAACGTGGGGCCCGACGCTAAAAAGAGCCTTGTTAATTTTTATTGTTGTCATCATTGTTGTTGCTATTATTGTTGCTACCATTGTTGTGACCATTGTTGACATCATTGTTGTGTTTATTGTTGATGGTATTGTGCGGTCATTGTGGGCACAAGACTATATTGGTCGTCCAATTGGTTGGAGCCCTATTGCGCCGAAAATTACAGGGCCATTCTTCAAAAACAATAGCCTTGTCCATTGTTGTATCCTTGTTTTGACTATTTTTAAATAGATTCTGAACTGATAGTACATGTGAGTGACATATGTATTTTGTCTTGTTTGTAAGTATTTAATATTAAGATGGTACAAATGAAAGAACTTAGTTTGTATGATCACGTAACAGAAACGTTATATCAAGTTTCATTGACATAAGAAATTCGTATTTAATTTTGAGGTTTACGGGAAGTCGAAATAACAAACAGACGTTCAATTAACTCTTTTAATGAATAATATTTCAGGTTACAATCTCAATACAAACAGTGCTTATACTGAACAAATAAAAACATATAAAGCACGACTTGACAACTAACAATAACAATTGACAGCCTATTACCAATTACTACATATTAGTTTCACAATGTGTCCGCAGATGTTACTTGGTTACAAGTTGTTCCAAATAATAAGTTAAAGTCAACATATGTTCTTATTTATTTAATCAATATTTAAACATACAAATGTAATAGTATTTTTTAGACGACTGCTTCAGAAAATAATAGATAACCCGACAGTAGCTGTTAACTTAAGATGAAAATATCGTACACTAACATGATATGAATATCGTACTAGCACAATATGGTTATATCGCTATGATGAGATGATTCCAATTCAACATAGTCAAGCAGCTTTGATTTATTATGTACTTATGTTATTTTTTGTGGTCATCTAAAAAATAATATTTATAACTCGTTCGAAAGTAATATCGTATTGCTCGTGTGTTCATTTCCTCGGTTCTATCTGGTTCGTCAAACTTTACAGACGCACGATATTTTTCACTTTCGATACTCGCTAAGAAATATATTATTACATTACAAGACAGGTAAAACGGTTTTTACTCCTGAAAGCAGGAAATGATTGGCGAGCGAGTAGGCGAGCCTGTCACCACCTTGAGGCAGTAAATCAGTTACCTGTCGTGTATGTACAATATTTTATTTGTTACTCACTAGTAAATCCAATTTACAATTATAACCATATAATGACAGTTATTTTTAACGTGGGTACTAACTTGTAAAACATGAACAATTTTGCTATCAGTTTTACAAATTAGTAACTACTCGTACAGTTGCCGTCAAAAAAGTATGAACTGCGGATTTCTACACTATTTCCATTTCAGTGGCCATGTTGAAAATGCTAAGTTATGAAGAATTGGCATCAACCGCAGGGCAAGGGACAGGGTGAGGAGAAGAGAAAAGTTGAGTATCAGTTCATACTTATTTGACGGCAAGTATCAATAGATGAAGTTTACAAGTGAGTAAGTTATTTACATAAGTCATATTTTACTATATATTCATTGGTTTTCGTTTATTTATTAAAGTTATTTCTGTTACATTAGAAACAAGAGAAGCGCACTACGTTCATGAAATGAAAGAACGTCGGTATGAGGAATGTTAGTTCATTGCATGATTTTTAACAAGTGAACCGTAGTTTAGCACGTACTTCTACAGATAAAATGCGAATCGCTCTGTTGAAATAATTTACCACAGTGAACCAGCTGTGTTTATACTTTCCCACAGTGACTTTGTTCGGATGCAGCATTTGTTCAACTGCCGGCGACTTGCGCCACACCGCTTTCAGAATGCAAGCAGTGCCTCGTCCATTGACTGAACACTTATTGGGTGAAGCCTCCCTTCTTCCACACCGGCGTTTCTTTCGTTGCACGTACTGTAAATACTTATAGAAAATCAGATTTAATGATTATTTTGAAATTAATTTTTATTATAATAAAATAATGAATACATGACTCGTCAGTAATATGTCTTTACTGTACTTGACTCGGAGCCGTAAAATACTCGGCACGAAGACCCTTGTATTTCATATTGGCTCCTCGTCAATAATGTATCATTTTCCTGACACTTATGTAAACAACTATTATAAAACTATAAAACTAAATAATAGTTATTTATGTTGTAAGGATCATAACGTGAACTATCATGGTGCTAGTCGTGAAGATTATCAAGCGAGGCGAAGCCGAGTTTGATAACATGACGGGCACCAGAAATTAAATTAAAATATTTGATAATGAACAAAATAAAATAATATGAAAAATTAGGAATGTTGTTTTTGAATTATGTGTGAAAAAATACCTCGTTGCCATAGCTCATTATAGTACTGAGCGGATTCATTATGGTCCAAGCCCTATAATGAAGGACATTACAGTACTGAAATTGTGGATACTACTGTTATTTTATTATTATAAAAATACTCGTATATGTTACAATGAAAGCATTCAAAAATTAGTCAATTGGTAAGTTTATTAGAAAATGTAAAACCAAATATGTGAAAAATAAGATACTGACACGGTGTCAGTGAAACTGACAGAAAATAACACGTAATTCGTAAGGCTAGGAATCAAGGTAATATATCTGAATTAATAAAACTTGCGTTACAGCAAAAGTATTGTAAACAACAAGCATTGTTTTAAAATGGAATGTGGTAACTTAGTTGAAAAAATATGAATTTTTGAAAAACACGCGTTGTATATCCACCCTTTTATCTCACATGCTTGTAGTCTTTACAAATGACAGTATGTTAAGTATTAAGAAAGGGAATGACAGTTTACCATTTGAAGACAATATTTGAGGACTTAGAGAAGGAAAGGCTCTAATTTTTTCAGAGATCAGTTATTCTTTGATCTTTATTTTTATTTACTTACCGCCTCATCTTCTGATTCACATCTCTTACATACTAGTAATTTTTAAATAAAATCTATTGCCTTGGAAACTCTGTCGGTACACATTAAAAAAACCCGATCGAGCAAAAATAATACTGTATAGTAAATTTTTTCAAAGATGTCCGATCAAGACGAACGAATTAACAATTTGGCATGTATTTATCTCTTTAGCGAGAAGCTGGTGCAATAAAAATGGACATAACACGCTTGGCTTTAAAAAATTCATATTGCTTCGACTAAGTTAGGACATTCTACTTTAATACGATGCTCGTTGTTAACAATACGTTCCCTGTATCGTAAGTTTATTTATTAATTCAGATATATTACCTTAATTCAAAGGCGTACGAATAACACTGGGTCCGTATCTTAATTTTCGCATATTTGGTTTGACATTTGCTACTAAACTTACCAATTGACTTAGTTTTGAAATTTTGAATGTTTTTACTGTAACATATATTTTTATAATAATAAAATAATAGTTGTATCTTATGTACCCTCATAAAAACTGAGTAAACGACACTACTGAATTTGATAGAACTCAATTATGATTCATACAATTCGTGGAAAAGTTCCCCTAGGTCATAACGATGATTGGACGACCAGGAAATCTTTAAAAAAATGCGTTCTTAGGATACTAGATCTGGAAGTAATATGCAGAAATGGGGCCGTTCCAGTGAATCGATACTATGTGATTGTGCCCATTTGCAAACTAAAACTATCTCATAGTATGTGAACTGTGTCTAAATACCTGCAAAACAGAGTACCTTATAAAGTCTACTCCAAACGCTCTATATATGGCTAGATTTTTGGCAACTACTTGTTAGTGTTAGTGTTATAGTTTCATAGTTCCATATTTGCTCATTTTTGGATAATGTATGTATCATCAGTTTTGAGAAAAAAATTACGCTTCAAATTTTATTCCTAAATAAGGTCTAAACTCTGTTTGAAATAACGAAAGAATTTTCATAGTTAGTGAGGGTGTGTTACATTTTTGATGTTTAAAAATATGCGCCATTTGCACAAAACTGTATGAGAATAAATACAGGGAAATAGCCAGGTAAAACTTAATAAACGACAATACAACAACAAATAATGCACAGCACTTGCACCGAATGAAATCATAATTACAAAATAATATTTGAATTGTGTTTGTGTACACCGCGCTGGACTACAGCGCATAGCAAGCAATAGAACCACAAGAATCTATCTGTAGAAATTCTTTCGTTATTTCAAACAGAGCATAGTTTAGTTTTCAATGGATATAATTAATACATAATACTTTTTTTATAATATTTGTCAATGTACCTACAACTTGTAACTCTAGACAGAAGCAAATATTTACTATTCATACAGCGAAAACAAACTATGGGCTACAAAACCCTGTTACTTATATTTGTTCCCTCTACAATAAAATATTTTTTAGTGTAAATAATATTCACATTTTTTGTGATTCACTGCAAGAATTTCGACGTAAATTACTTATTTTTTTCTCAATTTCATTAATTATTCATCTTCTTTTAGCCATTAAATAAAATAAGCTAAATTATTAATTTATATTTGTAAATATGTAATATTATAATTACTCTGTGTCTGCTCGTGTATTGTATATCTTGTGCTGTTTCTCACTTATAATTGGAACTTTGTCCTGTTGAGTGAGTGATTTAAATAAATAAATAATTAGGCTAGTTGGACACGAAACTTAACGTTTTCGGAGATCAAAATATTGAACAGATCAGTATTTACCGAACTATACGACAATGTGAATATAGTATATATTAATGTACAAAAAAGTAGGCGATATAACTTTTACCTTCGATGCGAAACAGCAGACTGATTCAAAGTGCTTAAGACAAAGTTAAAATGTCATCGCGTAAATTAATTCGTCGATTTAGAATTTAAAGATCATTGTTAGCAGATTTTGGTCAGAAATGATTTAAAATTTCGAAAAAGAAATAATATAACCAAATAGACAGCAGCCCAGTTTAACTAAATCTTCATATGCGAAGCATTATGGAGGCAGCCAATAGAAAATAGGGTGAAAGAGTATAATCCCCCAAATGTTTCTTAGGCGCGACTAATTGAAAACTTTTGGGCATTTCTTAGAAGAAAAGTACCTATACAATAATGACTTAGAACGAACAACAATTGCAGACAATATTTCTGACAATCCGGAAAGTAGATTTCACATCTTCCAGAGGTACAAGTTATTAAAAAACTGCGTCGCCTTGAAAATAACTGTCCACTCTCAGTGTTGTAAAACTTGATTTCTTATCTCCTCATCATTGATTCAATAAAACAACTCTTTCTCAAAACTTTTGTTACATACGTTGTTCAAAATATCAATTGTTTACTTGTTTGTCTATTTCTATTATTTTCACAATATTTTATTATGCGTCTGATACGATTAAATAAATAATACTTGAAGTTTATGTTTTCCTCTTCCCAAATTAAAAGAACTGCTTCAAAAACAAAATAAATGCAATATAAAATTCTAAAATCTGAAATCAATTATTATTATGAAAAATGATTACGAAGAAACTATTTTTAACATTACCATTAACAACAATTTACTATTTAATGATGCAATTCCGAAGAAACTAATATCACACTTATTATACACAGATTGAAGTAATATGGTATTTCTCTGAAAAAAAAAATGCTGATATTTCGGAGGCCATTATGAGAAGAAACTATAAGATATAACATCGGTTAAATGGGACGTTTGTTGCCAATTTCTCTAGCGATTCCTAAAATATAAGTAATGCTTATCTACCCAGTGTGCACCACGTAGGCATTATCTAGTCAAATTACGTTCACACTGGCGACTAAGAATTATATATCTGAATTTAGGAATTACTTAGTATTTGATTTCCGATGCCCAAATCAATAAGCATTTCCAAACGACAGTTGACACCTCAAAATGAAAATAGTACTAGTTTGTTGAATATGTTATAGTTAGGGATATTAAAATTACATTAATTATTGTGAATAATGTAATTCATAATTTTTACCAAAATGCTTTAAATCAAACCACCTGCTGTCATACGCGTTCTGGATTTTACTTCTATTGTCAAATTATAAAAAAAATTAAACGTTTATATCAGAGCGCCAAAATACATATCATAATAATTACTAACGATATAAGTAGGATATAAACATTATTAACGCACGTATTGTAAATTGCCCTACCAGCTCGCAAGGCGAGTTAGTGTAATTACTTAATGGGCTTATTCTGTAACTCAGTGGTTATCTTTGGATAACTGGTTATAAATTTTAACCAATCAAATATGCTGATATATACCAAAAAATTAAATTCCTAGTTGTCAAATCAATAGCTATTGGTTATAAATTTTAACCAGTTGTTAAAAATTAACCACTTTGTTTGTGCAATAATAATGTAGTATCCCGCGAATATCGTACAAAATTTTATCTATCACTGTTTACCATATCGCACTCATTTTAGATATTTAATAACCTTCTCATCCCATTGGATGCTTTAATGAAAATTATTAACACACTAGAATTCCATTACCACACTCATTGGGCAAATCAATCCATTACATAACTAGAATGAGTGCGATATGGTAAACTTATCCCACGGTTATATTTAAAGATAACTTATATGAGTATTTCAATGCGTATGTATGTAATATCTAGCTGAGTAGTGCATTGTTTGGTGAAATCCAAAATGAAATATCAAATTAGGTTTCAATTTCTTTTCCCTTTGAAACATGTTTCTAGATTACCAATTGTTTTAGATTTGTTTAAATATGGAATTTAAAATGTATCTAGAGCATATGACAAATTTTGGCATATTTCTGATGACTTCCTAAAGGTGCAGATATACCATTTAACCGAAGTCGTATATCTTATAATTTCCCCACAATTCGCACAATCTTTGTAAATATACAATAATACGAGTACTTACAATTTCAACCAAGTTATTATCAAAATAACAAAAGCACCAGTCGCTAATATTTTGCAGAAATTTCTTTTCCTGAAAGAATTTTTATTTTTAGTTTCACCATTATCTTCAGTAATACACTCGTACATAACAAAATTAGGCCCTAAACTTATAAAAGTGAGAATTTCACGTTTGGAATTCATAAAAAAGTGTACACTTCACTTGTATACCTAAGTGAAGTGCGCCTTCCCCTCATCTCACTGAAGTATCAATGTCACAGATGAACAGTTTTCGCATAAAGTCAAAACAGGTAGTGTGCACGTTCAAATTCCATATAACGTTTAATGTACATCAAAATATGTTTTCACATTAGTCCAGTCAATGGGGACCAAAATAGACCTTTGCCTTACAAAAGGTGGTATATATAATATATACAGGCTGTTTCAAAAATAATGTAAACAAATTTAAGAGCATATAGTACTGACCAAAATAAGTAAAAAAGCTTAATTTACATGGGTCCGATCTTCAATAGTTTCTAAGATAGACAACAGTGAAAATTTAGTTTTTACGGGGTTTGTCTCTGCTATCTTGAAAACTATAAGAATAACGACTTTGATTAAACAAGACCTTTTGTATACCTCTCAGAGGTAATCTTAGATGTGCTTTTGTTTTTTTTTTATTAAATAATTGTACTAAGTTAAATGTTGTGGTGACCTTGGCTAATAATTAATTTTCAAATAACTTCGTAACTATTAGAAATTGAGAAAAATGTTTCATATAAAATCTTATTGTTTTTTTTTGTTGACTATTTACTGGCAGATAAAATTTTGTTCGATCACTATCTTTGTCAGTTTTCTTCGATTTTCGTTTTTCTCGGAAGCAAATGAAGATCAGATCTATATTGATTAAGCTTTATTTCTCTTTTGGTCAATACTAAATGCCCTTAAAAAATATTACACTTTCTGTGAAACACCTTGTATTTAGTACACCTGATTAGTATTAATCATTGTACATACATTTTGGGTTTAGAATGCTATATGTAAGTGTCCAGTCGCTTTTGGTGTTTCGCTGTAGGGAAAAACAAATTGAAAACAAAAAAAACCTACTCTGATTTAATATATGCAGTTAATAATTACTTAATTTAATTATTTCTTTTTAGCATTTTATGAATGGTCCTTTTATGTTTATACTTTTTGTAATTTAGAGCCTCTAAGGTGGCTTCACACATTGTCTTTATATATGTATTTTCACCGAGTTCACATCTGGCAAATAACTTTGGTGTCGATTTGTCCACATAGTTTTTAATATAGTTTATTTTTGGTTTTTATGCATTTCGCTTACTCTGGTATATCTGGGAAATTGACCGATTATTCTCAAGCACGATATTACCATTTACACGAACTTCATTTTTAATTTGTGGTCTTCTTTTAGTGAGTAGTATTACTTTTGTTTTATCATTATTTATTTTTATTTACCACTTTTCGAAATGTTTTTTCGTTCGGTGTATGCACTCGCTAAGTCTTCTAGCAATTGTATCCAGTCAGTATGATTGGGTAAAATAAGCAGTATCGTCGGCATATAGGGCAACTTCGGTTCCAGTTCTTTTCGGTATATCATTGAGGTATAGACAGAATAGAATCGGGCCTAAGATCGATCCCTTTGCTACTCCTGCTTTGATTGTCCTCTCAGACGAATATGTTCTATTAACTTTCACAATGAATTTTCTTTCGCGTATTTATGCGTGTATGAGATCGATTAAGTATATTGGAAATTCGAATTCAATTAATTTCAAAATAGGTTCTTTGAGCCACATACTATCGAAGGCTTTTCAACATCAATTAATACTGCTTACACGTGTTTATTCTTATTATATGCGTCTGTTATATAATCACATACACTTACAAGGTGTGCTGTTGTTGAGTGGCCTCGTCTAAATCCAAATTGTTCTGCAATTACTAGATTTTTATGTTTGTCGTGTTCTTTTAATCTAGCATATACTACTCTTTCCACTATTTTACTGATGCCATTTAGTAAGCTTATTGGCTTGTAATTTTTTTGGAATTGCGGTTTTTCCAGGTTTGTGTATAATAATTAGTTTGGAATTTTTATATTCTTCTGGAAAATAGGTTAACATTAATATTGAATTTGTTATTTTTGGTAAAAATACTAGTGCTTTTCTGGACAGACTTTTTAATACTGCTCGTATATTAGTAACTCCATCTATTCCTGGGGATTTCTTGTTTATCAGTTTTCTTATTATTTTATGAATTTTTGTTAGTTTTGTAAGCCTTGCGGTCAGGTATTTTGATGGTTTATTATTATAATATTGTTTTATTTTCATGTTTATTTTCTTATAATGACAAGTATTTCCCAAGTCTATATAAGCTTTATGAACTTTTTCAAAATGATCGGCCGGTTTATTTACTGTTTTTAGTGGTGGTATTGTGCTACTCGCTTTCTTATAGTGTTTCATAAGTGTTCCTATTCTTCAATTTCTTGTTTACTATGCCCTGTAGTGTTTTTAGGCTAGTTTTAATTGTTGGAGAACGCGAGTGTTGATATTTGCGTCGGGTCCGGTTTTTGACTTTGATCCAAACTTTTATTTCCTCTGGAATTGTTTGCTTGATTTCATACTTCTGCAAATGCGGCACATGATTTTTGTGGCTTCGCTTATCGCAGTGTAAAGGACCGTAATTTGTGTGTTGAATTCGTCTTTATTTGCGACTATAAGATTTGCCGTTGGGATATTTTCATCTAGAATTCTTTTAAATTCTTTCCAGTTTGTTGCTCTGTAATTCAGTGTTGGTACCGGAGTTTTCCATGTGACTTTTATGTTAATAGTAAACACGACAGGATTGTGATCGGAGTTAAAAAAATTCTTGGTTCGGGTATGCTGGCGTGTGATACATTTTTTAGAAGTACTATGGCAAGTAAACTAGGCCTTCCTCTGGTGGGAAAGTGATTTGGTTCCTTTAGTGCTATTATTTGAAGCTGCCTATTACTAGCAAAATCTAGTAGTGTACTGTTCTGCAGTTCCGGTTGTTTGTTGGGCAATTCCAACTTAGATGTTTGGCATTCAGGTCTTCAAATATGATAACGTTTCTGTGCTGTTTACGTCGTTTACTAAGATCATTCTTACGTAGTTGCTTTTTCAGTGAATTGTATACTGCTGTTATTATCATATTATTATTCGTTGTTTTATCTTGTATGTAGCTTACATTGTTGTTAATGTTGGGGTTGCTATTTGGCTGTGTTCGCGGTGGCGATCATTCCTATATATCCTTTGATCCTTAGTTTATATCTGTCATCCAAACGGGTTTCATTTAATCCTAGAATGTCTATTTTATGTTCTTTCATATAATCTGTAAGTTCTATAACTTCATCTTTGTGGTACATTCGTTAGGAGGATGCGGTCCTGAGCATTTAACACATTTTATGGTTTTATGGTAGTTTTTTGCTATGTGCCAAGAGGATTGGCACTTCCCTATAGCATTGTACTATTTTTGCTTCATTTTTCTAGGTCACTTTTAACTTTATTCTGCGCTAAACAATACGCAAGTCTATTATAAAAGCTGTCTCTAATATTATGCAGTTGTCTGGCATTTATTTTTTTACATTTGTTAAAAATTGCAGGTTTAAGTTGTTCGATATTTTGAAATCTCTCTCTGTTTACAACATTTTTCAAATGTCCCCACAAAAAAAAAGTCGCACGACGTTAAATCGGGAGACCGTGCAGGCCAATGAATTGTTCCTCCTCTGCCAATCCAACTGTGCGAGAATGTGTCATTTAAGTACTCTCGTACTCCATGAGCATTATGTGCAGGACAGCCATCCTGTTGAAACCACATAATTTCCAAAATGAAATTTACAATTTCTTGTCCTATCTTTTCCAAAAGAAGTTCTAAATATGTATCTGAATTAATTTTTTCAGTAGAAAACGGTCCAATAATATGGCTACCGAGTAAATCAGCCCACACATTTACTCTTTGTATGTACTGAGAATTAGTTTCTAAAATGTTGTGCGGATTTTGCTGTGACCAATACCGACAATTATGTAGATTTGGCTTTTGGTTTAAAGTGAACGTACATTCGTCCGTAAAACAAATATTTTTTATAAAATTTCTGCTCTCATTTGCCCTTTCCATCATAATTTCGCAAAAGGTGGCACGATTTTCAAAATCATTTAGAGAAAGTTCCTGATGACAGTGATACTTGTATGGATGGTATTTATATTTCTTAAAAATATTGTAAACTGATACATGGCTAATACCGACTTCGGTCGCGATTTTCCTTAAACTAAGGGTAGGGTTTGCTTCAATTAAAGCCAAGACATTTTCTTTATTTTTATAAGACACATTATTCATATCTTATTTCTTATTGAATGTTCCAGTCTCTTCGAATTTTTTAATAAAAGATTCTATTGTGGTTTTACTTGGAATTTGTCGACGTGTCCAGACTACACTTATTAAATCACGTATTTTTCTGTAGCTTTGTCCAAAGTAACACCGTTTTATGATCTGGAGCTTTTCTTCATGATAGAATTGTTCCATGCGTTTAAAAAAATATGTAAATGAACGAAAATCACAAAACACAAACTTTTTTGACAGTTAAGATGTCATAAAATTGTTCGTAATTTTGTTTGAGTTCCATGGGTATTGCTATAAAACAGCATTTAAAAAAAACAATTAAAATTGATTTTATCGGTTATGAAATGTCAAAAATAAAATCTTGTTACTAATTTAAATGCAGAATTTAATTCTCTACAACATTTATTTGAAGTATATATGTCTAAAATAATTTGGGAACTTTTGCGCAAGAAAAAACTGATTTCCCATGTAAAACGCTTATGGCCAGGGTTTTAGTTAAAAAAAATAAATTTAAGAGTTGTGAAGAGATATAGCCAGAACTGCCGGCCATAACCATAACCATACACCATATGTATCGAAATTTAAAGAACTTGAATTTTTCATCCCCGTCCCGACTTAAACAACATATAATAAAATCGTTGCTACCCCACCTTTTGTAGGACAAAAACCTCTATTGATTGGACTACGAGTTATTTTATCAGTGAATCAAGGAATGTGGAACACGATTTATAAACAAGAGTTAAATTTGAAATACATGTCCGATTACACAAAAATTTTCTTAGAATGGCATTCCAATGTGATTATGTGATTGCAGAGTATGAATAGAGAAATCACATATCTACATAGGTTTTTAGCAACATGTTTGACGAGATTGTTTTATTTTTACGCAGCGTTTGTTTCCATATGTGATTAATTTGTATGTTTAGTTGTGACAAACAAACAATGAGGTGTAAAAAATTATCGAAACGGTGTAAAGGTGTATATTACAATAGGAGTTAAGAAATTAAGAATTTCGCTCGCGCATGTGCCACAGCGAATTCGTTTCTTCACGAGTGTTGTATAACATTTTGTTCAATCATGCTATTGCAATATTAGAAAAAAATATTTAAATTTGTACTAATACATTCATACATGGAGTGTAAAGTAAAATAGGCGGCGGAATACTTTGTTAGTTTTTGTATTTATTAACGTTTGAAATTGTTATTTAACTGTCAAATTCTGCAGATCTTACAAGAAAAATAATTAAAATGTGAAGCGGTCGGCAATACTAGTAAGAAAATTCGTGTAGGTATTGGTAATAGAGGTACCTACTGTGAAAAACACTGAGATAAATGAAATGTAATTTCCTGGCATGTTTAACAGTGTTGCCAGATTGGGCTACTTTTCGCCAATTGGGCTATATATGAGCATGATTCGCTATAACTAATTTGTCGAAAATAGCCCATAGCCAATTTGGGCTATCTCTTATTAAAAACGATAATTTTTTTTTCAATATAGCAACGTAAGGTCATTCAATAAAACGGTTAAGTGTAATAATCACTTATGAGATTATGATGTTTTAAAGTTGCGCAACTTTAAATACCCCGTCACTGTACAGGAAGGTACATATGGCTGTTAAAGACAGTGTAGTCAGTGACCTCTATCGTAGTATCTTAGAGATCGCTGATCGACTGATCCGCTGATCACTTCACTATTATACGTACTGGTACTGATTACTGATATCACCAAATATGTAGAAGTGAAATAGTGACTTATTTTTAACGAAATGGAAAAGTTTTCAAAATACCCAAAAAGGTACAATCCGGACTGGGAACAGAATGTTATATTTAAAGGTAATTGAACACTACAATAATTTTTTTTTTAAATAATGATAGACCGTAATATTTATTTCTTAATTGGGAAGTTAACCTAGAAATGAAATGACTAACTTTAAATTGACAATATCATGTCGAAACGAAATGTCAAATGAGTTGTCAAATATTTCTATCAAAATTTCGATATTCACTTTTCTGTTATTCTATAACGTGTACCTAGTTAAGGTTTTTTCTAAAAGCGATGCAATTGGCCATTAATCTTATGCCATAAAGGTTTACAATAACGTGTTTTTAAGGCTGGTTGAAAGAGAGTACAAATAAATTAGGTGCATATTGCACACTTTGTAAATCAGAATTGAGAGCCCAGAAAAATGATTTAAAAAAACATGCAGAAACTATGGTACACAAAAAAAATGTAGAAAAATTTTCACGCCGTCCTGCTTCTAATAATCAACAAACTCTTAACAATTTAGGTAAGATTTTGAAATTACACATCTAAAATGTTATAAAATATGAATTATTATTGTTTTACTAGGTGTAACAACAACACAAACAGTTTCCGAATTAATGAAGACGCAAGAGCTGAAATTAGCTACATATATTGCATTACATTCTGCTGTACGAGGGGTAGATCACTTAACCTATATGCTGAATGCTGAATGAAACAGAAGCTACACCGAAGAAAATTAGAATGCATAGAACGAAATGCTCGGTATTAATTAAAAATGTAATTTCGCCTTCATTATTAGAAGAAATTGTCAACGATGTAGGCCAATCATCATATTCTTTAGTGGTAGATGAATCAACAGATGTTTCCGTTAATAAATACATGGCCGTTTGTATAATTTTTTTTAGTACATCTTTAAATCAAATAAGAACAGAGTATTTAGGAATGTTTGAAGTTACAAGAGCAACTGCTGATCAATTGTACATGGATCTTAAATCATTTCTGAATAAAAATAAATTGCCTTATAAAAATATTTTTGGCATAGGAACAGATGGAGCAAATAATATGATAGGACAATTTAATTCCTTATACTCTAAATTAAAGCAAGATATACCTACTCTCCAACTAATTGTGTCTGCCACTCAATTCATTTATGCAGTTCTTATGCAGTTCAAGAATTGCCCAGTAATTTGGATTTTTTAATTCGTGAGAGCTACAATTGGTTTTCCCATAGTCCTTTACGAATTCATAATTATAATGCCATATACAGTGTAATGAATGATGGAAACATGCCTTTAAAACTTAGTCAACCCTCAAAAACTTAGATGGCTCTCGAGGTATTTTTGTGTAGATAAAATATTAAACCAGTGGGAGGAATTGAAAGTTCATTTTCAAATTTCAAGTTTAAATGAAAAATGCTATACAGCTAGGATTTTGTCAGAAATGTACAAAGATAATCAAAATTATTTATACTTAGTATTTCTGAGGCCAATTCTGAAAAGTTTAAATGAAACTAATTTACTTTTTCAGAGTGAATATGCAGATATTTGTGTTGTCCATGACAAATTGAAATCATTAATTACTTGACTTGCTATAAGGTTTTTAAAGCCTAAATTTGTAGAACATCTACAACAAAAAAAGTGGTGCTTAAAAGAACTATCGACAGTTCTTAATAATGAGTTATCCATTCAATCTATAGAAACAGTCGACTATGGCCTAATTTTCAAAACTAAATTAAATGAAATGAATGATTTAGTATCAGCGAAAACAGTAGATGCATTAAAACTAAGATGTCTCAATTTTCTAAAAACTTTAACCAAGGAACTATGCAAGCGCATGCCTGAAAATTTGAAACTAACAGAAAAATTAAAATATTTTTCTCCATCTGTGTGTTTAAGTCAAATACGGCCGAAATTTGAAAATTTACCGATTGAATATATAGATTCCGAGACAATAGAATTATTGGAAAGCCTATGGAGAGATTTGTTAGCTGTAAATTGGAATGAAGTATGTATAACTGAAGGTATACCTGCAGATACTGTACAGTTTTGGATAAAAGTGCTCAAATTCAAAAATGGTATTGGAAAACAGTGTTTTAAAGAATTAGCCACTTACGTTTAAAGATTATTATCATTACCCCTAAGTAATGCCACTATAGAAAGAGTATTTTCTATAATGGCTTCTATCAAAACGAAAGCAAGAAATAGAATACATTTTGCTATGTTAGATGCAATATTACGTGTTCAATGTTATTGTTATGCCAGAAAGGGTTGTTGTAAGGATTTGCAAATAAATAATAAAATGCTTTCTTTATTTACATCCCAAATGTACCTAGATCTATTAAATGACCAATCAGATAACAAGAATTCTGAATTTGAAGAAATGTTACAAGTTCTGAACGAATAAAATCGTGTGTTTAGCATAATATACATTATAAATATGTGCAATAATTTTCTATTTTTGTAAAATATTTCAATAAAACATTAAATACGACGTTGGTTTTATTTTTTGTGTATTTAAGGGCCGCTTTAATAGTAATATTTCAATTGATTTTAATTCATTATGAGTTCTAGTTATGTCCACAAAGTTATGTAAGTGCGACTACTTTGGGCTATATTTCTAGTTATATTGGCTATACTGACAAAAAATTATCTGGCAACACTGTTCAAGTAAGAAACAACAAGTTTCAATAGCAGGATTGAACAAATTATTTTGTTCACATGAAAATTACCTGTACAGTAGTTATTGAAAACAGCATTTACAACTAAACATGACAGCAAGTGATATTTTATCTATCTTCCACAGTACCTTCCATTACCTCTAATTTTGCTGCCAATTGCAAATGTTTATAAACTCAAACAATAGCAACGTGCCACGCCACATATGCTAATTTGCACTCCATGTATAAATCTATTAGTGAAAAATTTAATATTTTTTCTAATATTTCAATAGCAGGATTGAATAAAATGCTTTACAACACTCGTGAAGAAACGAATTCGCTCACTTATGTGCCTTTGACCACTCGGCTATGCATGAGCGAAATTCTTATTTTCTTCATTCGTATTGTAAGAAACTATTGGATGCTTCGGCATACTACATACTTTGAGGAAGAGAAGCGTGTAAATGTTCCCCTAATTATTCCATTTTCGTTTGTAGAAGATGTAAGTAGTATATTTCACATGACAATTCCCAATGTACTTATTTCCGAATATTATTACATTTTACAGAGTTTATACTGCTTTGGACATGTAAGATGACGGTAAATAATATCAAAAATGAATTTAAACGTGGATCCATTTCATCACCAAAAAATTACTGATCCGTCAAAAATCAATGCGAAACATTGACAGTTTTACTCAGTTTGCAATTCGTCGTACAGGACCTACTATTTACAAATATAGTAAAAGTAAATTGCTTTTTAAAGCCCCGTTTTTATTATGAATTTTAAGTACATATTTTATAATTAAATTAAAAATTATTTCTGCGTTGTGTATTCAAAGTTCTTTTCGTATACATTAATTGTTGTAATCAATTAATTTATTAATGATTGTAATCAATTGAAGATTCTTGCTGGAGAGTTCATAAATTTGACTATAGATGTCATCTCCATCGACTAGATATATCGGCTTCACTACCTGGTCCATATAAATTAACTGAATGACGTTATCATATTGGAATGCCACTTTTAGAGAAATTTGACTATTCGCAAAAAAAAAAATACTTGACATCTGATGTCGAAATGGAAATGATCCCAAATGGGGAGAATAATATCTATCTTTGCATTAGAAGAGCGTTAGCTAGCGATAAACTGTGTAATAAAAAATTTAAATGTAAGAGATTTTGTTCAGTACCACAGTGTAATAATTATAAAACAGAGAATGGGCAATGCATTATCTCCCTGAAGATCAAAAATATAGACAACATGGGTTATTGCCTTTAAAATTGGAAAAAAAGGTTAACAAAAATATATGAATGTGTGCTCAGAACATTTTAAACAAATCAACAAATTTTATGAAAGGTACGTTATTGTGGAAAAGATATATTATTTCATTACGTATAGTGTACGTTTAACAGGATATAGAGTATTGAATCGGTCTTGAAATTTAACTTATCAATGTCATTAAATAGTCTCAGTTAAGATGCCAAAGTTAACAGAAAACGAGAAACACATACTTGGTTGTTCTTCCATTTTTCTGGAGTACAAGTATATATGTTTATGTAATTTAATAGTAACTCAAAAAAGATGAAAAACTTACTCTACAATGGATAAAATTGTGAGATGATAGTGACAACAGTGACAACTCTATTGACAGTTGATTGAAAAATTGTATTTAAATAGCTAAAAAAATCTGATGTGGCACCACACGACTTCCTTGTACGCAAGACCAATATGAAGATGAAGTATAGACTCAATTATAAAATTGCACGTGTTTGGCGTAATTTGACATTAACATCTATTTTTTTTACTTTTTTGTTATTTTTTGTCCTAATCCATAACAAGCTTCATTACAAAAACCAAAAAGTATTTGTTTTAAATTTACATATCTTGCTTATACAAAGGGCTAATTTAATAATACTTGATGTGTTAGACGCAGAATTTATTTCTCTAAAATTCTTATTAAAAGCATTTATTTCTAAAATCAAAATGAAGCCATTTTATTCAAGAAAAACTGTTAACAACTTCAGGTTATATATCACTTCCGGTTAGCCTGTTTTAACCAAAATCTGCGATGTTATTCCAATTGACATAAAAGTCTTATATACCAAATTTGAAAAGTTTTGGAGTATATTTTAATATAGTTCTTCATTAAAATCTATTATAGGCTTCAAATAAAGTACCATTTCTGGAAATTATGTAATGACCAAAAAGGGAGATGCACAACTAGATGTTATAGAAGTCCTAAATACAAAATTTCAACTTTCTACGGCTTACCGTTTTTGAGTTATGCGAGATACATACGCACGTACGTACGTACGTACAGACGTCACGACGAAATTAGTCAGAATGGATTCAGAGATGGTCAAAATGGATATTTCCGTTGAAATCTCAAAACCGAAATTTTTCGCGATTACAATACTTCCTTTACTTCGTACAACGAAGTAAAAAGATAAAAACTCGGTTACTTGATTTTTAAGGTGTACGTGATTTTATTGCAAGCCAGTGTACGTAGTTTTGAGAAAGCACAAAAGAAACATTCAGTTAGAGATGAGAGAATGGAACAACGAAATATTAATAGTACATAATTATCTATTGAAATTTGCAAAAATAGTTAAATGGAACTAATGAACATGAGGCTTGCCACTCTTTCACGCAATCTTTTAATTTAGTGCGTATATGTATATATGTGGTGAATTTTTCACGTTGAATGTTTGGAGACAGTGCAACAATTTCATTTTCTTCGTAGTCTTTTTGTAGTAGTACGTAGTATCTACATAATATGATATATCCCACTATAATAAATAATAACTTTATATTAAGGTTACAATGAAGAATTAATAACATCTTCTCCTTCTACCATCGGTCTTGATTACCTTCTAGATCAGAAAAAAGAGTCGAGTATTGGCACAATACTAAAATGAACATGTCTTTCTATACGCTGCGAAGCTGGTCACATGACGGCAGCTCGCAACTGCGCGCAAAATGAAATAAATATGAAATATAAATTTCCATTAAACTACTTAAAATTGAAGTCACGACTGAATATTTATACAGGGTGTTATGTAAGTAACGTGACATAAGTTACGAATTGATAAAGAAGGTTGAAACGTATCGTAATCTGCAATAATTTCTTTACTAATGCACTTGTTGCACTAGTAAAAGCACTTCAAGATGGACCAATAACAATTATTTATTTAACTAACGAATTATTGATCACAATAGATTGAGAGAACACAACAACACTTGTAATTTTTTTAAGTTTCGGGTTAGAGGCAGAACACAGATAAGTCACTTTCTATTAATTTTGGCGCATTTCTCCGTAACCCAAATGCATGTCGGTGTATTCTTGATTAGTGAAAGTAACAGGCTTTTCTACATATCTAAGTACTACGCCACTTATTGTAAATTCAGCGTCATTTATGACAAGAAATATTGTTTTTTTTTAACAACTAGAATTTTAGATTTTAATATATTAAGAAGCTGCTTCGTAATTGGTCGGCTTTGCAGTCTAACAACTTTTACAACTTGACAGACTGTGTAGAATATATTTCAGATTCTAACTTCTTTCAATTCTCTTTATCATATTATGAACTATGGCACATTACTTACATATCATCATGTATAATACTATTTTAATTTAATTTTTCTTTAATGCCAATTAAAATATTTGTGCAACCGGGCATTAGTCTTTTAACCTTCACATACAATTGCGCAAAATAAAATGTAACTAAAACGTTGCATCTATCTTCCTCTGACAGTTAGCTTATGTCTGCTTTAATGGCAAATTCAAATATAAAGTAGTTTTCGAGAAGAAAGTACAGATTATAGCTGCAACATTTTCACGCAAATTTATCTACTCGTTCTCCGAAATAGAGTAGTTAGCTTAGTTTGCTGTTTGCTTCACTGTTTTGTTGTCTACGAGAATTGAAATACCACATAAATACAGAGTGATCAAATATGACTGAAGATCACGTAACAACTTTTATTCCAAAATTATATCAAAATTATATTTAAATATTCCGTAATTCATCAAAACTATATTCCATATATGACAGATGATATGTGTATGACATTTGATAAATATCGTTGCCGTACGTCAATTTATTTGATATTTTTTTCGCGTAGGTATCTTCGTGAAAAACATTTTAGTAATTTTGTCATTACGTCTCTTAATGAAGAGCGTGATAAATTTCTTCTTACAGAATATTTTCGTTCGGATGAACGTAAAGAAGATGGTTCTTATAATTATTCTTATGACGGCTGTCAAAAGTGCCCATGGATATAATAATGCTATCATTGTAAGTAAGCCGTAAATGTCTAAATCGTATGGAGCAGCACGCTTCAGCCATTTGTGATCACTGTAGTGATAAAAAACAACTTACCATTCCGATCATCATTTCCGCTGAAATTACAGTGGCAATAATACCAGAAGAAGACATTAAAGATACAACAAATAATGTTTCAACAACTATTCCAGTTTTCATGTAGATAAAGCTAGTTGCACCAACCACAAATACGTACATGAAGAACACTAGACTAGAACCAAAAGTCACATACTGTGATACAAGTTTAGTCAGCTCACATTGCCTAAAATGTATATCGATCAATATTTGTAGATTTATGTTAGATTGATGTTGGTTATCTGTAAACTCCATGTTGTTTCCTACAATACTAGTTTCCATTGTTTCAATGTCTTCCTTTATTACTTTATTTAGTTCATAAAATCGCTGGCCGCAGAGAAATGATTGTCCAACATAGATAAAAATTGGATTTACGACCACGCAATGTGCTGAATATATCAAATAGGCCTTGCTCAGAGTTAGAGTTATGTCCTCATGGAACATGGTAAGAACTTGGCAAACAATTAATGAAAATACACTCAAATATATCAATGCACAAAAAAATAATGTGCTAACAACCGAGACTTCAAAATGAATTGGCACGTTTATTTGTGCCATGATATTATCTGTTTCTAAATTTTTCATAAGTGCAGAAACATAGATATTTTTGTCTTTTATAATATAAAACAGGACAAGTAAATTATACATTCCTATGATGAAATAAACAATTGCAGTGATCAGTTGAGCAGAAGGCAATGTTTTATATAAAATATAATTCTGGATAACATTTATAGATAGTATTGAGCAGATTACATGACCTGAAATTAAATTAATTTTATTTTCTATTAAAATTAAATAATTAATTTGTTTTTATACAAGCTTGCAGTTGTACCAAAAAATAAATTCGTATGATTACGAAGTTTCTAGTTAATCGAATACAAGTAATGTAATAATAATTTATTGCCCAACAGTTCATTACAAACCAAAGAATGAATATTTTAAACTGAAACAGTTTGCTTCCTTATCAATAAAAAAAGAAGAAAATTCAACTAATATTTTTTGTCGTAAAAGTACATTGTTATTTTATTAACGAGTGATGGTTCTTATATAGATACATATATCATACGAGTAGCCGAGACGCAGCCTGGTAGGGTTTAGGGGGGGTTGAGGGTTCAAACCCTCGAACAGGTGCGAGTATAAGGATTTAACATTGTATAATAGTTTTACGCAACTTGCTGCTCTCCTGTTCATTTTACAGTTTCGTTCAACGACCAAATATAACTAGACAAAACTTAATTTGGTTTATTTTAATTTCGGCTGGCCAGACAGAGAAACTAGAGATAGAGATATGTCTTGTCTACTCCGAGTATTTCTCACTAGATGTCACCACTGAGACCACGTAGAGTATCGGTGTCTAGTTTGAACGTGGCTCACTAGAGGCGCAAGTGTTCTTAGGTAAAATTTCGTCGGTTACATTGAAGGTTAACATTAAATAATTTAGACGGTTTAATATTAAAGAAAAACCAACGAGCCACTCACAAAACCACTACAACTACAAAACAAATACAAAATACACATGCTTCTACGTGGCTTCTAGTGAGCAACGTTCAAACTAAACACTGACACTCTACGTGGCCTGTAGTGAGAAATACTCGAACTAGACAAGACATATCTCTATCTCTAGTTTCTCTGTCTGGCCAGCCGAAATCAAAACATTCAGTGAGGAGGGATAGGGAATGTTTTGTCTAGTTATATTTGGTCGTTGGTTTGGTTTGTTTTCAATTTTAAAATACATTTCAAAAGTTCCGTTAGTTAGTAGCAATAGCCATGACATGACATTGTAGAAACAATCTTCATATTAATTTGCTGACAATTACTATTTTTTGTATAAACTAAATTAAATAATTAATGTTTATTCGAATAAGAAACGTATCTTTATTCTAAAGAATTATTATGATGGAAATACTTATCGAAGAATACGGGATTTATTTTCCATGAATCATATTGAGGTTTGACGTTTATAAATAATTTCTGAAAACCAGAAAAAAGAGAACAAACAGAAATTTTGTGTTAAAACTGTGAAGTAACTAGAAATATTATAAAAAAATACAAAATCAATTTGGAATCTACGTAAAATTACAAATTCAACAATATGCTTGAAGTGAATTTTTATTGAAGAATTAAATTGGAGAAACGTAAGAGAAAATTATGAATATTAACCTGCTACGCTATGATAATAGGCAGGTTGTAAAAACAGTTGAGATAATATTGAGTAATATTTAAATTAGTTGTTTAAATAATAAGTTATTTTTGTTACATTCTACAGAAGTGATACAGAATGATTAAAAGTCATGTGAACTGAAAATATTCTGATTATAATCAAAATGATCATCCTTGGAAAAAATTAGCATCAATTTACCGGCATTATCAAATTATGTTACCTATATTACCGACATTTTTATTATGTAGGTACAGTTTGTTTTTATGTTGTAAAATTAATCTATTATTTATTCAAATCGTTATGTTAGAATGGTGTTTACGGAAAAAAAACATGACAAGTTTATTTTGGAAGCATATTTTCGTAAATAAAATGATTCTACTCTAAATATCCCGAATACATTTATTTTCATATGACGTAATCACATTCAAATATTTTTCTTATGTGATATGGTATTAAATATTTACCAGTGAGTATTATATAGTCAAAAATTCGTAGCTTTCTCTTTTGAAATTGAACCTTGTCATCAATAATTGTATATGTATATAATAATATTCCAATTGCATAATTGAACTGGTTAACCCAATACATTGTATCAAGGGTTGAATCATATCTTATTTTAAAATTTAATTTATTTGCTATGCTATTTAATATAATTGCTACTTTGCAATTTATTATTTCTAATAAACCGTACATGGTGATATGATGTGTCTGTTGTAACTGAGAGATTCTTCATTTTAAATTACAAATATATACATTACCGATAATCATACTTTATTATAGTTAATGAGAATGAGATATAAATCAATCAGGATATTTGTAATAAAATAAATATGCAAAAAATCGAATTTTCAACATGATACACATATCTTCATCACCATAGTTACACCACAATACATTGCAATGTTAATCTAATTTCAATAAAAAATATAAAATATTGATTATTTAATTTGGGGTTATAAAACGAAATTATGAAAAATATTGTATGTAATAATAAACCATAGATAAAATATAGTATACGACTCGTCATAATGAGTATTATTATTTATTGGACGGAACACTAGCCAAAGAAGGCATAGCAATTGAAAAATACAAAGATATAAGGGATTGACAGAGTAACAGTAATAACTCGGCGAGGGAATTCCAGATGTAGATGCTAAACAAGTGCATATTCGCATAGGAAATTAATATATGGGGAAAAAGTGTCGGAATGCAAAAATTAGACAGTATGTAATACATGAATCGTAGATAAAGTACAGCATACAACTCGCTATAATGGATATGGTCTTTCCATCTGAAGAGACACCTGCGCGAAGTACGCATTTGCGTCTTAAAAAGAGAGGCAAATATGAGTAACAAGGAATACTACGCTACTCTCTGTTCTGCGTAACATCAGTTTCAATTTTCCTCATTCTGTTGTTGACATCGCTTGGATTCACATCGCGCTCAGTTCTGCATTTTGACATTTGACCTACTCGTATTGTTACTTGTTTGTATGTTTTCGTGGTATATTCACATTGTTATTGTTATTTGTTTGTTTTCGCGGTATATTTGTTTTTGTTATTGTTTCTTGTTTGTTTGCAATATGTAATTTATCGATTTAATAAAATATATATAAACTTTTTTGCATTTTCATGAATATTTAAATAATACTGTCAATAACATCATTTAAATTAAAATTTATTAATATTTTAATAACGTTTACATTTAGAAAATAATAAATTAAATCTGTTCATTTATGAATGAAATAGCGTATATACAGTGTATTTAACTGGTGGATTGCGATATTGGTACTTCAGTTCTCGCACCGCTTTGGTAGGTTGTGTAGTATATCATATAAGCACCGCCTCTACGCGCAGGCCAGGTGTCTCTTCAGATGGAAAGACCTATATTATTTCGGATGATTACAAACTTCATCCTCGATAATAAGAGCAGCCATTATAGCATCGTTGTATAATATACTATTAAATAATTTGAAATAGTCTGGTTCATGCAAAATGACTTTTTATACGACCATTGTGACAAGTATGATATATCAACGTAGTATCCAAACACTGAAAGTTAAACTTATCACAAATGTTACGATATATTTCATATCGTAATAGATGACACGGTTGCTAGGTTACTAGGTCTTTATTTTCTAGCTTTTGAAATATAGTTGCTTCATTATATAGATACATAATTTATGCTCGTCTAAAAAATAATGTTCATAACTTGTATGAAATTCAAATATCTTAGCTCGTGTATATTGACTTGTACTCCGCTACGCGTTATGCGTCAATTTACACACATGATACGTATTTGGTAGTTTTTATAACTTGTTACGAAAATAACTATTTCAAGGTAATTTATTGATTCGATCTGGAAACATTATGAAACAACACATCTCTTGAATGATTTTCTATGAAATTTTTGTCTATTGTAATAGTAATTACAATTATTGTTTCATTCTTTTTTTATGGTTCATGTTATATACATAAAATAAAACATAGTTATCGTTGAAATAATTGATATGTAATGTATTGAATTGACAAGTAGTCAAATAATAAAGTATTCACAAGTTATTACCCTGGTATTTACCGTAAATAATATATGTAATATAAAGCTCGGATTTATATGCAAGGAAAATAGGAAGTATATGCGCATATATATGCAGGCTTTTATTGGAAAATATGCAGTTAGGTGTCCAATACATTCAAAAACATATGCAAAATATGCAGTACAAGAATACAAGAAATATAGCAAAAAAATACTCACTCAACTACATATCATTTGTAATATTTACGTAAAGTTTAAATACAGTATAGAATTATTTTTATTATGTAAAATATAAACAAATAATGTTTTTAACAAATTTATTTGCTTATAAATACAGTTATATTGACATGCTTAATATTAATTATTTACAGAAATTTACAATCTAGTAGTACGAACTACGGAATATAAATTTATTTACATTAATAATAAAATGTTTTTCGAAGTTACCCATTTTAAATGATTGCCTTCTGTCACTTAGCATGTGTTTATACATAGAAAAGCTGCGTTCTACGTCGACTGATGTAATAGGAGCATATTTTAATGATGACAATATTTGATGGTCAATTCTTAGCTCGTCTGAAAATTCCCCATCCAAAACTTTTGATACAAGAGTTAAAGTGGTGAAACCTTCGTTTTTTTTTTTTTTTTTTGAGAACTTCCTCTAATTTATTTGATACTGATTGAGCAATAAGCCCCTCTGCTTCATTAATAGTTAACTTTAATTGTGCTACTAATTTAACTGATTCATTTAAAGGTACTCCCTGTCTTTCAAATTTTGTCATTGTCTCAATAACTAATTTATAATTGTTATTAATAAAACTCAAGTTTTGGCCTATTTAATATTTTTTGCACCGTTTATTGCCGCAGATGAATCATCATTAAATTTTGACATTATTTCTTTAATTTGTTGTAAATATTTGAAATAAAACAAAGCCGCGTCAAGACATGTGCCCCATCGTGTAACTACAGGTTTAGGGGAAAGTGGAACATCTGTTAGAATTTCTCTATATATTTGAACTCTTATAGGAACTTTAATAAAAACTTTTTCATATTATTAATTAAATCGTTTACTAACGGAAATTGATTTCTTATTTCTTCGGCGACTTTATTTATTCCGTGAGCGACGCAAGTACAATGTATTAAATTAGGATAAAATATTTTTTAATGTATTCCAGCCTTTACCATGTATGTAGCAGCATCAGTTAGTAACAATACGATTTTATCGAATTGAACAGTATTTGGCAAAAATATATTAGTCAAATTTTCTTGTATAAATCTACTCATAGTTACGTTATTCGTTTTTTCTAATTCTTTTAACTGCAATTAAATAAGGTTTTGCTACAAAATTTTCAGATAAAATGCCAATTAATAAATTTGCTATATATCCGCATATAACCGCATACATCTGTAGTTTCATCAACAATAATGTAATAGAAATAATTTTCTACGAGTAAATGTGTTTTAATTTTAGACAAAGTTTCAGCGTAACATGTATCTAAAGTTCTTTTCCTTAACGTACTTTCATCCGGAATGCTCTTTTTACAATACTTTTCAAGAATCATCCTAAAACTAGGGTTACTTAACTTATGTAATGGAATGTTCGATGCAAGCATGGCGTGACATAAATCGGACTTAAATGTATTCTCTTCAGTTTTTCTTAAATGAACCTACAAAGATTCCCGCATGGATGTCTGCGATACATTCGATGTATTTCTCTTTTCAGAATTTATTTTGTGAAGAGGAGTCCTGCAGTGCTGGTCTATCAGATACTTTCTTGTGCTGGATATCTATTAAATAACAAATAAAATCAATTAAATCCACCTCTTGTTTAGTTGCAGATAATAAAGGGGGTTTATGAATAGGCTGCTCACTCCACCCCGTTGAGCAGCCATTTACTCGTTTTCCGGGTTATTACACTTTCAGTTCCGTGCCAAGACGCCTACCTTGCCACAGCGGAAGCAAACCAGCCTAGGCGAATTCTGGCAATCTCTGCGAAAGTGGCCTTCTCCGCCGCATCGGTAACACCCATTTGCTCCACGAAGCGAGGTTATTCCGATACCAGAGTATCGCATTACCGCGGAAAAAGTCGGGTAATGAGTTCAATAACTCGTCGCCAGAAATATGATAACACGTTTGAAGTTCCGTCAGTCGTTCCAAGAAGGTGGTTGGATCAGTTTTCCCATCAAAGTGAACGTTCCACTTGCGGACGGTTTCACAAATTTGAATAGGAGAGCGATCTTTTTCAATGGGAGGCTGGTCTGGGCTGATGGAAGCTGCAGCGGGTTGACTCTTGGTACAGGATGTAGCAGACCGAATGAACTGGACTAGTTGTTCTCGTAGTTGGGCCACCGGCCCCTCAGTATCCAGTCCGAATTTCTCTAACTCTGCTTCTAATGCTTCTTTATTTAAATCATAAACCCAGCTTGTCTTTACGTGGCCAGTTGGTTCTTTTGGTTCATCGTTTCCCAAGTTTGATATATTTCAGGTCCCTGCTCGGCCGCCAAATTCTTGTGACGAACTTTGGGTTGGGCACAAGGTATTTGGCGCAAGTTTGCCTCGGGCGCCAATCTCGGACAATCACAGACCGGTTATGTCCAGGGTTATAAATAAAGCACAGGGCTCGATGAAGATGTGGTCTTTTATTCTCACAGCCAATTTCCTACAGTCGCTTTGGCTCACAAAGAATGACTACACAGTTCCTGAATTATGGCCGGTGCAAGCTTAATGGTTTGACTAATGACAGCGTTCCCTCGATACGATGGTTCCTTTCGGTCTAACTTAGCCCCACCTGAGTCTAACTCCAAACCGACGCCCGGCGTCGCGACGCGGATCAGCGTTGGCGACTTGTTACACGTGTCCAAATTGAATATCGAAATCGGTACTTCAGTACCCCGAACGGTTCCCGAGTTTTAGACGAAAAACCAGATGATAACGTCACTGGTACGATCTCCAGTAGGCAGAGACGTTATTAACTCTACTGGGCGTCTTCCCCGATCTCGATGCTCGCCGGAGCCGACGGTCGCTGTTTTAGTCTATCCTCCGAGGTATGGTGATCTCTCCACTCTAACGAGTCGAGGTTCTCTCCGAGGATTAGTCCTAACTCAACGAACGTTCTAAACACCCAACTTTGAGTGGCGGCGTCGCGGTCCATGGTTTAGGAATCTCTACTAAAGGTTATCGATGGTCTCTCCACTCAACGAGTCGAGGTTCTCTCGGTGAGTGACACAGGGAACGTGACGCTTTACACCCAAATATTGGGTCGCGTGGTTTACCACCGGACTACTCTACCCAGAACTTCGGTTCTGTCTAAAAAATCCTGTTTTTGAACTTTCCACAAAAACGCTATTTACTTTACCTGCACTTTCCAGCAGTTTTCACGGCCTAGTTCACTCTCTCGGCTTTTCGCTGAGGGTTACGATTAGAGCTCTCTGCGTCTCGCGGAGGAACACTACTCTCCTTACTTGCAAATCGGCCCCGGCTTTTATAGCCAAATCTTAAAAAACCAAATTAAACTTGCACCAAGTGGTCTGCAAAGCATGTGATTTGGAACAAGGGTTGCTACCTAAGATACCAGGTTTACAATAACATGATTCGGAAGCCCTTGTCCTCCGAATAAAAGTTTTCATACTAAACGGCTTACTAGTACTAGCTCTATAATCAATTGAAATTACGGTTTACTGCTATTAAACAAAATAAGGGTTGCAAAAGTAGTTTCTCAATACTTTACAGTACTCCCTGCAAAACCGTAACAATACCCTGCTACACACAAATTTCCATAGTACTACCTCAACCAGTACTACTTCTAAGTGTCTCTGAACCGATAACATTCCAAAATGTAACTTAGAAAGATGAATGAAAATGAAACCCTGATGTAAAATAACATTAAATACTTTGTGCGAAGCCCAGCTTCGTCACACCATTTTAAATGATTGCCTTCTGTCACTTAGCATGTTTTTATACATAGAAAGCTGCGTTCTACGCAGTGGCGTAGCTAGTATAGTAGTTGTGACGGGGCAAGAAGTGATAAAAAGGCGCTAGTGATATTTGCTGATGATGTAGCTACATTTTCGTTATGGCTAGTAAAAATTTTTAAAAAAAGTATTTTTTTCTTTTTTTATAATTCAACATAAAATAGTAGTACTTACCTATCTATATTTTGACCTTTATCTTTCATATTAAAAAATAAATTTTTAATATTTTGAGAATGCTCTTGTGCTTTCTCAAAAGCCTTTTTGTCAATCTTTCGTTTGCAGACATTTTTTTGTTTCCAGACATGATCCTTTCTTATAATTATTTTATGTTTTAACCTCAAACAAGAGTAGCAGTGTAGCACTCAGACTCAGATATAGGTTATTCGTGACTGTTCGCGCTTCGCTCTACCAAGTGTCAGAAACCTAAACTACTACGTACTGCGTATGTAGAAAATACGTATACCTCTTATAAAAATGAGTCAAAAAGTTTTCCGATTTACAATGTTGCAGGGCTAATGATAATGTGATAATATATAGTATAACTTGCAGCTAATTACTAAAATTATGCAATTATGATAATTTGAATTTGTTATATTGGTAAGTAAAAAAGGCGCCATGTCGTTGTAGAAAGCTAGCGTGGGGACAATTGCCCCGCTGTCCCCATGGTAGCTACGCCACTGGTTCTACGTCGACAGATGTAATAGGGGCATATTTTAATGATAACAATATTTGATGGTCAATTCTTAGCTCGTCTGAAAATACCCATCCAAAACTTTTGATACGAGAGTTAAAGTGGTGAAATCTTCGTTTTTTTTGAGAACTTCCCCTAATTTTTTTGATACTGATTGAGCAATAAGCCTCTCTGCTTCATTAATAGTTAACTTTAATTGTGCTACTAATTTAACTGATTCATTTAAAGGTACTCCCTGTCTTTCTAATTCTGTCATTGTCTCAATAATTAATTTATAATTGTTATTAATAAAACTCAAGTTTTGGCCTATTTGTGGATCATTTAATATTTTCTGCACCTTTTATTGCCGCAGATGAATCATCATTAAATTTTGACATTATTTCTTTAATTTGTTGTAAATATTTGAAATAAAACAAAGCCGCGTCAAGCCATGTGCCCCATCGTGTAACTACAGGTTTAGGGGAAAGTGGAACATCTGTTAGAATTTCTCTATATATTTGAACTCTTATAGGAACTTTAATAAAAACTTTTTCATATTATTAATTAAATCGTTTACTAACGGAAATTGATTTCTTATTTCTTCGGCGACTTTATTTATTCCGTGAGCGACGCAAGTACAATGTATTAAATTAGAATAAAATATTTTTTAATGTATTCCAGCCTTTACCATGTATGTAGCAGCATCAGTTAGCAACAATATGATTTTATCGAATTGTACAGAATTTGGCAAAAATATATTAGTCAAATTTTCTTGTATAAATCTACTGATAGTTACGTTATTCGTTTTTTCTAATTCTTTTAACTGCAATTAAATAAGGTTTTGCTACAAAATTTTCAGATAAAATGCCAATTAATAAATTTGCTATATATCGACCGCATGCATCTGTAGTTTCATCAACAATAATTTAATAAAAATAATTTTCTACGAGTAAATGTGTCTTAATTTTAGACAAAGTTTCAGCGTAACATGTATCTAAAGTTCTTTTCCTTAACGTACTTTCATCCGGAATGCTCTTTTTACAATACTTTTCAAGAATCATCCTAAAACTAGGGTTACTTAACTTATGTAATGGAATGTTCGATGCAAGCATGGCGTGACATAAATCGGACTTAAATGTATCCTCTTCAGTTTTTCTTAAATGAACCTACAAAGATTCCCGCATGGATGTCTGCGATACATTCGATGTATTTCTCTTTTCAGAATTTATTTTGTGAAGAGGAGTCCTGCAGTGCTGGTCTATCAGATACTTTCTTGTGCTGGATATCTATTAAATAACAAATAAAATCAATTAAATTTGTTATTAAAAATAAATGTATGTTAAACAACTTACCGACTTGCCACAAGGTTTACAGAAAATATTTTCGCCGTCTGTAGGTAGTTCCGGGTAGGGACGAATCCACGCAAATAATTTTGAAGCCATTATTTTAAAAACGTTACTGTTCCGTAGGTAAAATCGGACGAATGGTTTCAAAATGTAATTGAAAGTGATGCACATTTTCCACCCCCTCTCTATACAAAGATAATCACTGGTTCGGTGACTTCAAGGCTCTTCAATAGATATAAGAATTTTATTGAAATTAACAAAGTAACGTAAATTTTAAAATAAGCACAAATATACACATCGCATTGAAATATACAAAAAAAATGCAAGAATTATTATTAGAGTGTTATTAAAATTGATAAAAATAACCTAACATTTAGAAAATATGCACAAATATGCACATCACAATGAAATATGCAAAAAAATGCAAAAATTAGGTGAAATATGCAAAAATATGCATTTTGCATATAATCCGAGCTTTAGTTATGAAAATCTTTTTGGTAAATACGCAGCTCCATCAGTTTCTATGATTGATGAGCTACCAATGAAAGAGTTACATACCGATTTTATTTTGATAATTTATTTACAAGTAGCACATTATTATCGTATCTGAGAGATCATGGTTATAGAGGAACAGGAACACTCCGCGAAAATCGGTTACCGAGAAACTGTCCTTTGGCAACAAAAAAAAAATATGAAAACTAATAAAAGCGCTGAATATTCATCAGCAATAGATAGGGATCATGGCATAATTTTTGTTAGATTGGCCGACAGTAATGTAGTTACTGCTGCCTTTGCATGCCATGGAATCAACCCTGTCAGTCAAGTAAAGCGCTATAGCCAAGCTGAAAAAAAGTTGTACTCGTTCCAAGACCGCATATCATTGGTAAATAAAATGATAATATGGGAGAAACCGACTTGATGGACGAGGGAATTTCTACTACGAATTGCAATTAGATCTAAAAAGTGATGGTGGTGTATATTTACATGGCTGATAGATGCTTCTGTGTATAACTCTTGGATTCTTAAAAAACAATCAGGTCATTCCATAAGTCAATTGGAATTTAGACGTTATCTGGTGCAGACCTATTTGACAATGTACAAAAATCAACCTAAAAGCTCCGGAAGACCTTCCATCTTTAATTTCAGCGTATCTCTAAACCGAGTTTCTGATGAACTCCGCTATGATGATCGCGAAGTTTTATTAATTCTAATTCCAAACAATAAAAGACGTCTTTGTGCAGGAGAAGACTGCAATGTTTTATGTTTATGGTTTTTAATTTTTGTCATGGTTTCGATAGCCTAATAACCTAGCGTTGCATGTATGCAACAGTACATACCGTGTGTCTGTCATAAAGGTGTACATAGGAGATTAACATGGGAAATAAGTTTTTTTGCAAATTCCTGCTCGCCTAATTATTTTAAGCAAAAACGCGTCAAATAAAAGTTTTAGGGCATAAAATTCTGCATCTAATTTAATAAACAGTATGACCTTAACATGTTTTGTAACGACAGTAATTAAATATGAAAATATCGAAAATTGCGTTGAAAATATCGACAGCCATGGAATTGAATAAAAAATAAATAAATGCTTCACGTTTTATGTGTCACAACTTAAGTTAACTTATTTGACGTTTCTAACAATTTGATTTGAAAAATATTGTTAATTATGGTAATAAGATAAATATTATATTAGACTAATAAATAAATTTAAAAATCACAGTTTTGTTTAAATAATATAAATTTATTAAAAATTCAACTGTGTAACAAAATTATGTATGATGCTATGATGTACTCCCAACCCATTTCCAATACATCTAGTGCTACAGAAGGGGACTAAACTTATTCCTAACACTATTTCTTCCAGTAACGCACGATTTCCTGCTCGTCCTATATTCTGATTACGCGGCGCACGTGTATTTTTTTTGAAGACACAGCAGTCTTCACATTTTGTCACGAATTTAGCAGTTCTGAAATCACGCTCTTCATTAGTATAAATATTCATTTTCTACTAATTTCAGACAATAAAACTAGAGACAAATTCAAATTGTCAGAAACGTCAAATAAGTTAACTTACGTTGTGACAGATAAAACGTCAAGCATTTATTTTTTGTTCAATTCCATGGCTGTCGATATTTTCAACGAAATTTTTGACATTTTCGTATTTAATTTCTGTCGTTACAAGGCATGTAAAGATAATTCTGTTTATTGATTTAGATGAAGAATTTTATGCCCTAAAACTTTTATTTGACGCGTTTTTGCCTAAAATAATTAGGCGAGCAGGAAATTGCAAAAAACTTATTTCCCATGTTAATCTCCTATGTGCACCTTTAAAATAGACACACGGTATATTGGCAATAGCAAGATCAAATTTTTTTTTTAAATACTGTTAATTACATTTAAATAAAGTTATTTATATACAAAAAATGTATTTTTTAACAGAAATGTAATTCTGGCCATATTGGGTTAAAAATAAACGAAAATTTCGCTTTCGGTAAAACTGGAAGTAGAAATTGCAAAAAGTGGCATTTAACTTTGCGGCTTTAAGATCCAAAAGAAATTTATTTAAACGAAGAAAGAATTGTGAAAAATTCATGGACCTCGCTCGTCATCTTTAGGTTAGGATGGTATTGTCTGATCAAAAAATTCGATGATGAGTTTTAATCAATAAGTATGTTTTAGTGTCCCTAGAATAAGATTTTACTATTTTTACGAGCATGTTGTGTGTGTGTGTGTGTGTGTGTGTGTGTGTGTGTGTGTGTGTGTGTGTGTGTGTGTGTGTGTTTGGGTGTGTGTGTATGTGTGTGTATATGTGTGTATATGTGTGTGTATGTGTGTGTGTGTGTGTGGGTGTGCGTATCAAAATTGTCGCATGTGGTAACTAATACTACAAATCCAAAAATTATAATTCTTTCGTATTCTTCTTCGTTGCATCCATATGAAGAGCTGATTAGATTTTGGTTATAATTGTATAACCGGAAGTACCCTCATTTGAAGATTTTGACAGTTTTTCTTGAAAAAACGATTTTAAATATCTTTTTTCACATTTAATGTTATTAAAAATATTAAAGAATATTTGATTCTCTATACGATTTGACTGCATTTTATTCAAAACTTCTGGAGTATTTATTGCCTTATACCATTTTTTCCTTACATCTTGAGAAGAATACAAACAAAAATTTTACTTTTACTTCTCAACGAGTTATTCTCGTAGGACGACACATAATATTATTGTAATGCCATTTTAAAATTACGGCAGGTACGTATATAAATTTAACTCCAAAATTGAATGGATTAAAAATTTATGGTCACATATTCCATTAGCCAATCAGCGTAGGGTTTCATTTTTAATGTGAAAAAGATTATAGTTTAAATACAATACAATAATCTTTTGTATTTTTAAATAGGTATCAATAACTTCTTGACAAGTAGTATAAACGTTGTTAGTGACGTCACCACATTGAATTTTGTAATATGTGATTAATAATAAATAATTACCAATGAGTATAGTATAGTCAAAAAATTGTAGTTTTCTCTTTCGAAGTTGAACCTTGTCATCAATAATTGGATTAACCCAATACAAAGTATCAAGGGTTGATTCATATCTTATTTTAATTTGAATTTATTTGCTATGATATTTAGTACAATTGCTATTTTGCCAGTTATTTCTAGTACTCCGAACATGTTTATGTGTCTGTTGTAAATGACAGAGATTTTTCATTGTAAATTATAAATAAATAAATGACATAATCATACTTTGGTATAATAATTAATGATAATGAGATATAAATGACAATTTAAATCATTTGGAATAGTTTGATTAATGAAAAATTACTACAAGCTTATTTGATTAGTTTGATCAGAAACATATGAAGGCCACACTGCAAAAGAAAGGAATGTCATTATGATGTAGTTTTCGGGAAATTAATAAAATATGTTTGTAGTATAATGTTTTTATTTATTTGAGTGCAATGTAAAAATCAAAGAATTATTATTATAGTTATTAAGGTACCAAGGGTGTTATAAGAACAATAAAGCTTAAGGTCGATAGTGAACTTGGGTTGTTCGTCGACCGTGGGCGTTATTGTTCTTTTAACTCCAGAGGTGCCTTCAACGTTTAATGTCTAACTAATTTATTATTTTTTCAAAAATTTTAATGTATTTTACATCTGTTTTGTTCATTATAAGATTGTTCGACAACAATCTAATTGTTTTAAACACTGTAACTAAGTAACGTGATGTACTTTTTGTCAATAAATACAATTTGTTTATTTGTCAAAATAACGCTAAACTGCATAACTCGTTTGTAAGAATGACCGAAGAATTACCCGAAAAGGTGTTGTTAAAAGCTGCAAAAGCGGTTGAAACTCTTGTGCCTCAAAAAACTCGAGAAGTTTATGAAAAGGAATACAGCCGATTTGAAAAATAGATGACAGAAAGCGAAGTGAGTACAATAAATGAAACAGTAATGATGGCATATTTTCAAAAGAGCTGTCCGAATCTTTCTCCCCTAATTCTTTATGGACAAAATTTTCCATGCTGAGAAAAGAACTTGTTAAGAAAAAAATCAAAAGCTCAGAAAAATTTATTCAACTTCAGCAGTACCTAAAACAAATTAATAAAAATTACCATGCTAAAAAATCTAAGGTTTTAACACGAGAACAAGTACTTACATTTCTAAAAGAAACACCGTTAGAAAAATACTTAATGTACAAAGTTGCCCTTGTAATAGGAATATTCGGAGCTTGTAGAAGAGATGAATTTGTTAAAATGCGAGTCAATGATGTTAGAGATATGGGTGAATACATTTCAATTGATATTCCGCAAAGTAAGAATGGTCAAACAAGAAGCTTTTTGATTATTCAGGAAAATGAAATGAATGCTCAACACTTAATACGGCTATACATATCGCTGCGTCCCAAAGGTGTGCCCCATGACAGATTTTTTGTATGCTACAGAGATAACAAATGTACAGTACAACCTGTAGGAAAAAATACTTTCGGAAATATCCCATGTACTATAGCCACATATTTAGGATTGGCTGATGCAAAATTATACACAGGGCACTGTGTGAGACGTACATCAGCAACTCTCCATTCTGATGCTGGTGGGAATACGGATAGCTTAATGAGATTAGGTGGATGGAAAAGTACATCGGTTGCCAGAAGCTACGTAGATAACAGCGAACATTCTAAACAAACAAATTCTTGTTTAGTAGTTGGTGTAAAAACAAGTAACACTAACACAATAATTAAAGAATCTACAATTCAGGTTATGTCAAACATAAATACCACACTTTCCACAGAAACGTCGAGTACAAAAGAACACGAAGGTATTGTATTGTCGGGAAAATTCGATAATTGTGTTTTTTATTTTAAATAAGTAAGTAGTTATATACTTTATGTATGATTATTATTGAAAATAAAGATATTCGTTTCAAACAGTGAACTGTATTGTGTCTTTTTCATAACATCTAATGTCCCTAGATTACTGTGGCGCGAACATGCACCAATAAAAAACCGCGAAATTTGAAAATCTAGGAACTTTAATAACATTAAATTTATATTTTCCTAGGTCATTATTTTTCAAAAATAATGCCCTAGGTCGTTATTTGTTATGTAATATCAATAGGAATGGAGTTATTATTAACATAATAAGAAACTAGTTGGACGTTAAATAAAATTAGAGTTTATCAAATGATAAGTAAATATTAAAAAGATAATTAAGAGATAATAAATTTAACTAACACTACGATAAACAAATATTAAATACTAATTTAAAAACTAAGAATATTATAAAACACTTAACCACAGTTTTTACTTACATTTTTTGAATAACGTATTTAAACTATTATGATTTGTCGACGAGAAATCATCTCATAACCTCATCATAATTATGCTCTTGCTCTTCCTCTATTCACAGATGTTTAGAAGCTGGGTTAATATACAATTTTATAATTTTTTTTTATCCAAAAATTAAATTTCTTTATTTTAAAAATTGTACCATTACGAATTTATTAATAATAAATATGTTTTCCGTTGATCGTTTATTAATTACTGGATTTGCAACTGCAAGAATGCAACCCCCACCATTGATCGTTTATTAATTAAGCCTCCTTTCCACCGAATGTTTTAGTGCTTAATGCTTAGTGATTTGTGCATAAGGCTTAATGCATTATGGCAATTTACTAGGATACCATTTCCAGCTATGTTCTTTGGGTACTTTGTTTAGTGATTAATTCGACAGACCAATGTAATGCTCTGTGGAACAATCGGTGGTATCGGCTGAATGGGCTGAATTGTCAACAGTTCACCATGAGTATCCCTTTCACAGCATATTGGGATTTTCAAATAAGAAAACGTTAACTAGCAGCGAATATTAGAACTACAAACAGTGGTATATATTTGAAATCTACCTGAAACTACAACTTTATGACTACAAAGACTATATTATACATATTTGAATTATAAATAAAAAATACTAATAAATGAGAAAATAATACGAAAACTAAAGAAACATAATGGGAGCGTTTGGGCAAAGCTTATCGTAGATGGCAGCAACGGACTAGCGTACTAATCCCGGGAATATTGGAACTGGTATCATCAAAGTTGTAACTTTATGACATGTGAACTATTCAATATATATTGTGTATTTAGTTCATAAATAATAATAATTTAAATAAATATATTATTTTTGAACATTATCTTTTCAGTTTAATTAGTTTGTAATAGTCCATTTTGCACCTTCGTTCGTTTATGTACAAACTTTTGTTGTGAGGTTATTTAAAAATTTTGAGAATGTCGGATAAAGGAAATTGTAATTTGTGGAAAATAGAAACGCCGTGGTGCGAGTGTAAGAGGAAGAAAAAAAGATTTAATTAAGAGGCAGGTCATTTTATTTTGACTATGCACGATGAAATTTAATTGATTTTTTTATGTTTTGTTTGTTTGTTTCGTACTTGAGGGAAAATATTAGCTGTTCTCAAATTCTCCATGTATTACGCATTCCTAAAAATTTGATTTACAAATAATTAACATAAACAAGTTTTAGATATTTATAAGCGTCACGAAAATCTTACTAGTATCATAACTTTCTGTGAGGAAATCTATTTTCTCAAAATGCTAAAAGTTTGGAGCATATTTTTTTAATTTTAATTAGTCTAACCATAACTTTCTTACTATTTTATCTTTCGGCAAACGATGCAAGTTTTTTTTTTTTTTACAAACACAACAGGAACGCATTTATATTTATGGACCTAACCCTGCTAATTGTGTTGGCGCGAACTGTCAATTTTCTTAACAAATTCTGCAAATTTAGTTACACTTTATGCTAGCGCGCTATATTACGTGTACGTATTTCACTACATACTTTCAGAAAATACGCTAGTCCAGTGCTGCCATTAATTCGCACAATAGCCACCAAACACTCCCATTGACAGCAATGCTACGCTTACAAGATGTCAACAAAAAGTATACTATTGTTTAATGCATTCAGCGCCATCTCTTGATACTTGAAAATCCCAGTAGGTAGCACGGAAGAAATATTAATTGCTTTGGTATTTGAAAATAAGTGTCTATGGAACAGGAGGTCCGCAGAATTTAAACAAACAGATAAAAAAAATGCAGTCTGACACAAAATTGGCAAGGAAGGCAATATAACCGGTAAAATTGCAACTTTATAAAATATAATTACCTTCTATTACATTTAATTTTCATTATAATATGTATATCTAGTCAATGAAGTAGAAGATTTATTTAAAGCAATGTGTACAAAACATCAAAGGGAAAAAAGAGAGGAAAATCTCGCTTGTAGATGTGAAGCTGGCGCATCCAATAAAAAAAAATTTGTTAACAAAAATATGCTAAAATTTTTAGATAATGTGATAGCACCTAGAAGGTAATTTTAAACCTTAATAATAAAATAACAGTGAATTTTAATTTAAGTATATGCACCTACAGAACTTTTTTATCAATCAAAATGAACGAAGTAACAGAAGACATCACCATCAGTTTGGCGCGACTTGAAAAGAAAAGAGGGCTTTCGTGTTTGGAAAACGAGTCCCAGGCATCTTATGTATTACAAGATGGGGAACTAATAGTAGACGACTATGTTGTGTCACCGGGATGCGAAAGCCAACAGACTCTTGTTTTACTAGAAGAATCAATATCCCCAGTCCCGTTACAGGCAACTCCAGGATTATCCACAGCCACAAGAAAACTCAGTTGCTCAAAAAGCACTTGATATGTAGAAAGAGGAAAGAAACTGAAGATAAAACGACAACAACAAACATAGAATGCACATTTGCAGATATAGCAGCTGCGTTATCAACTCCGATTACTATACCCATTTCATCGGAGCAGAATGTGGACGTTCTATAACATTTTTGCACATATCTAATAATGAGGCTGAACAATCTTCCAATTCTAGAACGGCGGGTATTTGAAAGAAAAATTCAAAATGATTTAGCCGAAGTTGAAGATAATTTAAAAAATAAATAAAAAAGTGTTAGTTAATATTTCTGATACATATTATATAACTAGAATTGTACTTATGATTATTAAGTTTATTAACAAATACAAAGTTTTTCTTAAATTATGTTATTCTGCCATAGTACTGCACCTGTAGGGCTATTTAAATAATCCTCTAGGTCATTCCGGTATTTTTCAACAGTTGCCCTTGCATTTCTTGCTTTTCTTTTTAATTTGCGAATGTTTTGCATTGCACGATCTTTAGGCATACTTCTACGCCATTTTCCAGGAATTATATTTCCTGACGTATCAAATGTATCTGCGTAACTTGTTGGGCAATATTTATGTTATCCAGTAGTTCTTCGCTTTTAATAAAATTATGTAAGACAACAGCAGCTTTGATAATTAAATCAATTGTTGCCGGGTTTGCATTAATAACACGATGAAAAATTCGAAACCACGATAATAAGATGCCGAATGTATTTTCTATACAATGACAAGCACGCGATAAGCGATAGTTAAAAATTAATTAATTGCGACTTAATTGTGTACCACCGTATGGACGAAACAAATTTTTACTAAGCGGGAACACCTCATCTCCCACGAAGAAATACGGTACACAAATATCCGTACCAGTAATATTAATTTCTGGAGGTAAATTAAATTCGTTGTTTAGTAATTTGTTTCCAAAATTTGATACACGTAACAGTCAACCGTCGCTTTGCGATTCATATGCACCTATGTCTACATAAGAGTATTTTTGTGTAACTTTTTAGTGCGAAAATGAGTTCTACTAGGAATCTCACAAATATAGTTGAGCAGACCATTAGCTCTCTTTTGTCCAACGACAACTTTGTCGACAAGTTAATGGACAAACTTTTAGAGAGATTCAACAGTAGACTGGACGCGCAGAAAGCAGTATACGAAGGTATTATTGCTGAAATGAGCACGGAAATCAAACTCCTTGAGGACTGACTAGATCAGCAGGAGCAGTACTCCCGAAGGAACTGCATTCGGGTATTTGGTGTTCCTGAAGCGGCCAACGAGAAGACAGAGGAAGTTATTTGCAATGTGTTCCAGGATAAACTCAATGTAAGTGTATTTACAGACATGATAGACCGGTGTCACAGAACCGGTAGAAAACAACCAAGTGCAAATAATCCCAGTGCCAGTGCAAACTCTAAACCGCGTCCACGCCCTATAATTATTAAATTTACATCTTACAAGCACCGGTCTCTAGTTCTCCAGAACCGTAAGTACCTACGTGGAACCAACATCAGCATCAAAGAGAACTTGACTAAAAGTCAATTACAATTAGCCTCTAAAATTTTCTCTAATTTCGGCGGTACAATTATAAAAGTGACCCATCTTGATTTGCTAGCTGTTAATTAGCATTACTGTTTGTAATTTGGAACGTCAACTTATTATATTTTACATTTAATTTTAGTGGTATATATACCCAGCTGTTTAATCTCAACTCTTTTAATACATCTTTTTGCAAGTCAATTCGCATCTATAATTTTTTTACTCTAAACACACGGGGTCAACAAACTGTAATTACTATTAGTCTCTCTCTTTTTACCTCATTCTTTGCATTTGAATGTCATCATTTAATATTTATTATCAGAATGTAAGAGGACTGAACACCAAGTTACACACTTTTTATGATCATACTGCTTCTCGCGATTTAGATATAGTATGCTTAACAGAGTCCTGGCTTTATGACAGTATAAATTCTTCAGAATTGTTTACTTCTCAATATAATGTTTATAGGAAGGATAGAGACTTGGATAGGAGTGGCAAAAAACGTGGAGGAGGAGTCTTATGCGCCGTTAACAACAAATACAAATCCGTTCCTGTTACTATTGGTATACATCCGTCTTCTCTTTCTGATCTTGTGTGTGTTAAGGTGTGGCTTACTTCTACTATCTCTGTCTATATTATTGTTGTCTATATACCTCCGCCTATCTCTCTTGTTCAGCAAAATTACATTTTTGATTGCCTTGAAACATTTTTAACTGTTTCAAATTGTAATTTCGCAATTGTCGGTGATTTTAACATAACTAAATTAATCAACATTGACAATTTAAATGTTGATAAATTTGTATCTAATTTTGAAAATTTTGTTTAATTTTTAACGTAACGCAGTATAATAATGTAGTAAATTCTTACGGTAGATTGTTGGATGTTGTTGTAGCAAATTTACCATGCACTGTTACCAAAGATATGGAACCAATTTTTGATGAGGATACACATCATCCGGCTCTGTCAATTTCACTAGTACTAAATTCGTCCTTTAAAACTCCAAATTGTTCTTTTAACACTAATTCTCCGTCATATAATTTTTCTGCGGCTAACTATGATCTACTATATAGTCTACTGTCACAGGCTGACTGGAAAGAGCTTATGCAATATGCAGATGTTGATATCGCCTTCAATAGATTTTATCAAATAATTTATGACATTTTTGATAAATGTATTCCGGTTTATAAAAAACGTCCTTCGTCTAAGTATCCACCATGGTTTAACTCATACATAATTGACCAAATGCAACAAAAAAACAAATATCACAAGCTTTATAAATTATATAACAATGAATATCACTTGTCAGAATTCAAACGTTTGCGCGATTCTATTAAAAAGAATATTAAATTATAACATAATAAATACTTGAAAAATATCGAAAGCTCTATATCTACAGATCCTAGTAAGTTTTGGTCTTATGTTAATAACAAAAAACGCAGATCCCGCATTCCAGGTTACATGCAACTTCAAAATCAGAAATTTGAGAACTCTCCTAGTATAGTACAAGGTTTTGCTGATTATTTTTCAAGTGTGTATACTGAATCAAATGTTTGTGATTTTGACTTTGCTACTCCTGCTGACAACTGTGTCAGTAATACTACCAACATTGTAAGTGTCTCTAATGAAGATATTTTAACTGCAATTAAGTGCTTAAAAATACCCGAAATCCTGGACCCGACAATCTCTCGAAAAGCTTTTGATACTGTTGATCACTGTGTTCTTCTTCAAAAACTTCAAACCAATTTCAGTTTTTCTTCCAATCTAATTTCTCTTCTTCAGTCGTATCTACACGGTCGAAATTTGTTTGTACGCCTTAAGAACTTCAACTCTTCTCCCTTTATTGCCACTTCTGGTGTCCCATAAGGCTCAAATCTCGGTCCTTTGTTGTTCATATTGTTTATAAATGATATTGTTGATATTGTCAAAAATTCTGAAGTACTACTTTATGCTGATTATCTAAAAAAAATTAAAACTATCAATTCTTTAAATGATTGTTGTCTTCTGCAAAATGATACAGAGAATGTATTGGCTTGGTCTCAAAAATCTAAACTGTTTTTCAATTTCGGCAAATGTAAAATAATGAGCTATCTAGTAAAAAAATTTGTCTATACTTATCCTTATGTTATGGAAAATTCCAATCTTGATCGGGTTACACAGTTTACTGACCTTGGCGTAATTTTTGATAGCAAGCTTTATTTCAATTTGCATTATGATCACATAAAAAAGTCGTCATTAAAAATATTAGGTTTCATCATTCGTTCTTGCAAATCATTTCATAATTTGTCTACTTTTCATCGACTTATTATTCATTAGTAAGATTAAAACTGGAATACTGTCTCCATATATGGAACCCCATTTACAACAAATATATAAGTCAACTGGAATCTGTTCAAAAACGATTCGTTAAATATTGTTTTTATAAAAAATATAGGCACTATCCCAGTTTTGATATTACATATAACGAACTTTTATTTGACGCCAATATTATTTCTCTGTACAGTCGCCGAAAAATACAGTCTTGTTTATTTCTATATAAAATCATTAACAATGTTATTAATGACAGTTGTATCCTAGGCCATCTTGCGCTAAACATTCCTCGTATATCAGCGAGAAACAAATCAACTTTCAATTGTAATAAAGTTAGGACAAATTATGAAATGAAATCTCCAATCTGGCAAATGTGCAATATTTTTAATGAAATCCCTTGAAAGATAGATGTATTCGCTGATTCATTCAATATATTCAGACGAGATTTGATAAATTACTTTAGTTCTATAGATATTTAACTTTTAATTGTTATTTTTCATTGTTACTATTATAACTGTTAAAATTTAAATTTTCTTCTTAGTCATTTTTATTATTTACAATGTGTGTACTTTTTGCAGGGCTTTTATGTACTTAATTATTTGTATAATCATCCTGTAATTGGAACTTTTAAGTTCTGTTGGATTGTTTAAATAAATAAATAAATAATTAAATTTGTAATTCGCATCATAAATACCAAATAAAACGATAATACACTGTTTCTTGTAATTATAAATCTGTGAACCCGTATTTCTCGGTGCTTGTATCACACACTGTTTACCGTCAATTGCATCTAAACAGTGGAGCAGATACCATTCATTTTCGAATTTAAAAGCAATTCTTTCCCACTCCTCCTTTTGTGACGGAAACTTGAGATAAAATGGTGTTAATATTTCCTAAATTACTTGTCAGGTTTCTCTTATAATCTTGCAAGCAGTAGCCTTGCCAATGCGAAACGAATATGCAATTGAGGGCAATGAATCTCCGCGTAAAAGATGACCAAAACAAATTTAAAATTCCAGAGTGATATTTACTTACTAATTGTTTACTTAACTTACCGTAAAGTTATTGCTAATCTAGCACCAGGTGGAATAGATACCCGAAATGTATTATTTTTGACTATTTTATGATGAATTAATGATAAAAGTTTATCAAATTGATAAATGATGAGGCGAGTGTAATTAAAGAAGAGCATGTCGTCGCATAACCTCATCTCTAAGATAAGATTTTCCCAGTCTCCTTGTTCAAACCTTTTTTGGTTTATAGGATGAATCCACCAACGATGCTGACGTTTTTTTCTTTTTGCTTATTACACAAGCAGTCTTCAAAACAAATATTCCCGATACCATTGCCGTAATTCTTCTACTTTTTAATATTTCATAAACATAATTTTCTGTACCCATACCGAAATAAGATAGTCTTAAAAATTATGAACTAGAACTAGACTGACAGTTGACACTTGACAGTTCAGATTAGAAAAGCTAGACAAATGACATACATATATCCATCTCACAATTACGCTTATTATTAATTTTAATTGTTGCTCCCGACGATTTACATTACTGGTTAAATTTAATGTATTTATTTCATATACTCCCAGTATATATATATATATATATATATATATATATATATATATATATATATATATATATATATATACAGGGTGATTCATCGGTCTGTCCTCTCTTTATAACTCTTTTATTTTAAGCCAGATAGAAAAACCCTTTAAATATAATTTATATGATATATTATTGTCTATCTACGTACCATATGCATTTGTATACAGGATGCTCCGTTAAAGCGCAACAATATGTAACTTTATATTTCTTAATAGAACATCCTATATTTATTTATATATTTTGATAGTAAATTAGATTCCCTTTAAAAAAGTATTAAGTAATAATGGGTCTAAAATTATAAATTAAGAAGTTATTTACGTTCATAAAAAATAGTATTTCAGGGTGGAAAAAACCGTAATATAATACAAAATTTTGATTCTTTTTTATTAATACTTATTTTAAACGTTACACTAATTCCAAAGATGCTCTTAAAATTTAGTGACAGACTAAATAATGCAAAATTATAATAAATGCTCGAAAACTTGTCCTTCAACTTCAATAGATTTTTCTATTATAAATATTATATTAACCATCTCATCTTTACTAAAATTTGTATTATTCATTTTCACATTAACATCAACAGATAAACTAAGAGTATTTGGACAACTTGTTTGTTTAAATTCGAAACAACTGATCAAATTATCCATAGCTTACTTTGTTAAAAATAACATGGTAGAAACATATCATTCAACGAATAAGGGTAAATAACTTCTTAATTTATAATTTTTTTTTAAAGGGAATCTAATTTACTATCAAAATAAATAAATAAATATAGAGTGTTTCATTAAGAAATATAAAGTTACATATTGTTGCGCGTAAATGGAGCACCCTACGTAGATAGATAATACTATATCATATAAATTATATTTTTTCTGACTTAAAATAAAAGAGTTATAAAGAGAGGACAGACCGATGAATCACCCTGTATATATATATATATATATATATATATATATATATATATATATATATATATATATATATATGAATAAAGATATTTGAATTGAATTCGACCAGTATTGTGTTTTCCTGTTTAGCTAACCCTTTCCCACTCTAATTTCCGACATATATATATATATATATATATATATATATATATATATATATATATATATATATATATATATATATATATATATATATATGTCGGAAAACACAATACTGGTCGAATTCAATTCAAATATCTTTATTCACTGCCCTGTATCGTGGGCAATAATAGAATAGCAAAGCCCCCTACAATCTTACGCATTTATATTTATATGCTAATTAATTAAGTAACCTAAGCAACCACATAACATCCACACAAAAACAAATTAATAATTCTTATTAAACGCAGGTCCAGGTGGTGACGCAATCATCCATGATCAAAATAGTTGACGTAATGCTCACATATATATGTACCGAAGGATGTTGATTCTTCGGTACACACAATATAATGTACAGATAAGTAACTGGAAGTTAATGTTACATAATGAATAAAATGATGAAGTTCAATAAAGAAGAATGATATTATTCAAGAGCTATTTATTTTTTCCTGTTCTCTTGTCAAAAATTAAATAACAACAACCCATGAAAATAAACATAACAACAGTAAATAAAATAACGAAGTTCATAGATTGCTACTTCAAACATGAATAATACAAATGCAACAAATGTAAATAACGTAGGCCCTGTGTCGGCGCGAGCAACGTAAAAATAGTTTTTAAAATCGTATTACCCGCATCGGCACAGGAACTCCCCTCCAACGGATAGAGTCCACCACTAGAGTTTTCTGGTGTTTCATCTGTCTTGGTCCTTGGTTGGTATTCCACCGGAGTCACGTACGCCGGTTTCAGCCTGTCAATTGATACTATTTTTGATGTTTTTCCGATTTGGATCTCGAAAGTTTTGCTTTGACGCCTAATTACACGGAATGGGCCGGAATAAGGGCAAGAGAGTTTAGGTTTAATTCCGTCTTCTCGTAAAAATACAAATTTACATGTTTTTAAATCTTCGTGTATGAATGGAGTTATTTGTCGTCTTCGTGGAAGTGAGTAAGTAGTGTTTGAAAAAATGTTTCGTAAATTTTTAAGACATTATGTTCATTTAGGGGATGAAAGGAAGTTTGAATAAAAATTTCTCCCGGAATTCTTGAATTTTCTCCATATACGAGTTCGGCGGGGGAACATTTAATAGGTTCTTTATTGGCCGTTCGAATTCCTAATAAAAGAAATGGAAGATGTTCTATCCTATTAGTTGTTTGTGTAAGTTTAGCTAAAATAGCCGTTTTAACATGTTTATTTAAGATTTCGACTGTGCCGTTGCTTTGTGGATTATAGGAAGTAGTTTTAATACGAGTAGTCTCTAAAAACTTTGTTAAATCTGAAAATAATTTTGATTCAAAAGGAGTACCTTGATCGGTATTAATGAAAGGTGGTATGCCAAATCTAGATATATATTGTTCAAAGAAAGTTTGACTGATATCTTTAGCTGATGCTTCTTTTAATGGATAAGCTTCCGGTCTGCGGGAAAAACGATCTACTATTGTAAAAATATACCGATAATTATTAATAATTGGGAGTGGCCCAATAATATCTAAGTGAACATGACGAAAACGACCAGAAGGGCTTTTAAAAAAAACCTAATGGAGCTTTGGTATGTCTTGAAACTTTGGCTTTTTGACAATTAATGCAGCTCTTACACCAAGTATAAATATGTTTTGACATATGTGGCCAAAAATATTTTGTTGAAATAAATTTATTACATGGTTTATAGGCAGAATGAGATAAATTGTGAAATTTATTAAAAACACTTTGTCGAAATTGAGCAGGTAAATAAGGTCTTGGATACCCTTTACTTACTTCACAATAAAGGTCGGATTTAAAAGAAGGTAAAAATATACGTTGTAGTTTAAATTTGGAGTTTTTAGTTGTTGAGGTTAAATATTCCAATTCTTTGTCTGATAACTGTGCTTGTTGTATAGTTATTGGAATGATTTCTTGTATGGAAACAACTTCAATGCGTGATAAAATATCTGCGACAATGTTTTCCTTTCCCTTAATATAACGGATATCTGAAGTGAATTGTGCGATAAAGTCCAAATGTCTGTACTGACGAGGAGTTCTTTCCGCCTTTACGAATAGTGAAGTTGATAATGGTTTATGATCAGATGAAATAAAAAATTCTTTTCCTTCTACGTAATACCTAAAATGTTTAGTTGCTAAGTAAGCCGCTAATAATTCCCTATCAAGAACTGAATAATTGCTTTCGGCTTTTGAAAGTTTTCTAGAGAAATAAGCAGTGGCGTAACTAGGATAAACGGGGCCCGTGTGCAAACAATTTGTATGGGGCCCTATGGGGGGGGGTCTGCTAAAATGCGCCGCAGACGAAATTTTTTTTTCGTTCAAGGTCAAATGCCTTATAATTGAAAGTAACATTTTTTCAAGGGATGTACAAATGCATGTTTTTTCCCTTTCGTGTACAAAAATAAATTGTCAGATCACAGAACGTTTTAGGAAAGAGCGAGGAAAAGAGAATATATTTGACGGATTGCAACAGTATACCTAATTTTTGAAACTTTCCGAAAATTTCGGCGGGAGGGGGAGGGTTTTAAACCCGTAAATACCCCCCCCCCTTCCCAAAAGCTACGCCACTTGGCCCTATGTATCTAAAGTGTATTATTATTTATGTGGCCTTATTTATCATACATAACAAATAGTTAATAATTTAAATTTAATTTATTTGATTACTAGTTAAATATACAAAAAATAAAAGAAGAGGGTTTTTAATTTTGTACTCACTCGTATTTATTTACCATGTAAACAATGTATAAAAAAGAATGTTTTTTAAATAATATTAATTATACAACTAATAACAAAAACAAACATTTAAAAAAAACTAATAATTCTATATTATACATAGATAAAGAAAAATTGCTGAACTAAAATTGTTTCTTTCGAGCTTTTTGTTCTGCAAAGACACTAATTATAGTAGAAATATCTAAATTTTTAGCCCGTTCATTTTCAATAGATAATAACGCTAAACCTTTTAAGCGTTCTTGCGCTATTGTACTCCTTAGATAATTTTTAATTATTTTTAATTTGGAAAATGTCCTTTCACATGAAGATGTTGTTACAGGTAAAGTCAAAAACAAATAAAATGCAGTACATATTTCCGGGAAACTAGATGCTAACTCAGAATTTTTTATTATTACGAATTCAGCAAAATTAGTAATGTTTTCCATTTTAGATAATTCATTCTTTAAACAAAATTTTAATGAAACTAATTGCTTTCCAAGATTTTCACTGAAATCATCATAGAATTCAGTTAATAGTTTACATTGTTCGTAAATTTGATCGTCAGAAGAAGAAAGCAAAACATTTGGCTGTAAAATTGAAAATTTTTTCGAAATCTCTTCCATGTTTCTAAACCTATTTTTAATTTGAGATGACGCAATGTCGATAACAGGTAGGAAAACAGTAATTTTAAAGTTTTCTTCAGCTGATTCTATTGATCGACAGAAAGTTCATCAAAAATTTTTCTAATTTTTGGTTTTCTTTTTTCGTCGAAATATGCCACTGTACCCCAAGATTTACAAATTTCAGTTGCTCTGTCATAAAACGTCTTGAAGTCGTTTCGAGAATTCTGTAAAAATTCATATAAGTTTTCTAAAAGTTCAGAAGCTTTATGTAAATCAACTTGCGAAGATTGCAAAAATTTAGATGCTGCGTTAGACTTTTGTAATATTTCGAATAAAACTACTAACAGTAGTATAAATTCAAAACGTTCAATTTTTTTCCTCAACGATATCGCTTCATCTCGTTCATCCTTCTTCGCACTTTTTAAAATTATGATAGATAATACTTTCATAACATTTTTGTAATTAAATCTGATAGCTTCGAGACAGTCGTGCCTGGAAGACCATCTTGTAGGGCATAATTTTTTTAAAGATTTTCTGACTTTAGAGTCAGGTTGGTAATCATCATCATCATTACTTAATAAATCCCATCTTTTTATGCTACGACTAAAAAATAAGTAAAGAGATTCAACGGTAGTAAAAAATTTTTTTACGTCTGTTATTTCGGAAAAAGCGTCATTTAAAACTAAGTTCAAATTATGGGCAGCACAGTGAATAAATCTTGCTTTCGGTTGCAATGCTTTTATTCTGGTTTGTACACCTGAATACACGCCACTCATACATGCCGCTCCATCATAACTTTGCCCCCGCAATTTTTCAAAAGTTAATTCATATTTTTCTGTTAATAATTTAATTATCAAATCTGTCAAACCAGCCGCAGATTGATTCTTCACTTCATAGAATCCTAAAAATGATTCCTTGATATTCAGTTGAAATGGTCTATTTTTGTCATTGTGTTTCAGTGTTACATATCTAACAATGAAACTTAATTGGTCAATTTTCGATATATCTTGAGTAGTGTCAAGTATCAAAGAATAAAATGGAGCTGCTTTAATTTCTTTTACTATATCATTTTCTAAAGTATTTGATAGTAATAAAATTACTTCATTTTGAACTTTTGGACTAAGGTATTTAACAGTTCGATCTGGTAAATTAATTAAATCATGTAACGTATTATCATATTTGGCTAACAAATCTACAATTGATAGAAAATTTCCTCTATTATTACTCATTTTTGTTTCATCATGTCCTCTAAATGGTAAATTAGCCATAGCTAAAGTTAACGTGATTTTTATTATGCGATGAAGTACATTTCTCCAAAATGACGCCGCAATTTTTATTTGCCCATCCATTTCGTCTGATATGGTTTTTTTTAAATACCATTGTCTGTAAATAACGCAGCTTTTAAGATGATCATCTGCAGATTCATGGCGATCAATTAAATAAGACAGATGTCGCCAATCATTTAACCCAGTAACCCAAGAGTTATCTTGCCTCGTTGAAAATAGCCAACATGGTTGACAGTACACATAGTCTTTTATAGCCGAATAGCACAACCAATCTCTTTGAATATGTATTCCAGCTTTAGATACAGTTGTATAATACGATGCTGAAAAACTTCTACCCTTGTTATTTGAGGAAAAGGTCCTTTTGGCTGATGCGAACCACATGCGATTATTATTTGTTTATCATCCGAATTAGGTGGCAATAGAAAATTTGCTTTATCTTTCGGGTTTAAGTCATATTCTTCACATTTGTTAGTATCTTCATTATTTTCAACTTCAACTGTACGCTTCTCTTCTGTTTTTTCTATATCCATATTTTTTGTTTCAAATTCGAATGCAGAATATTCGTTATCAGTACTCTTACTATTAGATGTAGACGCTTTACTAAAATATTCCAATATTTTCGGATGTTTTTTTATTTGTTCTTCTTTCTGTTTTTTTAATTTTCGTTTTGTTGCACCACTTGCATAATGTCGTTCAGCCATGATTACAAATTCTAAAAAAATATTCAAACTCAAAATCTACCAATTTTGAAGTAAATAGTAAATATGCTGTTATATACCTGATCGTATATCTGTCTATCTAGTATATTGTAGACTGTTCCGCTCGAAATTATAAAAGAAGCACTGAATTGCACTACATTTATTATTAGACAAAATTTTATATGGAAAACAACAAACAACGATTTTAAACGGCAGAGTGCAATTCTATGAAGTTGGTCATGGTGCGACGTACGAGTAATGAGATCTAGTGCTACTAGAGTATGACATCCAGCACGCAGCGCCTCTTTTATTGAACTAATAATAAAGCGGAATGAATGTTTTATTTAAAAAATAAATAAATAAATTATTATTCAGTACTAGCTGTGGCATATATTAATTTTAAAGTTCAGAAATACATATTTAATTTTTTGAAACATCTCAATTATTGCGGGGCCCCTAATGACGCGGGGCCCGTGTGCCTGGCACACCTTGCACACTGGTAGTTACGCCACTGGAAATAAGCTAAAGGCTCCCAAGAACCGCCAGAATATTGCTGCAAAACTGCACCCACAGCTGTGGAAGATGCGTCTACAGAAATGGATAGCTGAGCAGCTTTATTTGGGAAAACCAGAAAAGAAGCTATTGCTAGTTTAGCTTTGACTAAATTAAAAGCATTTATTTCTGTGTCATTCCAAATTAAATTGTCGTTAGGTTTTTTATTTAAAACTATTTTATAAAGAGGGGTAAGAATTGTAGCACAATTAGGAATAAATCTATGATAATAATTAATCATGCCTAAGAATCTTTGTAAACCTTTACAGGTAGAAGGAGGAGGATAATCGTTAATAATTTTAACTTTGTTATTTGCAGGTTTAATACCTTCCTTTGAAATGTCATGACCTAAAAAGGTAAGAGAGGGAACATGAAATTCACATTCTTCTGGTTTAATTTTAATACCGTATAACTGTAGTCTTTCAAAAACAATTTTAAGATGTTTATAATGTTCGGAAGAATTTTTACTAGCTACTAAAATATCGTCTAAATAAACAAAAATGAAGTCCAAATCCTGTAAAACTTCATTCATAAACCTTTGAAATGATTGTGCTGCATTTTTAAGGCCAAAAGGCATTCTAGTAAATTCGTAAAGGCCAAAAGGTGTAGTAATAGCAGTTAAATATACATCCTCTTCAGCAACAGGTATCCGATGATAAGCTCTAATTAAATCAGTTTTTGAAAAAACTTTGCAACCGAACAAATTATTATGGAAAGAATGAATATGAGGTAAAGGGTATCTATCAGAGATTGTTATGAGATTTAATGCTCTGTAATCTCCACATAGTCTCCAGGAACCTTCTTTTTTAGGAACCATGTGAAGAGGAGAAGAGACTCGTGAATTTGATATTCTGCAAATGCCTAATTTAATCATGTCATCAAACTCACGTTTAGTAATTGAAAATTTTTCGGGATTTAATTGCCTAGGTTTAGCAAAGGGCAGGATACCATTTGTCTCAATATGATGTTTAACTTTATGTGAAACTGGTTCATTAAAGTTAATAGGTGAGATAACTTTAGGAAATTTGTTAACTAATTCATTTAAAGGGTTTTTCAATAGGGGCGACGCATTTTGTTTTTGACACTTCTCAAATAGTAGTGAAATTGGCTTCGCAATTCTTTCACTATTTGAAACGTCAGTCTATGCCATTTAATCATGGAGAGATACACGTGTCAACAACGTTTGCAAATTATTGAACTTTTTTATCAAAATTCACGTTCTATCGCGACTACGTTGCGTGCGCTTTCGCCCATGTTCGGTCGACGAAACCGTCCAACAAGATGGACGATTGAACGTTTGGGACCAGCTCGACGCTATGAACGTGGACGATATGTGGTTCCAACAGAACGGCGCCACGTGCCATACAGCGAACCACACAATCGATTTATTGCAGACCAAGTTCACGCAACGGTGCTCGCGAATAGCCGCCTCGTTCGTGCGATTTAACCCCTGTAGACTTTTTTCTTTGGGGTTACCTTAAATCGCTGGTCTATGCCAACAAACCAGCAACGTTAGAAGAGCTGCAGGCCAACATCGAACGCGAAATTCCTGGTATTTCGGCTGATTTGTGTGCTCGAGTCATGGAAAATTGGGTCCACCGTATTCATTCGTGCCAGCGCTTCCGCGGTGGACATTTAAACAATGTCGTATTCCATAAATAATGGCATCGATTGTACTTTCATTTGAAATAAAAATCATTTTAAGAACTAACCCACAAGTCTTTTAATTGAAAAAACAAAATGCGTCGCTCTTAATGAAAAACCCTTTATTTCTTTATTATTTGTATAAATTTTGCTGATGCTAATATCAGAAAGTTGATGTTTTCTTTGTTCTATTAGTACTTTATTTTTGAGATCGATAAGAAGGGAAAAAGTTGAAATAAAATCAGCTCCTAAAATAGGTTGAACTACATTTGCAATAACAAAACAAAAATGAAATATTTTGCTTAAGCTTAAATCGAGTTTTAAAAATTTGGTGCCAAATGTTTTAACATTAGAACCATTAACTGCTGTCAGAAAAAGTTTGGAATCAGACTGTTTAATTTTATAGTAAGAATTTGGAATAACAGAAATTTCAGCTCCTGAATCAACTAAAAACTTAAGTTTATTAATTTTGTCATAAACTTGTAAGCGACATGAATTAACAGTTGCGCTACTGGCCGCTACAGTAGGCAAATTTACTCGTTTAAAGGATTTTTATTTGATTGAAAGGTAAGATTAAATGTGTAGGGTTTAATAAATTTGAAAGCTTTCTTCCCGAATCTATTATGATACCAACACAATGAACTGTCATTATTTTGATTTGACAAGTAATCGTTTGAATTATTTTTCTGAAATGTCAAATATTTATTAAAATCAGCTCGTAATTGCTGTATTTCAAATTTAACTGAGGAAATATCTTCATTCTGCTCAACAGGTGATTGTTTGTGAATTAAATTTGAAAATTTACTTTTTTCTGAATCTTTTTTAAAAGAAATTAGGTTTATCTAATTCCCGAATTTTATCGGCTATAATAAGCAATTCCGAAATAGGTTTTTCTGTTATTGGTATAAGAGCTATCTTAATTGCTGAAGGTAACTTCCGTAACTAAAGTTTGAAAAGTAAATCAATATTTAAAAAAGGATTATTTCCAGCTAATGTAATAATTTTTCTATATGATTCTGATGGACGGTCTAATTCAAAATCCGAAACCGATAATATTTCTTCCAAACTCCTTTCCTCACTAATAGAGTGTCGTGAAATCAAATTATTAAAAAAAAACATTTGTTATCTAGTGGAGGTGAATGTAATATGTCTGTTATTGTTAAAATACTTTCCTGGGGCAAGGCTGACAAAACATAATTGAACTTCGTGTCATGCCGTATAATTCGGGCCAAACGAAACTGAGCTTCCATGCATGTGAACCATGCCGACGGACTGTGATTACAAAAAATAGGGAGTTTGACGGCGAACGAGGCATTTTGGGGCAAATCTTCCGCTGGCGTACCTGGATCCGGCAGAACATCCACATTGACATCTGCACTGGGTGGCTCCATCCGGCGGGTTCCAAAAAACTACGCACACAAAAAGGTAATAATAATATTGTATAATTGTTAAGTGATTAAATTGTAAAAAAGGTTAATATCTGTATAGATGTCATATATAAGAAAATATATATTGATACTCTTTTAAGAATTGGAATTCCTTCTTGATGACGTTCAGGTGATGTTTCCACGATGAAACTGGTTGAATCAGGGCTGACGTACAAAACGATGAGCTGCTGTAGCAGTTTCAGGAACAAATGGCCGGTACCTTGGGGCCGATGATAGTTGAGGGTAGTGATACGTTGCATTGCAGGATCAATATTCACACATTCAGGAGAGTGAAGAACAACTTGTCAATATAAATATGATACGTTGCTTGTCGAGGAGCGTTGCTCATCACGTCGGGGTCACCAAATATGAAGCGAAGGATGTTTATTTTTCGGTACACACGATATACTGGACAGATAAGTAACTGGAAGCTGATGTTACATAATGAATAAAATGATGAAGTTCAATAAAGAAGAATGATATTATTCAAGAGCTATTTTTTTTCCTGTTCTCTTGTCAAAAATTAAATAACAACAACCCAAGAAAATAAACATAACAATAGTAAATAATATAACAAAGTTCATAGATTGCTACTTCAAACATGAATAATACAAATGCAACAAATGTAAATAACGTAGGCCCTGTGTCGGCGCGTATTACCCGCCTCGGCATATATATATATATATATATATATATATATATGTATGTATGAAAAAAATGTTTTTATTTTTGAAGTCAGTAGGACTTACCATTTTATACTTATTAATTATTAAAAATAATGTCTTTAAGATGGCGACCGTTAGCTGCAATATATTGCTGCAGCCGATTTCTGAAGTTTTGAACAGTCCGTTGACACATTTCGCGGGGTATCGCATTTACTTCTTCAACAAACTGCTCCCTTAGCTCTAGCAGGTTTTGGGGGCGACGTTTATACACTTTTGCCTTTAGATATCCCCAAAGTAAGAAGTCGCATTTGCTTAAATTGGGCAATCGCGCAGGCCACCCCACGTCACCTCTTAAAGACACTAGACGTCCAGGAAACATTTCCTTAAAGCGTTTAAAGAATATCGGGCTGTGTGGGCTGTAGCTCCATCCTGTTGGAACCAACAACCACTTCCAATCACAGATTCAATTCACAGATCGGTTGTTTTCATAAAACGGACGCACGGCAAAGCCACGATGTACTCCGGTCCAAACCATGTTGGGTACTAAAATGGGGATGCCGACAGAACAAAAGGAGATCTAGTGCAGCTGCCTACCCCCGCCACCGCCCGAACACCTACCCGTCCATACTGCTCAATTGGTTCTGTCGCACCCTGTATATACACGGTGTTATGTATGTAATGTGCCATACGTTACCATTTAATAAAAAAGGTTGAAATATATCGTGACCTGCAATAATTTCTATGAGTTTGGTGCCTTTCAAAGTGGACCAAGAAGGATAATTTATTTGAATAAAGAATAATTTAAAAATCACGGTAGTTTGAGTGAAAACAAGAACACTTGTTATTTTTGAAGGTTTGAAGTCAGAGGCGGAGTATAGATAAAACAATTTTCATTAATGACAAAAATAGTTATAACAAATGTTCACAATTTTCACCATTTTGTATGGGTAAAACTTCCTGTACTGTCTCACAGCAGCACCATTGTTTTCGCACGCTTCTCCGTACACCTAATGCATGTCGGTGTATTCTTGGTTAGTGAAGGTGGCAGGCACTTCTAAATATCAAATTACTACTCCACTGATTACAAATTCAACATCATTTATGACAACTAACAAATATTGTTTTGGAATAATAAGCAGATAGATGTAATCTACACCGATTTCGCCAAAGCATTTGACAAGCTTAACCATAATATCCGTCTATATAAACTTTCTCATAATTTAACTTTTCCCCTAATATTATAGCTTATCTTTCTGCATATCTCTCAAACAGCAAAATGCAAGTGCGTTATAATACCTATCATTCTAGCACATACATGCCAACTTCTGGTGTACCACAGGGCTCCAACCTTGGACCCTTGCTATTCATACTTTTCATCAATGACATCACTATCAGTGTTAAACACTCTGATTTATTTCTTTATGCCGACGATATGAAATTATCTAAAATAATAAATTCACCTGAGGATAGTTTCAGGCTGCAAGATGATTTAAACAGCATTCTACGGTGGTCCAAATCTTGTAAACTACATTTCAATATTCAAAAATGCAAAATTATGACATATTCTGTGAAAAACTCTTTTACATCTTACACTTATAAAATGGATCACCATCTACTAGATCGAGTCACTGAGTTTAAAGATCTAGGAATCATTTTTTATGTTAAGCTCTCTTTCATTCCACATATAAATTACACTGTAAAATCGGCTTACGAAACACTAAGTTTCATTATTCGCAATTGTCGTTCTTTTTGTACGTTAAAAACCTTAAAAACTTTTTACTTCTCCTTTGTGCGCTCAAAACTTGAATACTGCTTACAGATATGGAATCCTATATATGAGGCTCATAGCAATATTATCGAAAAGATACAATACAAATTTGTAAAGTATTATTATTTTAAAATTTACGGGATTTACCCTACCCATGAGACATCATACAATAACTTGCTACTGACTTTCAATCTGATTTCGTTAGAAAATAGGAGAATAATGCAATCTTCTATCTATTTATATAAGCTAGTGATTAATTTTATAGACGATTCCATTTCTTTAGGTATTATCCGTTCCACGATTACCATCTAGAAACAAGAATACATTTAGATGTATATTTGTACGTACTAATTATAAAGCTAGATCGCCCATCAGGCATTTATGTTACATTCTTAATAGTTTATCTGTGGAAATAGATATTTTTCATTTAACTCCAAAACGCTTCAAGCAAGCACTGATAAATATATTTTTATAGTATTATTTCATTGTTATTTTTTTATATTTAATCTACAATTTTTTTTGTGTGGAAACTAATCATTGCAAGTGTATTTGTATATATTTTGCATCCACCCCGTAATTGGGATCCTGATCCTGTGGGATGGATAGGTTACTTTCAATAAATAAATAAATAAATAAACATTTTTAACTTAATAAGAAGCTGGTTTGTAATTGGTCAACTTTACAGTCCCATAACTTAAAACTCCATAGATGGAGCAAAATAAATTTTAGATTATAAATTCTTTCTTACATAACACACACATATATATACAAGAGGATAATTAAAAATTTAAAAAAAATAAGCAAGCTCCTCCTACTTGTACGTGTACACTCATAAAATTTGCACCGGCTAGCTGAAAAAGTAAAGCGGCGGCTGGGCTAGAGTATGTAATTTATTTCGAGATACAGGTATTCGCGACAATGAAATTTTGGTTGAAAGGTTGCAACTTAATTTGGAAAAAGAACAAAACGAGTTGGTCTCGAAAAAAATTAGTGGGCGCCAGACTCTATAAACAGGAAAAGGAATTAGAGTAGAGTCCACTCTAATAAAGTTAAGTAAAGGTTGATAAAAAAATATTTAATAAACAAAACGAAAAAAATTCTCACGCTGGAGCTAGTTACACAAATGAATTACTCAAACAAATGAAGGACCGTACGGCCTTTCCAGAGCCCGAATCTGGAAGGACGGGGGTCGGCGCTCTGGTTCGGCCACCGGTATCGTCGAAAAAAAGTAGCGGCTTATACCTGCCCTGGAAATAGCGATAAAGTCATCCAGCTGAATCAAGGGTCTGCTCGCAGGCCGGCGGGGAGTAAAACGAAGGGCTTGATGTAAACTGCTCCTGTCTGGCCCTCTTAAAGAAAGCCGTTCGAGCAACTCCACCTAGGCCTTAAGGCTGGCTAGGGTGCAGCTCCGAATAAACTAGGTTTCCTCAGGGGGTGTTGTTAAAATAATCCAATGCGCCGGTCTTGGGTGGTCCAACGGCGTAACTGCAGCCAGAGCTCACCTCGCCCAGCCACTTCCAAATTCAGGGCCCAAAAAAAATAACCATACGAATCCTGCTGACCTGAAAAATACTCGCCAGTACCAAATCTCTAAAGAGATTTACAATTTGCCTGAAGGGCGATACACAGTACAATGAAAATAATTGGCGGTCCCTAAAGGTGCTCCGGACGCGAGTATTCAACAAAAAATGTTTATAAAAAATTTACAAATACTAGGTGTACACCAAAAAGTTATATAAAACCAAAAAATTTAGGAAAAAAACGAAGAACGGCCGTATGCAAACGAAGAACCAGACAAAGTAGAGAGAGAAAGTGACTAAACGGTAATCTAAGGAGCGCAGCAAATAATCCAGATAAAAACGAAAGCCAAATGTGCTTTAAAAAAAATTTGCAGCGCTTAAAGATTAATCACCGGACAAATACTTCGTCGAGTCGATAGTAGCGCACAATGGTAAAATACAATAAAAATCAAAAAATTATAGCTACTACAAAAAATATCACTAGAAAAAATAAATGACTCTAGGAAGTCGACTTTGAATACGGAATCAAATACTGAACCGAAAATTTGTCTAGTCTAAAAATGTTTAGTCAAGTTAAAGACTCACCCTCTACATTTACACTACATTCAAACTAGGAGAAGGTATGACTAGGTTTAGTCGGTAGGACATTTTTTATAAAGTTGAAATTCCCAAAAATTTAAAAAAAACACCTCTTAATAATTTAGCCCAAAAAAATATATTTTAAACAGTGTCACGAATAAATGGTATACTTGCAAAATTTGAGTGCGTACTCTATACGCAAAAATAACGACTCGAACCAAAAAAGTTTAAGCAGAATTACTAAAATTATGGGAAAGTACAAAATTGAGGGCGTACTCGGTACGCGAGGGGACAGAACAAGTTCAGGTACAAGTTGAGCTTGGGGGAATCTTAACCAGAAGGATAATTTTTTAAAAAAATTTGACCAAAGAAAATGTGAAAAATCAAAAAAAAAACTTTAACTAATTTAAAACCGAAACGGAATTTTGTCTTGCCTCGTGGCGTATAAATCGAAACGCAGAATTTAGACAATCAAAAATCTTAACAGGGCTCATGAAACAAAACAATCGTCTTTTAAATTGAAATATGTCGCAGGAACTAAAGTAAGAGCTTCACTAATCCCGCGGACAAAACCACGTGGGACGGAACATGACTACTTTTAGCTTGAGAAAAGGCTAATAAAAGCCGCACATACGATAAATAATCACAAAAAGACAATGCAAAGCTCTTACCTAAATTCCAGTCGCTAGTATCGAATACCAAAACTCGAAACCATATTTCAATCAGGAAAAAAGTACTTTAAACAACAACTCGCAAAAATAAAAAAAGACGACTCTACTCTTTCAAAAGTCACTACCAAGAGAGCGAGATGATTCTAAGCGTCTCCGGTAAACAGATCAGAAGCAGTGATCCCATCAAAAGATAGTAAAAAATCCCTTAATAATTTCGTAGGAATACGAGAAATTTCCAAAACTATTTATAATAAATTTGGTAAAGTGTAGCTAATGAGAAATTTAAACATGGGGCAGCTATTAAAATAAGTTTCCAAATTTAATTAATTTTAAAAATAAAGTTAGTGTGAAACATTTACATTTCCAGTTACTTTCTTACAAAAGTTCGCGGGAAGGCAGCAGGGCAACACTGGCTGTCACAAATACAATTTCCTAACCACAAAATAAAAGGAATCCAACTGAATGGAATATTAGGAAAAAGGTGATTAGAAAATATGAATAGAGAAATAGATCGCAAAAGATAGGCTGTAACTAGATCAGTACTGTGAATTGACGTTCAAATTTTAGGTGTAGTAATGGAAATTTGGAGACAGGAAGGGAACATGAAAATTTATAAAAATAAGCGTAACAAACTACGTTTTTGTTACAATATATATATATATATATATATATATATATATATATATATATATATCCCGATCGACGCCAAATATTTTGAATTTTGAATGGCACAAAATTGACCCCTGTGGTGCACTCTCCACTCCAGCAATGAGTGCCCGTGAGGTGAGGCCTGGTATATGCCCGCACGGTACAAATATGTCATCATCGTTACCGGTATCTGCGAACAAAGTAGATTGGCACACCCAGCAATGGGTAATATGCCGTGATGATATATTTATTTATTTATTTATGTATATGATCAGTCTACAGTGCTCCACGGACACGAAATTTTCAGTCGGAGTCACGATCAACTAAATGAAACTGCGCCTGCGTGTGATGCTCAAACAAGTTCAATTATTATCAATGTGACAAGTTTAATAATTATTTCCACTATAGTACAATATTATCATTTTTCCTTTCTTTTGCACTGTTTTCATCCATTTTATTACATTTAAACTAGATCTATGAACTATAATGAAAATAATGACTACAACAATAAAACGCAATGATACTTCTGTCGCTTTCTTCTTACCAAGAAAATTAACTCCGAGTTGCACATATCTACTTATAAACGTTCTTTTTAAACGGGGATAAATATTCATTTTCTTCATCCATAAATAGATTCTGAACTGATGTGACTGACATGTATTTTGTCTTGTTTGTAAGCATTTGATATTAAAATAGTAGAAATGGAAGAAATAAGTTTGTATGATCATGAAACAGGAAAGTTATATCAAGTTTCATTGTCATAAGAAATTTATATTTAATTTTGAGGTTTAAGGAATGTCGAAATAACAAGCAGACGTTCAATTAACTCTTTTAATGAACAATATTTCAGGTTACAATCGTAATACAAACAGTGCTTATACTGAAGCAATAAAAACATATAAAGCACGTCTTGACAACTAACAATAACAATTGACAGCCTATTACCAACTACTACATATTAGTTTTACAATGTGTCCACAGATGTTACTTGGTTACAAATTGTTCCAAATAATAAGTTAAATTCAACATATTTTCTCATTTATTTAATCGACAATTAAATATACAAATGTAATAGTATATTTTAGACGACCGCTTCAGAAAATAATAGATATCCCGAGAGTAGCTGTTAACCTAAGTTGAAAATATGGTACACTAGCATGATATGATTATCATACTAGCACAATATGGTTATATGGCAATGATGAGATGAGGCCAATTCAACATAGTCAAGCAGCTTTGCTTTGTTATGCACTTATGTTATTTTTGTGGTTATCTAAAAAATAATATTTATAACTCGTTCGAAAGAAAGTAATATCGTATTGCTCCTGTGTTCATTTACTCGGTTGTATCTAGTTCGTCAAACTTTACAGTCGCACGATATTTTTCACTTTCGATACTTGTTAAGAAATATATTATTACATTACAAGATAGGTAAAACGGTTGGATAGAAAATGATTGGCGAGCGAGTAGACGAGCCTGTCACCACCTTGAGGCAGTAACTAAGTTACCTGGCGTGTATGTGCAATATTTTACTTGTTACTCACTAGTAAATTAAATTTAAAATTATGACCAATACCTGTCAGTTGCAATTGACAGTTGTTTGAAATGTGGGTACTAACTTGTAAAACATTAACAATTTTGCTGTCTGTTTTACAAATTAGTAACTACTCGTATAGTTGCTGTCAAATAAGTATGCACTGCGGATTTCTACACTGTTTCCATTTTAGTGGCCATGTTGAAAATGCTAAGTTATAAAGAAGTGGCATCACAGCAGGGCAAGGGACAGCGTGAGGAGATGAGGAAAGTTGAGTATCAGTTCATACTTATTTGACGGTGAGTATCAATAGATGAAGTTTACGAGTAAGTTATTTACATAAGTCATGTTTTACTATATATTCATTGGTTTTCGTTTATTTATTAAAGTTTTCTCTGTTACATTAGAAACGAGAGAAGCACACTACGTACATGAAATGAAAGAACGTCGGTATGAGGAATGTTAGTTCATTGCATGATTTTTAACAAGTGAACCGCAGTTTAGCACTTACTACTACAGGTAAAATACGAATCCCTCTGTTGAAATAATTTACCACAGTGGACCAGCTGTATTTATACTATCCCGCAGTGACTTTGTTCGGAATCACCATTTGTTCAACTGCCGGCGACTTGCGCCCCACCTCTTTTAAAATGCAAGCAGTGCCTCGTCCATTGGCCGAACACTTATTGGGTGAAACCTCCCTTTTTCCACACCGGCGTTCTTTCGTTGCACGTACTGTAAATACTTATAGAAAAGTACATTTAATGATTAATTTAAAATTAATTTTTATTATAATAAAAGGTTTCAGAAAAATATTTAATACATGCTAAAAAAAATTCGATCAAGATCATCTACGAATTGATTAAATTAAGATTTTAGCTCCGCCTAACCTCTCAAATTCAGTAGTGTCGTTTACTTAGTTTTTATGAGATTACATAAGATACTACTGTTATTTTATTATTATAAAAATGTATGTTACAATGAAAGCATTCAAAAATCAAAAATTAATCAATTGGTAAGTTTATTAGAAAATGTAAAACCAAATATGTGAAAAATAAGGTAGTGACACAGTCAGTGACACTAACAGAAAATAACACCTTGTTCGTAAGGCTATGAATCCAGGTAATATATCTGAGTTAACAAAACTTGCATTACAGCGAAAGTATTGTAAACAACAAGCATCATTTTAAAATGAAATGTGCTAATTAAGTTGAAAAAATATGAACTTTTGAAAAACACGCGTGTTATATCCACCACACGCTTGTAGTCTTTACAAATAAGAGAGATAAATGAATGCCAATTTGTTAATTCGTTTATAATATAGATGACCCTCATCGGACATCTTTAATAGTATATGTTAAAGCAAATGGGATAAATAAATAATAAAGCGCAATTTGTAGAACAAACTATATTGAGAATATGAGAAACGTCAAAAATACATCAACTAATCTGCTTATCTAAAGTGTCACATGCATATATTTGTTTATATAATATATTTGATTTAGTCAAGTAGGCGAAGGTGAAGAGTTGGAAATTGAAATTAAATCCAACAGTATATTAAGTATTAAAAAGGTAATGACAGTTTAGAGAAGGGAAGGCACTAATTTTTTCAGCGATCAGTAATTCCTGAACGTTCGTGATGCTTATAATATTTTTTGCACAATCATTGAACAAAATTTTAAGAAAAATAAGATTTGAAAATTATTTTGACATAAGTATTAAAAAAGTTTTAATTGTCATTTTAAAGAAATCTTTGATCTTTATTTTTATTTACTTACCGCCTCATCTTCTAATTCACATCACTTACATATCAGTTATTTTTAAATAAAATCTATTGCCTTGGAAACTCTATCGGTACACATTAAAAAACCCCGATCGTGCAAAAAATACTGTATAGTAAAATTTTTGAAAGATGCCCCATCAAGATCATCTGTATTATGAACGACTTAACAAATTGGCATGTATTTGTGTCTCTCGCGAGAAGCTGATATAATACAGATGGACATAACACGCTTGTCTTTCAAAAATTCATATTGCTTTGACTAAGTTAGGACATTCCATTTTAATACGATGCTCGTTGTTAACAAAACTTTCGTTGTAGCGTAATTTTATTTATTAATTTAGATATTACCTTTGACACTGACACTGGGTCCGTATCTTAATTTTCGCATATTTGGTTTGACATTTACTAATAAACTTACCAATTGACTTAGTTTTGAATTTTGAATGCTTTTACTGTAACATAATTTTTTATAATAATAAAATAACAGTAGTATCTTATGTACCCTCATAAAAACTTAGTAAACGACACCAGTGAATTTGACAGAACTCAATTATAATTCATACAATTCGTAGACCACCTTGATCGGACATCTTTCAAAATTTCTACTAGTACATATATTTTTTTTTTCAAGTTATTTTTCAACATTACGGAAGAATACGACCGATTTGTGAACGCTATTAAAACTTGTTCTCGATTATCTATCCCCAGTGGCTACAGAACTAATTACATACAAGGTCTTACCCCCCATTTCTGGAGCAGTACTACACACTTTTTGAAAGATACCCTTAGTGAAAAATCTTTGAAAAAAGGCAAAACTTTTCTAACTAGCTCGATATCCGATGGAAAAAGAAAAGAGTGGGTTGAGATGTTAGAGGAAATTAAGTGCATACAAATAGTCAAAAGGCTTGGAGTCTTTTAAGGCTCCTAGCCAATGATCCCACAAAACCACGCTTGCAAACATAAAACTGGATCAGATTGCACCTCAACTCCTAAAAAAATGGAATACCTATTAATATTAGTAGCATTACATTAAAAAGTGTAGAATTAGTGCATGGGAGACCCGAAACAGCTCTCTAAACAATTTACTCTGGCAGAACTAGATACAGAAATTTACAAAAAGCGTAAGACAGTCGGGTTCGCTGACATATGTGTAGAGAGAGTCCTGCAAAATCCCAAAATTCTAGAGAATATCTTAAGCTATCCTGAAAACAAGCAAAGAATCATACTATCCTAAGAAATATATGTTCATTTCGTTATTACACCATCTATACAAAGTTCTTGAAAGGAAGCTACTCCACAGACTTACAAATATTATAGATGATTTCTTAGTCCCACAGCAAACAAGATTTATATCCGCTAAATATTCCACTACACACGTACTGAAATTAACCTAACAAATCGAGGGTGGCTTTGAGAGAAGAAAAATTACCGGTGGTGTTTTCATTGATTTGTCGGTAGTATATGACACAGTCAATCATCGACTTCCGTAACGAAAATTTTATACATTCATTAGATAAACAGTACGACGTAACATAAATAATTGGGAATCTTCTCCAAATAGTACGAGAATAAATACAGGGAAATAGCCAGGTAAAACTTAATAAACGACGATACAACAACAAAGAATGCACAGCACTTACACCGAATAATATCATAATTGACATAATATTTGAAATGTGTTTGCATACACCGCGCTTGACTACAGCGCATAGCAACCAATATAACCACAAGAATCTTTTTAAAAGCTGTTACACAAACTTAAAATACGCAAATATGTCTATAGGTTAGTTGGACGCGAAACTGTTAACGTTTTCGGAGATCAAAATATTAAACAGATCACTATTTACCGAACTATATGGGAATGTGAAGACCTTTATACTACACCTTATAATATGTATTAATGTACAAAAAAGTAGGCGACCCGAACTTTTACCTCCGATTCGAATCAGCGGACACATTCAGAGTACTTAAGACAAAGTTAGAACGTCATGGCGGAAATTAATTCGACGATTTAGAATTTTAAAGATCATTACAAATCATTAAAGAAATAATGTAACCAGACAGCAGCCGAGATTAACTAAATCTTCATATGCAGAGCATTAAGGAGCAGCCAATAGATAATAGGGAGAAAGAGTATAATTCCCCAAATGTTTCTTAGGCGCGACTAATTGAAACTTTCAGGCATTTCTTAGCAGAAACGTATCTATACAATAATGGCTGGGAATACCAAAACGAACAACAAGTGCAGACAAGAATATCTGATCCGGGAAGTAGATTTAACATCTTCCAGAGACAAATGAGACAAGGTATTAAAAAACTACGTCTATCAGTATTGTAAAACTAGATTTGTTATCTCTTTAGTTTATAGGAGTTTATAGGAGAAACCCCTTGCGTCATTGTTTCAATAAAAAAATTATTCTTTCTCAACACTTTTGTTACATACGTTGTTCAAAATATTAATTGTTTGCTTGTTTGTCTATTTCTATTATTTTCACAATATTTTATGATGCGTCTGATACGATTAAATAAATAATACTTGAAGTTTATATTTTCCTTTCCCCAAATTAAAAGAACTGCTTCAAAAACAACATAAATGCAATATAAAATTCTAAAATCTGAAATCAATTATTATTATGAAAAATGATTATGAAAAAACTATATTTAATATTACCATTAACAACAATTTACTATTTAATGATGCAATTCCATAGAAACTAATATCACACTTATTATGTACAGATTGAAGTAATATGCCATTTCTCTGAAAAAACAAAATACTGATATTTCAAAGGCCATTATAAGAATAAAATATAAGATATAATATCGGTTAAATGGAACATTTGTGGCTGATTTCACTACTGATTCCTAAAATATAAGTAATGCCTATCTAGTATTTGATTTCCGATGCCGAAATCGATAAGCATTTCCAAACGACAGTTGACACCTCAAAATTAAAATAGTACACGTTTGTTGAATATTTTATAGTTAGAGATATATAAAATTACATTAATTATTCACATGCCGGGTGTCTTAGGCCAACCGACATATGGGGGATTAACATGGAAAATCAGTTAATTGTGAATAGTATCTTCCCAGTGCAAGATATTAAGTTGAACTTTTATATGTTTTTCTGGGGATACTAATTCCATGGATTACAGTTTAAATCAAGCAATTTACAATACAAGAAAAATTGTCAAATTTCCAGGATTGCTATTCATATCTTGGAAAAAAATATTCCCAAGCAACGGTCTGATAGCATATTGGTAACGTGTGCGCTTGGTAATAAACAAAATTCGGCGAGTCGGGTTCGGAAATAGCCGATAGCAAATATTATTTTAATTTTTACTTTTCAAAATATTTTTTATCATTATTTGTTTTTAATCTTTTATTGATGTATAATAAAAATATGAACATTATTTCAATCATAAATTATATTTTGTAAAACCTGAATCACTCTGTTTACAACAAATATTCTTGGATTTGTTAAAATGGACCAATTACTTGGCCTGCAAGATCTCCTGCCCCTTAGATTTTTTCTTAGGGTCATTTAAAGTCAAAAATTAATAGCCATTATGAATTGACCACTTTAGAAGATCTAACAGCAGCAATAAGGAATGGCTACAGTCCTACTTCAAATCGATTACAGCTAAGAAAAGTGAGACAACAATGTTATGATCGTCTCGGATTTTGTTTAGTATCCATTTTATTAAAAATTAATATAAAATTAAAAACATTTTAATAATAAAATTATTTTGAAAAGTAAAAATTGAAAAACAAGGTTTGCTGTCGGCTGAATCCGAACTAGTCTCTCTGAATTTTGTTTATTACCAAACGCACACGTTACCACCATACCATCAGAACCGTTGCTTAGAAACTACTTTTATCGGGATATGAAGAACAATGGTAGAAATTATATGCTTTTTGTTAATTTATTCTAATATTACACATGTAAATTGACTGATTTGTAATGTAATCTATAGAATTAGTACCACCACTATTCACAATTAACTGATTTTCCATGTTAATCCACATGTGTCGGTTGGCCTAAGACACCCGGGATAATGTAATTCATAATTTTTGCCAAAATGCTTCAAATCAAATAACCTGGAGTCATATGCGTTCTGGCTTTCTAATTTTATTTTTTTATTTCTATTGTCAAATTATAAAAAATTAATATTTATACCACAGTGCAAAAATACATATCATAATAATTATTAACGATATAAGTGGGATATAAACATTATTAACGCACGTATGGTAAATAGGGTAATCACATATGTGCCTATTCTGTATTCAGTGGTTAATTTTTGACAATTGGTTAAAATTTTTAACCAATCATATATGTTGATACATAACAACAAAATGAGTTTTTAGTTGTCAAATCAATAGCTATTGGTTATAAATTTTAACCAGTGCAATAATAATGTAGGATCCCACGAATATCGTACAAAATTTTATCCATCACCGATTACCATATCGCACTCATTTTAGATATTTAATAAACTTCTCATCCCATTGAGTGCTTTAATGAAAATTATTACCACGCTAGAATTCAATTACTGCACTCATTGGGCTAACAAGGCCATTACATAACTAAAATGAGTGCGATATAGTATAACTTATCCCACGGTAATATATAAAAATAACTTATACGAGTATTTCAATGCCTATGTATGTAATATCTAGCTGAGCATTGCTTTGTTGTGTAATCCAAAATGAAATATCAATTTAGGTTTCCATTTCTTTTGTCTTTGAAATATTTTTCTAGATTACCAATTGTTAAGAGTTGTTTAAATATGGCATTTAAAATGTATCTATAGCCTATTTTGGCATATATCTGATGATATCCTGAAGGTGCAGATGTACCATTTAACCGAAGTTGTATCTCTTATAATTTCCCCACAATTCTTGCAATCTTTGCAAATATACAATAATACGAGTACTTACAATTTCAACCAAGTTCTTATCAAAATAACAAAAGCACCAGTCGCTAATATTTCGCAGAAATTTCTTTTCCTGGAAGAATTTTTATTTTTAGTTTCACCATTATCTTCAGTAATATACTCGTACATAACAAAATTAGACCCTAAACATATAAAAGTGAGAATTTTACGTCTATGAAATTCATAAAAAAGTGTATACTTCACTTGTATACCTAAGTGAAGTGTGCCTTCCCCTCAACTCATTGAAGTGTTATAAGTCATATGTGAATAAAAAGTTTCCACATTACGTCAAAACAGATGTGTACGTTAAAATTCCAGATAACGTGAACGTTATACTGTACATCAAAATATGTTTTCACATTAGTGCAGTCAATGGGGACCAAAAAGACCTTTGCCTTACAAAAGGTGGTATATATACAGCCTGTATTAAAAATACTCTAAACAAATTTAAGGGCATATAGTACTGACCAAAATAAGTAAAAAAAGCTTAATTAACATGGGTCCGATCTTCAATAGTTTCCAAAATATAAGACAGTGAAAATTTAGTTTTTACGGGGTTTGTCTCTGCTATCTCGAAAACCATAAGAATAACGACTTTGGTTGAACAAGACCTTTTGTTTACCTTTCGGAGGTAATCTTAGATGTGTGTATTTTTTTTAAATGCCAATTAAAATATTGGTGCAATTGGGCATTAGTCTTTCAACCTCCACATACGGTTGCGCAAAATAAAATGTGACTAAAACGTTGCATCTATCTTCCTCTGACAGTTAGCTTATCGGCCTAATTCTCTAAGCAAAATTATTAAAATTAACAACCATTTTCATTTGTTAATTTCAATGTCAGTTGCTAAGTTCAAAATCCCAATTCACTATTAGCCCTCTGTCTACCGTAACAAAAACAATGAACCCGTGTACAATATACGGTATATTTATTCACTTTGAACAGTAGGTGCATAATTTATAATCTTATATATTATTATATATTATATATTAGTATATATGTATATAAAATAAAATTTGCATTTTGCTCACTCATTTGTATATTGTTGAAGTAAATATTACAAAATACTTTTATTAAATACAGTTATTGCAGAATATTTTGGAATGTTCGCCACATACATATCGTTTACATTTTTGACAAGTTGTTCTAGTTTTTCTATCCTTTTTAGATGGACATACGCTGCATCGACTTTTCTTTTTGGGTGGTTCATGTGAACTACTAGTGGAAGCTTCTACTTCTTCTAATCTTCTCTTTACGCACCTGAGCTAGTTCCTTTCCTAATTCTATTATAAAATTTCGTCTTTTCCGTAACTTTTTGTCACAATTTCTGTTCAGAGATTACCACACTCTATATGCATTCATAACACTAATCATATTATAAAACACGGTCATTGGCCATTATCTTGTCTTTCTTCTTACGCTATATTCTCTGGTCATTTGGTCCATAGTGTCGACACTTTCAGTTTTATTGTAGTGTAACCTCGGGTTTCTTTTTTGCAGTATTATCCACTTTTTTGTCATCATGCAGTGTACTTAGTGTTACAATTTTTCCTTTTGTTGGGCAGTATGAAAGAATCATTCTATCATTTTGAAACCCAAACATTGTGGAATAAGTCTCGCGATTTTTGGCATTTGTGAAAGAAGTAGGTAAATCGGGTTTATTTTTGCGAATTGTTCCAGCCATAGTTAAGTTTTTAGACAGTAAATAGCTTCCAAGAGAATATAAGGTGAAAAAGATATCGTATGTAATATTACGTCCAGATATTTCTATGTTTTCTACTAGCCTTTTTACTACATTTTCGCCTTGATTTTTTACTCTCGTTTCACCAACTTTTCCTGTATAGACTTCTAAGTTCCACGTATATGACGTAACGCTGTCGCAAATTGCCCAAAATTTGATTCCATATCTGCCCGGTTTTGATGGAATGTACTGTCTAAAAGGAGACCTGCCTCTAAATGTTACTAATTGTTCATCGACAGTCATATACCAGTCTGGGACGTATCCATCTTGCACATGACCATTCCAAATTTCAAAGCATTCGCGAATTGGCTGTAGTTTGTCTGGAGACCGTCTTATCGTTCTCTCAGCGGCATTATCAAATCTAAGCACTTGCAGAATATTTTGAAATCTAGTGCGACTCATAATATCGTTGAAAATTTTTCGTCGATCTTTTTGACACCATAACTGAGAAATTTCCTCGTTTTTCGACTTATAAGCTCCAATAAGTATCAGAACACCTATAAGTTTTTGAAATTTATTTTCATCAAGCGGTATCCACTTACTTCCATATATGTTACTTCCTTCAACATTTGTCCATTTGATAATAATCTCCGTAAACGGTTTTCTAAAATAAATCAAGAAAGCAGAAGATATACTATCAACCTCTCGATTGGCATATCGTGTAGGTCCTGATTTTTCCCGTAGAATGTTTTTCTGCTTTTGTCGACCATGAGAAACTTTGATTGGATTTTCGTACCACACTTCATTATTTTTCGACACAAAATTTCTGTTTTGGTCTCTGCTAGTTGTCGCAAAAACGTTAATTTCATCTGCATTGCTAGCTACTGAATTTTCATAACTGGACTCGGAATCACTAGAACTATTTTCCTGTTTTGAAACTTCTTGATCTGGCAAACCTACAATCACGTCTATTTCTCCCTCATCGTCAGATGGAACATATTGACTGTCATCACTGTGGTATTCTATGTCACTCATTTCATTTATTATATTCTCTAACTCTGCAGAACTCAAAGCTTTTTGACATTCCATCCTGTAAATTTTCAGACGCTAAAAATATTTATTATCAATAAACAAAACAAATTATAAAATCTAATATTCTACCTGAATTTTTTGGTTAATAAAATAGTAGGTCATAGGTTCCATGTATGCTTGAGTTCAATCAACTCACGTTTACAAAATTTTGGACGTTTCGGACATTTTTATTTTGTCCATCTTCAGCTGTTTAATAAAAAATAAAATGTAATACAATAAAAAAATTTGTAAATATAATAAACATCGACTTACCAAAAAATACAGTGATAATTTTTTATATTAATAATACAGTTTTACATATATTAAAAAGAACTGTCGTAAGTATGATTTAGAGCCATAAATTTTATCAAAAATAACATGGTAAAAAACATCTTGTCGACAAGGCGACAAGTTGAGCTCTGAAGCAAAAAGAGAAGCGATAACAGAACATGAACGAAATTGAGGGAGGGGAAAGAGTATGCGCAAAAAATTATAAAGTTTATAAATTAATATTTTTAATATATTGGGAGTTATTATTAAAATCTGTTTTGAAATTAATAGTATCATGATCATTAGTCAAAATATGGCATGTTTCAAAAAGAAGTCTGTGATATTTGTTTAACTTGTTCTAAAATTTGGGTATTAATAAAATCAGGTATATGACCTGTTTGACATGCGTGTTTCGTTAATGCGCTGTGGTCTGGGTTATTTCTAACACAATGGTATTGGTGCTGGTATAAACGTTTTTTGAGGGGTTGTGATGTCTCACCGACATATACCTTGTTACAACACATGCATTTTACTTGGTAAACGACATCTTTTTTTAAATTAGGATCCACAGTATCTTTTAATTGTGTGAATAAAGATCTAGTACACAAGTTACTAGTGTTGGCTATTGCAATATTCGTGTCTTTGAAAGTATGGTTTAATAATTTATTTAATGCGTGATCGTAGGGTATGGTGGCATAAATTGGTTTCTCCAGATTCGACTGCAGTTCATAATCATCCATTTCCTGTGTTTTAGGTAAAGAGTTTAATTTTTTTAATGTTGTATTTATATGTGATTTTAAGAATTTATGTAGATAACCATTACATTGTAACATTTTATAAATGTATTCTAGATTTTCTTGATGATAACTGGAATGAGATAATAATATTGCTCTGTCTACTAAAGCATATATGACACTTTTCTTATATTTCTGGTTAGTATTTGAATGAAAATGTAAATATCGACCAGAGGCGGTGAGTTTTCTGAACCAATTAGTAGTTATATGAGTATTATGACGTGTTAAAGTAGTGTCAAGAAAATTGATTTTATTATATGTTTCTTTTTCTATAGTAAACTTTAATCTGGGGTGGAAATCATAAAATTCTTTCAGTATGTCGTCAACAAAATTCAAAGGAGCAATGAATAAACAGTCATCCACATATCTTTTATAATACAAAATTTCCCAATTGTGTTTAGGAAAGATCGATTGTTCAAGATGTTGTAAAACTAACTCAGCCAAAGTGCTACTAATACTTGATCCCATAGGGGAACCATCTCATTGGAAATATATTGTATTGTTAAATGTAAATATTGACGCTTCAAAGAAAGTTTGATAACTTCAATAAAAAGTTCTAATGTTAAATCTGTAAATTCTTTTATTTTTTCCCATTTTTCAGTTATAATATTGATGACTAAATCTTGTGGTATGGATGGATAAAGTGCCGTCACATCAAGAGAAAACAAAATATAATTATTAGGTAAAGAAATGTTTTTAATATCTTTAACTAGATCGAAAGAGTTTTTAATAATATACTGGGATTTTGAAGTAACTTTAAGGATATCGTTAAGAAATTTGGAAAGCAAATATGTATAATATATATATTCCACTATTGATACCCCTACATATTTGCTTTCCAAATTTCTTAACGATATCCTTAAACAAGTTACTTCAAAATCCCAGTATATTATTAAAAAATCTTTCGATCTAGTTAAAGATTTTAAAAACATTTCTTTACCTAATAATTATATTTTGTTTTCTCTTGATGTAACGGCACTTTATCCATCCATACCACAAGATTTAGTCATCAATATTATAACTGAAATATGGGAAAAAATAAAAGAATTTACAGATTTAACATTAGAACTTTTTATTGAAGTTATCAAACTTTGTTTTGAAGCGTCAATATTTACATTTAACAATACAATATATTTCCAATGAGATGGTTCCCCTATGGGATCAAGTATTAGTAGCACTTTGGCTGAATTAGTTTTACAACATCTTGAACAATCGATCTTTCCTAAACACAATTGGGAAATTTTGTATTATAAAAGATATGTGGATGACTGTTTATTCATTGCTCCTTTGAATTTTGTTGACGACATACTGAAAGAATTTAATGATTTCCACCCCAGATTAAAGTTTACTATAGAAAAAGAAACATATAATAAAATCAATTTTCTTGATACTACTTTAACACGTCATAATACTCATATAACTACTAATTGGTTCAGAAAACTCACCGCCTCTGGTCGATATTTACATTTTCATTCAAATACTAACCAGAAATATAAGAAAAGTGTCATATATGCTTTAGTAGACAGAGCAATATTATTATCTCATTCCAGTTATCATCAAGAAAATCTAGAATACATTTATAAAATGTTACAATGTAATGGTTATCTACATAAATTCTTAAAATCACATATAAATACAAGATTAAAAAAATTAAACTCTTTACCTAAAACACAGGAAATGGATGATTATGAACTGCAGTCGAATCTGGAGAAACCAATTTATGCCACCATACCCTACGATCACGCATTAAATAAATTATTAAACCATACTTTCAAAGACACGAATATTGCAATAGGCAACACTAGTAACTTGTGTACTAGATCTTTATTCACACAATTAAAAGATACTGTGGATCCTAATTTAAAAAAAGATGTCGTTTACCAAGTAAAATGCATGTGTTGTAACAAGGTATATGTCGGTGAGACATCACAACCCCTCAAAAAACGTTTATACCAGCACCAATACCATTGTGTTAGAAATAACCCAGACCACAGCGCATTAACGAAACACGCATGTCAAACAGGTCATATACCTGATTTTATTAATACCCAAATTTTAGAACAAGTTAAACAAATATCACAGACTTCTTTTTGAAACATGCCATATTTTGACTAATGAACATGATACTATTAATTTCAAAGCAGATTTTAATAATAACTCCCAGTATATTAAAAATATTAATTTATAAACTTTATAATTTTTTGCGCATACTCTTTCCCCTCCCTCAATTTCGTTCATGTTCTGTTATCGCTTCTCTTTTTGCTTCAGAGCTCAGTTTGTCGCCTTGTCGATAAGATGTTTTTTACCATGTTATTTTTGATAAAATTTATGGCTCTAAATCATACTTACGACAGTTCTTTTTAATATATGTAAAACTGTATTATTATCAAAAATTATCACTGTGTTTTTTGGTAAGTCGATGTTTATTATATTTACAAATTTTTTTATTGTATTACACTTTATTTTTTATTAAACAGCTGAAGATGGACAAAATAAAAATGTCCGAAACGTCCAAAATTTTGTAAACGTGAGTTGATTGAACTCAAGAATATATACATGGAACCTATGGCCTACTATTTTATTAACCAAAATGTCAAGTAGTTCCTAAGAATTCTTATTTTATTCTACATGAATCAAAAAAGGCACAGAAACTGCAAAAACTATGTCCGAACAATGTAATTCTGCACGGTGCTTCAACTCAATCTGTATTGTTTAATTATTGTTACTCGAGATTTTAGACAAATATAGGGGAAACCCCGAAGCATTATCCAAACAAAGGGTAAGAACCTAAATGTTGCATACGCAGGGGAAACCCCTAAATACACTATCATATCTCAAGCAACCATGTGGGTTCAATGGACCCCAACGGTAGTTTGTGATAGAAAATTTATACCACAAAACCTAGTAAATATAAAAAAAACTTTTTGCTTTAAATAATAAAAAATAAGAAAAGTAACAAAGTCGTGCAATGACAAGATCACAAGAATTTTAAAAGTTTAAATAATCGCAGTATCTATATACATTCGGGTCCGATGGACCCGCTTGATAGACAGCGGGTTAGATCAAGTTGCTAAATTTTAACAACTAGTCGTTACGTCGCGTTGTTAATCTTGTAACTGCATTTCTCTCGTTGTTAGTATTGAACAATCGTTGGTAAATGGTTTTTCTTGAAAATATTGTGTTAGGAAATAAACTTTTACTGGAAATAGAGAGACGACAGCAAGGGTAAACTATTTATAAACTAATATATACCTACATGTCCAATAATTATATATTTTTTAAACAAGATTTTAGATTTATGCAAAGAAATTTGCGAGATGTTAGTAATACATTCTTTAAAAAAATATTTACAGAGATATTCAAACTGAGCAAGTGTCGTTTAATTCGTGAATTGGATGGTCTCATGCTTCAAGCATACTGAGTCAGTATATGCCCGAAGGTCTCATTTACAAGATGAAGGATTACATTTATTCCAAACTTAAATATTTTAATATCCAAAAAGATCTAAATTCAATTTTTTAAAATTTATTTTCATTTATCTTAAAAATTTAAATTTAAACAGCCATTTCAACAATGTCAAATTTCTATAATTTTTACTACTAGACGATGGTCATGCGTCATTCCTGCTGACGAGATTCTTGAAATTTCGAAATCGATCGCATCGAATTGAATAAACATATTTACTAAACTGGAGAACTTCATACTTCATTAGATTCTCCCAACACTTAATTTCTACGCCTAGCTATGGGCCTTATAAAGAGATTACAGGGCAAAATTTCAATTTTTCAAGTTAATCAACCATTTGTAAAATTCCCAACTAGCAGTTATCAGAACTGAAATGCAAAACTAGCTTTGTCATTTAATTAGTCCAAAATTATCATGAATTCTACCATTAGAGAACATTGTCCCGCGGAACATCTTGCACCTCAAATTTTCTTATCACTCATAATTAAAAACTCAAACGTTAAACTAATCAAAATCTGTCACTTTACGTTGTCAATACAGTAGAAATATGTACAAATATTGAGAATCGACATGCCTTTTAACTCACTTGTTAATAACTTCACTGCTATATTTAACAACGATTGTCCACAACGACCGTTTTTTACAATGTCGTTAATTATGTACTTCCTGAATACCAATTGAATGACAGTTGTTACAAGAGTTGCTAAAAATCGTTGTGAACTCTCAATTGTTACTTAACGACTATGTTAACAACTATCTTAGTGAATTAGGCCGTATGTCTCGGAGAAGAAAGTATAGATTATAGCTGCAACATTTTCACGCAACTTTATTTATTCGTTCGCCTAAATGGAGTATTTAGCTCAGTTTGCTGTTTGCTTTACTGTTTTGTTGTCTACGAGGCTTGAAGTACCACATAAATACAGAGAGATCAAAAATAACTGAAGATCACGTGACAACTTTTTGTTCCAAATTAATATCAAAATTATATTTCAATTTTCCATAATTCGTCAAAACTATATTGCATATATGACAGATGATGATTTATTTGATATTTGTTTTGCGTAGATATCTTCGTGAAAAACATTTAAGTAATTTTTTCATTACGTCTCTTAATGAAGAGCGTGATAAATTTCTTCTTGAAGAATATTTTCGTTTAGTTGAACATAAAGAAGATGGTTCTTATAATTACTCTTATGACAGCTGTCAAAATTTGAAAGTGCCCATGGAAATAGTAATGCTAAGCCGTAAATGTCTAAATCGTATGGAGCAGCACGCTTCAGCCATTTGTGATCACTGTAGTGATAAAAAAATCTTACCATTGCGATCATCATTTCCCCTAAAATTACAGCGGCAATAATACCAGAAGAAGACATTAAAGATGCAATAAATAATATTTGAACAACTATTCCAGTTTTCATGTAGATAAAGCTAGTTGCACCAACCATAAATACGTATATGAAGAACACTAGACTAGAAACAAAAGTTACATACTGTGATACAAGTGTAAAGAATACTAAAATTTATTAAAGAAAAGAATACTAAATTCCATAATAGAAAACGATTACAAATATCTCAAATAAATAAATAAATAAATCTTCCAATCCTCAATCCCCGGATGGTCCGCACTATTCCCCACGAGCGCCAATAGTCTGCAAAAGATAAAAATAGATGAGTATATTCTCAGTGAGTACTTAGGATCCCCGTAAATGCTCCAGGCTTCAGCCCAACTTTTGGGATTAGGATAGGATTAGGTACCAGTCCCAGCCGCACTGTAGACTCTTCCTCAGCCCGCAAGCGAGGGTACAGCTGAACCGCAGAACAGCTCTTTCTCAACACCGCAGCGTGAGAGCACTCAGTCTCATCTCCGCAGAGAATGAGATAGTCCCAGCCGCACTGTAGACTTTTCCTCAGCCCGCAAGCGAGGGAACAGCTGAACCGCAGAACAACTCTTTCTCAACACCGCAGTGGAGAGCACTCAGTCTCATCTCCGCAGAGAATGAGATAGTCCCAGCCACACTGTAGACTCTTCCTCAGCCCGCAAGCGAGGGAACAGTTGAACCGCAGAACAACTCTTTCTCAACACCGCAGCGTGAGAGTAACCACACATAATTACCACAAAATCATAGCACTCACCGTTTCACAAAGAAGTAAATGCACCAACTAGACGTCGTCGCTTCGAAAACACTAGCACAACTGACCGATAATCAAATGAACTGTCATTTAATAAATATACGATCATGTAATTCAATTTAAAGCTGAAATTAAAAATTAAAGAGAGAAGTAATTAAACATAATACTTGCATAATTCAAAAAGGCGCTAACAGTTCGGCTATCCTGACTCTCTCTTCGCGTCCCCGCGAAATAATCCGCGACACTGTGTAAGTCATCATCGGACTCGCTTAATTCACTGGATGAATCAGACATTGTTTGTGGTTCTATATACGGTTTCATGCGGTCTACAGCTATTACGTTACTATTTTCTCCTTTTCTACTTCAATTCGTACCAGGCAAATCTTCTACTGAAAATCTATCGTTCGATAGAACTTTCTTTATTTGGAATAGTCCTTCATATGGATGGTATGAAATGGAATCGGTAGTTTCTCAATTGGATTAAATAGTTTTGGCTGATTTCCTCTCTGTTGTTTATGGTAAAAACATCTAATACACGAGTCAGTGTACTTCGCGAATTTTCTCATTTCAGGAAACCAGTAAATTCCAAAATGTCCAAACTTGTCAAGACAGGAACGTACTATATGCAGCCGTTGTCCTCTAGGTACAACCCACTAGGTTCCAGACGCGGTAATTTTGTAAACCCGTTCGTCTCGTAAACAGTAATTTTTATAAATATTCCTTTCGTAGTTAGTTTCCGGCGGTTTACTTACAATGTTTTTGATAATTTTCAATTTATCATTTGTCCGGCGAGTATCCAGTTAGCTTGTTATGAAAAATTTCAAATTCTACAGAAAGTACTACTCCTGACACGGGTTTTCGACTTAGCGCATCGACGTGACCCATTCGTAATCCTGGACGATATTTTATATCGAATGAATATTCCTGCAGTTCCAGCCACCTTCTTCCAATCCTAGGTACCAAATTCCTTCATTTTCTGCGCTTCTGTATTATCAACTTGACACTTCCATCCTCTTGTTATAATTTTATCCTTCTGAATTGTTAATTCCGCATGTGATCAGTTTAAGACTGGTAGAACACATTACATATCCTTGTCTGCTATTACAATTGTTCGCGGGAATACGTACTTGTGTCCTTCAGCTGTACGTACACTAAAATACACAAAAAGTTCTCCTTTGTCTTCCACATGGCAGATCACGTGTCCTACATATCCTGGTGGTATAACGGTTGCATGTTTGGCTCAGATGTTAACCTTTTTACGGGGTGTCGCTTCGATTCCACTGGATGGTGAGTCTTTTTTCCTGAAAAATCTTAGCCGATTTGAATCCTTGTACACAACTACTTCCGGTGATTCTGTGAAAGGCTGTCCAACAATGATGGGTATGGATTGAACTATGTCTGGTACTATGTTGAATACTACATCCAGTTCTACTTCGTCAATTGTCAACTTGTGAACTCCAGTTTAGCCTAAAGACCTCAACCATCCATTACCGAAACCACGCAGAGTAACTGTCTTGCTTTTGTTGAACGGGAATTCTAGTTGTTGTGCTCCCCAGAAGTTATTAAGATGTTCCTTCCTGGCAGTTGTGGTTGTGGCTCTTGTTGATGTTGAACATGCTGATATTGACGTTGTTGTGGTCGCTGGTTCCTACTTCCACCGAATTCGCCTCCATTTCGTCCTGCACAAGTCGATACTCGTTGACGTTTGTTGTCATAACGTGAGCGTGTATATCCCAATTTTCCACAAATGAAACAACGAATGTTCGCCATTCCATCGTTGTGTTGCTGCGTAGTATAGTAAGGCTACTTTTTCTTCTGAAAAGTACGATATAAATCGCGTTTAAGGGGAGTAGAAAGGTTTCGTGTCGCTAATTTATCCTCAATCGTCTTCAAAAATAATAAAAGAGACTGCGGCTTCTTGCATTCTCTGATAAGAGCAAGTGTTGAGTAGCGCCAGCTTCTCATAATAGTATTGCAACATGGGTTCATCCGGTTTCTTGTTGCGCGAAATCATTTCTTGAAGCAACTGAAAATAATTTTCCTGTGACGGAAATGCCTTCAACAACATAGCCTTCCATGTCTGCCAAGAATGATTTGTTCCTTGCAGCGCTTTATACCATACTTCTGCATACCCTCTCAAGCAAGATGTCACATACATGATGGTAGTTATTTCGTCGCATTTATGCATAGCGCGTAAAGTGAACGTACATAATGAAATTGAGGACTGTAGGTAACGCCATGTTGTAATGTTGTTCCAGTTTCGTAATCCAGCTAAACATAAACGTAATCAATATCCGTACTGTTCCAAAAGTTGTGCTGGTTTGGTCCCAAAAGCTGAAAGTTAAAAATGTTCTGATCCCACTTCTGAAATGTAAAGAATACTAAAATTTATTAAAGAAAAGAATACTAAATTCCATAATAGAAAACGATTACAAATATCTCAAATAAATAAATAAATAAATCTTCCAATCCTCAATCCCCGGATGGTCCGCACTATTCCCCACGAGCGCCAATAGTCTGCAAAAGATAAAAATAGATGAGTATATTCTCAGTGAGTACTTAGGATCCCCGTAAATGCTCCAGGCTTCAGCCCAACTTTTGGGATTAGGATAGGATTAGGTACCAGTCCCAGCCGCACTGTAGACTCTTCCTCATCCCGCAAGCGAGGGTACAGCTGAACCGCAGAACAGCTCTTTCTCAACACCGCAGCGTGAGAGCACTCAGTCTCATCTCCGCAGAGAATGAGATAGTGCCAGCCGCACTGTAGACTCTTCCTCAGCCCGCAAGCGAGGGAACAGCTGAACCGCAGAACAACTCTTTCTCAACACCGCAGTGGAGAGCACTCAGTCTCATCTCCGCAGAGAATGAGATAGTCCCAGCCACACTGTAGACTCTTCCTCAGCCCGCAAGCGAGGGAACAGTTGAACCGCAAAACAACTCTTTCTCAACACCGCAGCGTGAGAGTAACCACACATAATTACCACAAAATCATAGCACTCACCGTTTCACAAAGAAGTAAATGCACCAACTAGACGTCGTCGCTTCGAAAACACTAGCACAACTGACCGATAATCAAATGAACTGTCATTTAATAAATATACGATCATGTAATTCAATTTAAAGCTGAAATTAAAAATTAAAGAGAGAAGTAATTAAACATAATACTTGCATAATTCAAAAAGGCGCTAACACAAGTTTAGTCAGCTCACATTGCCTAAAATGTATATCGATCAATATTTGTAGATTTATTTTAGAATGATGTTGGTTATCTGTTAAGTCCATGTTGTCTTCTACAATACCAGTTTCCATTGCTTTAATGTCTTCTTTTATTACTTTATTCAGTTCATAAAATCGTTGTCCGCAGAGAAATGATTGGCCAACATAGGCAAAAATTGGATTTATGACCATGCAATGTCCTAAATATATCAAATAGGTCTTGCTCAGAGTTAGAGTTATGTCCTCATGGAACATGGTAATAACTTGGCAGACAATGAATGAAAATATACTCAAATATATCAATGCACAAAAAAACAATGTGCTAACAACCGGGACTTCAAAATGAATTGGAACGTTTATTTGTGCCATGATATTATCTATTTCTAAATTTTTCATTAGCCCAGAAACATAGATATTTTTGTCTTTTATAATATAAAACAGGCTAAATCATACATTCCTATGATGAAATAAACAATTGCAGTGATCAGTTGATCAGAAGGCAATGTTTTATATAAAATATAATTCTGGATAACATTCATAGATAGTATTGAGCAGATTACATGACCTAAAATTAAAATAATTTTATTTTATATTAAAATTAAATAATTAACTCGTTTTTATACGAGCTTGCAGTTGTACCAAAAAATAAATTCGTATGTTTGCGAAGTTTCTAGTCAATCAACTACAAGTCATGTAATAATAATTTATTGCCTAACAGTTCATTACAAACCAAAGAATGAATATTTTAAACTGGAACAGTTTATTTACTTATCAACAAAAAAAGAAGAAAAATGCAACTAATATTTGTCGTAAAAATTCATTGTTATTATATTATTGTGATGATTCTTATATAGTTACTTATATCATACGAGTAGCAGTGACGCAAACAGGTAGGGTTTAGGGGGGGGGGGGGGTTAGAGGTTTCGAACTCTCGAACAGGTACGAATATAGTGATTTAACATTGGATAATAGTTTTACGCAATATCCTGCTCTCCTGTTTATTTTACGGTTTGGTTTGTTCTCAACTTTAAAATAAATTTCAAAAGTTCCGTTAGTTAGTAGCAATAGCCATCACATGAAATTGTAGAAAACAATCTTCATATTAATATGCTGACAATTTTTTTTTTTTTGTATAAATAAATAATTAATGTTTATTCGAATAAGAAGCGTATCTTTATTCTAAAGAATTATTATGATGGAAGTACTTACCGAAGAATACGGGATTTATTTTCCATGACTCAGATTGACATTTGACGTTTACAAATAATTTCTGAAAACCAGAAAAAAGAGAACAAACAGAAATTTTGAAATTTCGTTTTAAAACTGTGAAGTAACTAGATATATTATAAAAAAAATTCAAAGTTTTGTATGCAGGTAACTTCTCATTCTGAACAATTTTGCATTCTTCACTCTTCTACAGATTTTACCGTAAAATGAATAGGAGAGTAGGAAATTGCGTAAAACTAAGATCCCATGTTAAATCCCTATGTTCGCACCTGACTGTCAATACTCTTGAAAATATTCTGATTATAATCAAAATGATCATCCATGGAAAAAATTAGCATTCAATTTACTGGCATTATCAAATTATGTTAATTATATTACCATTTTTTTTACATAGGTACAGTTTGTTTTTATGTTGTAAAATTAAACTGTTATTTATTGAAATCGTTACGTTAGAATGGTGTTTACGGAAAAACATGACAAGTTTATTTTGGAAGCATATTTTCGTAAATAAAATGATTCTACTCTAAATATCCTGAATACATTTATTTTCATATGACGTAAACACATTCAAATATTTTTCTTATGTGATATGATATTAAATAATTACCAGTGAGTATTATATAGTCAAAAATTCGTAGCTTTCTCTTTTCAAATTGAACCTTGTCATCAATAATTGTATATGTATATAATAATATTGCAATTGCATAATTAAACTGGTTAACCCAATACATTGGATCAATGGCTGAACCATATCTTATTTTAAAATTGAATTTATTTGCTATGCTATTTAATATAATTGCTACTTTGCAATTTATCATTTCTAATAAACCGTACATGGTGATATGATGTGTCTGTTGTAACTGAGAGATTCTTCATTTTAAATTTACATACATTACCGATAATCATACTTTAGTATAACTAATGAGAATGAGATATAAAGAATCAGGATATTTGTAATAAAATAAATATGTAAAAAAATCGAATTTTCAACACGATATACATCACCATAGTTACACCACAATACATTGCAATGTTAATCTAATTTCAATAAAAAATACCAACATTGATTATTTAATTTGGGGTTATGAAACAAAATTATGAAAAATATTGTATGTAATACATAAATCATAGATCAAATATAGTATACGACTCGCTATAATGGATATTATTATTTATTGGACAGAACACTAGCTAAAGAAGGCAAAGCAACTGGAAAATACAAATAAATAAGGGATTGACAGAGTAACAGTAATAACTCGGCGAGGGAATTCCAGATTTGGATGCTAAACAAGTGCATATTCGCATAGAAAATTAATATATGGGGAAAAAGTGTCGGAATGCAAAAATTAGACCGCGACAGTATGTAATTCATTAATCGTAGATAAAATGGATATTATTATTTCGGATGATTAGAAACTTCATCCTCGATAATAAGAGCACCCATTATAGCATCGTTGTATTATACACGATTAAATAATTTGAAATAATCTGGTTCACGAAAAATGACTTTTCCGACGACCATTACGAAAAGTACATAAATTCACACGCTGAACTATTACTGAAAGTTGGTCATTGCACATTACTAGCAATGCTGTGAGATATGAAAGCTCGTTAGCCAATCAGATGCATCCGCAACTGTGTGATAAGATTTTATCACACGCTGCGATAACTGAGCGAACTAACCTAATAATTTGTATTTAAAAGTTTGACAGTTGCAGATAATTTGCTGAATTTACACGGATTAAGAAGTTTGGACCCTGATTTATCAGATTTTAACATAATTTTTGGTGAATTCTGATAGCAATGATGTTAACATAATCTGTTTTAATATGTATATACAGTTATGTCAATTCAAAAAATTGTGGTCGTCGGAAAAGTATCTTGTACAACACGTGCTGAATGGATATTTCACACTCATGTGATTAAACCACTCGCCTTCGGCTCGTGGCTCAAACTTCACATTCGTGTGAAATATCCGACTTTCAGCAATAGTTATACAATGTACTATTTTGTACGACCATTGTAATAAGTATGATATATCAACGTATTCAAACACTGAAAGTTGAACTTGTCACGTAAATGTTACGATATATTTCATATCGTAATAGTTGACACGGTTGCTAGGTTATTATACTATGTCCTTACTTTCTAGCTTTTGAAGTATAGTTGTTTCATTAAATAGATACATAATTTATGCTCGTCTAAAAAATAATGTTTATAACTTGTATTAAATTCAAATATCTTATCTCGTGTATATTGACTTGCACTCCGCTACGCGTCATGCGTCAATTTACAATCATGAAATTTGGTAGTTTTCATAACTTGTTACGAAATAACATTTCGTATGGTTCATGTTATATACATAAAATAAAACATAGTTATCGTTGAAATAATTGATATGTAATGTACTGAATTGACAAGTTGTCCAATAATAAAGTATTCACAAGTTATTATCCCGGTATTTACTATTAATAATATATGTAATAATAATACACGGTGACGAAGATAAACTACAATTAATGTTTATGGGAAGATAAAGAAATCCAGTACAGAAAACAAATCAACAAAGAACATTTAATATTCTCAGAATGAGTAAAATATTTGACGAATTTCAACCTGAATCTTCTTCATGGAAAGTGACAAAGAAAGATATCAATTTTTCTTATAAGTGGGGTATCTTAAATTTTTTGAATAAGAACATTCATCTTCTACGGTCGCTTGGTATTAGAAAATTGTTTAAACCAATGCCGTACGTCTGTTTACCCTTAAGGATTTTATGCAACAAATGTCGTTAATTATATAATAAATATATATAGTACTTGGAAGTCATGATAATTCTTACAACAGCCCTATTTGCTCAATATGGATATAAATAATATAAATGTATTAAAAAGAATTGTATTAAAACAACAATTAATTGCATTATTTGCTTATCAGGTGGTAGTAAGCATGTGCTTTTAAGTATTAAGGCACAATACTTTAATTATAAATTGTATTTTTAAGTTAACTGTCCCTTAGATTTTTTCTTTGGGTCATTTAAATCAAAATTTAATGTTTACTACGAATTCACCATTTTAAAAGATCTTACTGCAGCAATAAGGAATGACTTTGTTAATTTATTCTAATATTACACATGTAAATTGACTGCGCATGCGTATGATGCTCACACTAGTCCAAGATCGCTACCGCGAACAAACACATCGTAAAAATAGTAAAATCGTATTCTAGGGACCGTAAAACGTGCTTATTCATCAAAAACTCACCACCGAATTTTTTAACCAAAGACAATACCTTCCTTACCTAAAGGTGACTGAAGGTAAAGATATTTGAAAACTGCTGTAAATTTCCCACAATTCTGTATCATTGCATAGTTCGAAATTTTGTGAAATTTCAAATTCAAATTGATATTTGTGAATTTGTATATTTATTGCAATATAGTGCTTTATCATTTTTCGGTAAGTATATTGTCTTTCATATTAGCATTATTATACGAGGTGATATAAAAAATAACAAATTATTCATATCCCAGAAAAAGATCACTTTAAATATTTGTAACTTCTACGTAGTAAAGAGACATTCTTGCAGAAGTTGACGGTGCCCAGTAGATGAAATGGTGTGTACAAATGGTCCAGAAGAATGTACATCATCGTGGTGCTCTTAAATGTTTGCACCGTAGGAGGGCAACAAGATATCACGTTCTTTGACGAAAGGACGTGAAGCTTCATAAAATTCATCAATGAATGTTGGAATAGTACGGTGCTATCAGTTTTAATAAAAAAAGGAGTATAAAGGAGGGTAGATTTGTTAAAAAGTGGACAAATATCGATGACTTAGTTCAAAGAATCAGTGCATTTCTGGCTGACATTTAAAGCAACATTTATTTTTTGACATAAAATTAATTATTGTTATATTAATAATTCAAATTTTTGTTTTCTTGAGTAGTATGTGCTTTAATTTTATTAGTTGTCACTGTGTAGTTTGAGATTTGTAATTATTTATTTATTATTTGATTAGGGCCGGTATTTCCATCTCCGGATAAAGTTCAGGATAACTATCCGTCAGATAAATGATAAAATATCGCATCGAAATAGAAGCATAAATGCAGTAAATTATATTGAATGTCATTTTTTGATGCGATATTGTTCATTTATTCGACACTTTATCCGAAGATGGAAATACTGGCCCTTAAATAATGTAATGGAATACCTACATGTTTAAATAAAGATATTAAGTACTGTTATTATTTTTCAACAGTGCTACATATTTTTCACATTTCTTAATAATGTCTTTAATAAAATATCTATTTTCAATAGATTATTTATTAATTACATTATCAAGAAATAAAATTTAATTTTCAAAATAATTCAAAAGAATTCATATTTCCCGCCACCTCTAAGCTGTCAAATTTAGTTCGCTGACCTTTTCATAGATGTCACTAAAACTTGTTATCACGGTTTATAAGAGAAATAGCCAATCTTCCACTATTTATTTCATTAATCTATGCGTTCCAGTAAATCTTGTGAATTTTGATATATACTGTATCGTTCTTCAGAATAAATAAATGTCAAAAGCTTTACAATTATTATAAAATCTTTTTGAATACTTACAACATAATTCAGTTAAATGTTATAAAATTATTGAATTTTCACGTGTATACTGAAAATATGTCCATCCAAATGACAACATTGACATGTCAAATTTGAGTTCATAGTACCGTTAATAAATGAATAGACAGTTGCTTGGGTTATACTAATTACGTGATTAGTGGATTTTATATTTATAGGATAGATATGAAATTATTTCTGTTCAGTAGACAAGAATTTCCTATCCATTCTGCAGATTGTGAAGAAAATAGCTATTTGTGTATTAAGAGCGCAAAATGGGACATTGTCGAAATCGACAATGTCCATTTGCGTTTTAAACAAACAAAAAATTTCTACAATCGCCACAATGGGGTCTTCCACCGTAACAAAAATTTGGTTCAAGTACATTAAACTAGTGCAGTGAAAAAATGGATGTCGATTGGGAGCGTTCGCGCCAAACTATTGCAGGTGGCAGCACAACTGTTCTCACAATTTATTTTATATTTAATTTTAATTTGTCGTTATTTTCAAAAATTCTTGAGCTATTGCTTCAATCTCATCTTAGCATTTTATACTTTCGTTTTTGTAAATTTACTCTGATTTATTTTCAAAGCAGTGCGGCATTTTGTTTAGTTATGTAATATACTGACAGAGCAGTTATATGTCAGATTAACTTGTCAATGTGGTAAATGTGTAACTACAGTGCCATTAGTTCCTGACTAAATAATTAGAAATTTGGACAGCGAGCGTATTGTCTACTTTGTCGCGCATGATCGGCAAAGTGCCATTTGCGTTGACAAAAGAGAGCGCAAATGGCTACTTTGTATACAGACTGTACAAAAAATAAGTTTTTTAAATGGGAGTAGAAAAAATTATTTCCTTTTACGTAAGTTTATTTTTAATTATTATCTTCTTAATGAAACAATTTTTTAAACATATGTAATTATTTATTATCATTCTAATAAAATTAATAAAATATCAATTACATTCTCATTTACCTACAAAATATTCGCTACTCAAAATTACTTCATAAATACAATTTATTGTTTCATATTATAAAAATTAATTCAACTAATTATTTTATCTCACTTTTCAAGGATATCTATTTTTTTGTTTTTGAAATCTATTTTTAATTTGAAAATAATTGCTACTCTTCTATATATTTGGAACATGTACTTATATATTTTTTTTGAGTATTGCTACATTTTATTGTATGTAAATAATTGTAAAACAAGTATTTTTATTTTGCTAATTTTTAATTAATCTGTAACGTAGTGAAGCATAGATAGGTTATATACAAGAAAATCAATATTCACATTAAAATTTTAAACATAACAGTTATATAAGTATATATCAGTTATAAACAAAAAATTGTGAAGAAATTAAATTCAATACTTAATAATTCTATTTATTTCTTTAAAAAAATTTTCTTCACTGTATGGAATAAAATAATATAATGAATCTTTTTACGTTGTTTATATCGTTTTCTTATTTGAATTATAATATTTTAACACTTGTAAGTTTACTTTGTTTTATTGCTTATAAAATATTTCAAATGTACGTTACTTTAACGATTATAATATTTTAAGGACGAATATCGAATAAATGTAGAACGTATTATCGCAATTAATCCAAACTATTCAATACTTATTGCTACATATGACATGTTTAAAATTAATCGTACAACAAATGTACTGAATTTTACTTATCATTTTCTAGAAGATATCACAAGGGATACGGATGCAACGGTAAGGTTTAGTAATTAATTTTTATATTTATTTATTTATTTATTTATGAACGGACTTACGTCCACTATACATATGAAGTACAAAGACTAGTAATAAGAAAATAATACTTAAATAGGTATAGTATCAATTAAATTCGAAAATGTATATAAAAACATTGTGATAGTTACAAGAAAAATTTTCTACATTATATAAATAGTGTGATAGTTGTAAGAAAAATTTTCTACATAAGTCTTAGTTTTAGTCTTAGACTTTAAATTAAACATATCATAAAATAGTTATTTATGCAATATGAATAAAAAGTAGGTACTTATTGCCTTATTCCACGGAGTGCGTCAAATGAATGAAATAAGACATTTTCTCAGGTGTTTACAATTTTTTTGGGTAACCGGACGCGAAATAAGCATTTCGCAGCCGCAATACAGTCTGCGATATTGGGTAAATAATCACTTTGACACTTCAGAATAGACATGTTTTGTTTATCAAATGTCAATCCCATAGCCACCTTGAAAGTAAACTTTCTATGTACAATGAAACTGCTTAAAAGTAATAAAATTTGTAATTACACATTTTTTACGTCACACTGAATCATAAACGTTTTATTACAGAGCTCTGTCTCTAGTGGTAAAAAAATTTGCAGGCTGTTAAAACCATAGCAACATGTATACAGATTTATTTATTCATTATTTCGCTTCGCCATATGTTTGTAAGGACTATTTCGATTTAATAGTTTAATATATTGTGTTGTACAATGCTCACCTGTTACCCGAACCCGAAATTTACGTGCTCGCACGGGTAACAATTCGTTTCTCTCGCTCGTTAGGTACCGCGCACGCCCACAAAGTTCTGTGTAACGGTCTTGCAATGTAAATTACTATTACGGTTGCACAAAAAACATTGTGTACACCTTGTCCGCCAAAATCCTTTAACGCTCTCAAGATTGTCCTGTCTCGGCTGCAAGTGACTTCGGCAACAATTTTGCTCTCAGTACGCTAAAGACTGATTTCGCGGCCTTTATATACAAATAACTATTTTGCATCAGCACACGATTAAATATTTCGCTGACGCAATACAGACCGCTCAAAGAAATATATATTTTTTTTAAATCGTACTTTAAACATAGGCGAAATTAAATATTGAAATTTTAATAGGGGACTACAGCGCAATAGAATTGAGAGAAATTAGGAAAAAATATTGAAAATATATCCTGAATAATAAATATTAATAAAGAAATAAAACGATATAATTAAAATACTTCGGTAATAAGGGGGGAGCTAGTCACTCATATGAATTTCATATATATTATTTTGAATGGCGCCTCAAAGACGGCCTATAAATATATAACGAATATCCAGTTAAGGCCTGTGTCCACGATCCTAGAAATCGATCCAAGTTCCAAAATCGAATAGAAAACTAGAATGGAAAAATGCGTTCTGTCCCAATTTTTTGTACAAGTTGCTAATTTCATTTAACTGTTATCAATTTAAAATCTTGACGTTTGTTGTTTGATAAACTTGAAAATGATAAGATTATAAAATATTACCTAATTCTATTCATTTTTGATATTGATTATAAATAATTACTTATAAACAAATTAATATATTCGTTGTAAAAATTTAATTTACTTATTGCCGGGATAATTTCTTGGTTATGTTTTATTCATTTTATTCATGCAAGTTCAATGTTTATGATCAAAAACTCGGAACGATTTCTAGCATCGCGGACACAGGCCTTTAGGGGGAGGGGGGAGGAGCCTACTACCAATGGAAGTAGAGAAATTCAAATAGCGGAGTCCAGTACTACAATTCTCAAACAGTTGTTATTTTAATATAGATGTTTTGCATTAAACTTAATAACTTAAATACATTTTCAATTATAAATCATGTAGACTTGTACAGTATAATAATATTCATTTATTTTTTATAAATATAATTCAGAAATGGCATATATTTCAAGAACATTTAGGTCCACGAAAAAAACAGTTTGATATAAAGACATATTCGTGACGTCATATCTTTATTTCCAAAATTCGGGGGACTATAACTCGCTTATTAATAGAAAATTTTTCACCGGATTTTCACCGAAAGTCTTAATTTTACCTATACGTTCAGATGAAATTATATTTACAAAATGGTGGAATCCCCTATTTGACATTTCTTAAAACAGTATTTTAGTTACAACTGTGCTCGTGGTATGAGCCAAAGTCACTTTAAAACGATGATTACTGCACAAGTTCTTGAGGTTTTAGCCGGAGGAATGCCATGTTTTAGATTCATATCCAGACGTACGAATTTAAAGATAATGTATACAAACCATTCGCAATAAACTTCTGGAGATCATTCTGTAAAATCTTGGAAATGGAATACTCTACACTGTTTAAAGAAGATATGGGGCCTACTTTTATACCAGATAGATGCCCTGTAAAAAAGGTAATCAAGTAATTTCATTTTAGGTATTGTCAAGATAATTATTTTGTATTTATTTATAAAGGGTTATTACTACGCATACAATTTCATACCTTCAAGTTCTGTACTTGTGAATCTGCCGTTCAAGAAATGTTACTTGCGAATGAGAACATATATATCTAAAATACTACACAGCGAAACTCGTTTATATGTTAATTTTGATCGTGATATTATTTTCAGAGAAAAATATTCTTAAAGTGATATGTATACCCATTTAACAATTGGTTAGTAAAATGCGCATTTTTTAACCTACCTAACTATTTCAGATTTAGATTTTCACATTCGATGGAGACACCATAATAATTATTCAGGAGTTAAAAATAAAATGTATTGTTCAATAAATTGAAATATATTATGGCTGGTACCACAAGCCTTGTTTTAACTAAAACGCTGTTTTAAAAAATGTAAAATTCAAATTTCAATATTTAATTTCATCCTTATGTTTAAAGAACAATTTTTATAAAATATCTGTTTTAATACAAACTATGATTTGATATTATTTATTATTATTGTTATTAAATAATGAAACTTGACATTTTCTAAAACAGCATTTTAGTTAAAACAAGGCTTATGGTACCAGCCAAATTGTTTGCTAAATCAAGTATTTTATTGAATTTTCTCTCGATCTAACCAACTCGGCTACTGAATGCGTTTCCATGATTACAGTTTTATTAAATTATAAGTAAAACTGTTAAATAGCATTATATTTTTACAAATATTTCAATAATAAGCCATTCAATTAGGAGTATTTAGGTACTCTTCGATACCAAATTAAATAATCTTTGTAACCATATCAAAAACTCCTACTATAGTCTTACGGGACACAGGGGCGTTCCCCTTATGTTTATATATAATTTTTGTGTACTTTTCGCGTATTTTTATAAATAATAATAATAAATATATTCCTATATTTTAAACAATTTCATGTACTTATTCTCTCATATATGTATTTTTTCCCGAGTGTATATCGAGTAGTGAAGGTCATAGTTGTCAAGAATTGTGTAAAATATACCAGTTTAAAGGTGAAATTAAATCCAAAAACCTAGCCGATCCTGGGAAATAGAAGGGAAATAAGAGCCGTCCAACAGGAAGTGTAGTGACGAAGAGGCGAGATACCGAAGAAGAAAAAAAAATATCCTTTTTATAGAAGCTTAAGAAACTTAGGTTAGGAGAAACATATAAGTAAACTTAACTCAAGACAGCTGCGCTACGTATAGCGCCATCCATTGGCAAATAGTACAAGTGTAAATTCCGCAACATCTTAAGTACTAGTAGAGTCATCTGGTGAGGAAGAGAAGAAATTCAAACCAAGACGCGAACCAAGTACAGAGCTCAATATATAGTGACAGACGAGGCAGTAGCGACAGCTACTGATAACACAACAAACAAGAATAACGCCTGAGGAGCTGCAAACCACAGAAGACCAGTGAAAACAAGAAAAACAAACTTTTAGGCGATTTTAAATGCACAATACAACAAAAGACAGAGCACTGAGCGTAGGTTCTTTAGAAGAACTACTTAAACGAAAACGAGAAGAATCCATAAATCAAGAAGAAGCCTTTAAGAGAAGTAAGCTAACAGTTAGATCGCCAGTAAAAACAAATCAAAAGAGTACAGAAAAAATGAGTGGAGAACAATTAATTCTTAAAGCAATAGAGGGACTAAAAGCGTAAATGAAAGACAACAAAGACGAGATGATAAAAGAGATACCAGAAAACAACGTTATGATTAAAGCGCTAGAAGATAAAATACAAAAACAAGAGGTAGAATGGAAAAAAGAAAGAGAAGATCTCCTAAAGAAAATAAAGGTGCTTGAAAACAAGGATGAAATGAGAGAGAAACGCGAAAAGAAAAATAACAATAATAAAAGGGGCACAAATAGAAGTCTCCACTAAAGAAGTAGAAAACTTTTTAAAAAATAAAATTGGAATAGAAACAAAAGTTAAAGAAGCATATACAGTAGGAAAGGAAAAACAAGCGATAGTAACAATAATGGAAACATATGAAAACAAAAGTATGGTGATGAAAAATAAATACAAACTAAAAGGATCAAATATCTATATTGATAATGATATGACGATCAACGAAAGAAAAATACAAAATGAAATCCTGAAAAGAGTAAAAGAAGAAAGAACACAAAATAAACAAATCAAACTTGGTTATAAGAAAATAAGAATAGACGCAGAATGGTATGTATGGGATGATGAAATGGAAAACTTAATAAAAAGTACATTACCAAAAAACATATAAATGTTGGGGAACTCAAAAGAGAGCAAACCCCTACACACGAAATAATTAGAGATAAGTTTACAATAAGAAATGGAGAAAAAATAAAGAAAAAAAGCAAAAAAAAATTAAAAACAAGAAATAAAAACAATGAAATTAGAATTAGTACGTGGAATGTTATGTCGATGTTAGCACCAGGAAAAATGCAAGAAATAACATCGGAATTGAAAAGATACAAAATAAATCTGGCTGCACTTCAAGAAATACGATGGGAAGGGAAAGGAATAATAGATAAAAAGGACTTCACACTACAATATTCAGGAAGAGATAAACAAGGCCAATATGGTGTAGCATTTATAATATTGGATAAATTAAGAGACAAAGTGATAGAATTTAAAGCAATAAGCGAGCGACTAGCTTACCTTAGATTAGACATAAACCCATTCAAACTCTCTATACTGAATGTATATGCACCAACTGAAAAGGCAAAAAAAGAAGAAAAAGAACTATTTTATGAAAAACTGGAAGAAGAAATAAAAAATATACCAAAAGAAGATACTTTAATAATATTAGGAGATCTCAATGCTCAAATAGGGAAAGAAGACTATATACAACAGGTCGCAGGAAAATACACTATACATGAAAACACGAACAATAACGGACAAAGATTATGCAGATTAGCAGCAAAAAACAACTTGGTCATAAGCAGTACCAAATATAATCACCCATATCTGCACAAAATAACATGGACATCCCCAGACCAAAAGACAAATACACAAATAGATCATATATTAATTGAAAGAAGAAGGCAATCGTCAATTACGGACGCAAGGTCATATAGAGGAGCATGTGCAGACTCAGATCATTTCATGGTGACTGCAACTTTGAGACAAAAAGTAAAAAGGACCAACAAGTGCAAAAATATGAAAGCTAAGTGGAACGTAAGAAAGTTAAACGATGAAAACATCAAGAAGAAATACGAGGAAGAAATGGAGAAGCAATTGGAGAATAACACTGAAAAAAAAACATAGAAACGTATTGGGAACATATAAAGAAAGCTATAAACAACACAGCCAAAAAATGGATAGGAGAAGAGAAGAGAGGAAAAACAAAAGAGTGGTTCAATAAAGAATGCCAGGAAATAATAATAAGAAAGGTAAATGCAATACTTAAATGGATAAAAACAAACAAAAACGAAGATAAGATAGAATACGGAAAAATAAGAAAAGAAAGCAACACGATAATAAGGAAAAACAAGAGAGATTGGATAGATAATGAAATAAAAAATATTGAAAAAGAAAGTATAAATAAAAACACGAAACAATTTTATCGAAAAATTAATGAACAAAACAGATCATACAAAGCTAAAACATATAACATAAAGGACAAACAAGGACATAAAACAGAAAATGCAGAACAGTACAAACAAGTATGGGTAGAGTATTTCAAGGAACTGTTAACAGAACCCTCACAAAACCTCGAAGTACAAGACGAAACCAGTGAAGAAGAAACTTTAACAGAACCAACATTAGAAGAAGTCAAGAAAGTAATAAAAGAAAGCAGAAATGGAAAGTCACCAGGAAAAGACAGAATAAATATAGAGCTAATAAAGTACGGAGGAGATAGTATACAAGAATATATTTATAGAATTATCCAGAGAATATGGAAAGAAGAAAAAATGCCAAAAGAATGGGAGACAGGGCAAATAATAACAATACACAAGAAAGGAGATCAACAAATATGCCAAAACTATAGAGGAATTACATTACTGAATACAATTTACAAAATCATGACCACAATAATACAAAAAAGACTGGCAAGTGTTACAAAAAATATTATCGGACAGTATCAGTGTGGATTTACTAAAGGAAAATCAACAACAGACGCCATACACACGGTAAAGCAAATCATGAAAAAAACACATGAATATAATTTGAACATAGAGATGCTTTTTATTGACTTCCGACAAGCATTTGACTCCATTAAAAGAGGAAAACTTTTATTAGCCTTAAAAAACTAGGAATAGAAGCAAAACTGAGAAGACTGATCTTGATGACAATGAAAAAAACAACAGTCAGTATAAAAACACAAAAAGGAGAAACGGAAGAATTTCAAATAAACAAAGGCGTACGTCAAGGGGACTCACTATCGGCAACCTTATTCAATCTAGCACTAGAATACGTAATGAGGAAAATAAACAAAGGAACTTTAAGAACAAGAGGAGGCCAAATAATAGCATACGCCGACCACATAGTCCTCGTGACAAAGAATAGAAGAATAATGACGGAAATGTTAAATGAGATAGTATCAGAAGGACACAAGATAGGACTAAGAGTGAACGAAGAAAAAACCAAGCAAATGAGACTCAGGAAAAAGTCAGAGAACAAGAAGATCAAAATAGGAGAACACTATTTTGAAGAAGTCGAAAGATTTAAATACCAAGGCATCATGTTGTCCAGCAATGTAAAAAGAGAAGCAGAAATCAAAGAGAAGATAATAGCAGTTAACAGGGCCTATTACGCTAACAAAAAACTTCTTAAGAGTAAATTTATTACATTTAAAACGAAAATGAAAATATACAAAACGATAATAAGACCAATAATAATGTACTCAGCTGAAACTATGACAATGACAAAAAAAGATGAAGAAGACTTAAGAATAGCAGAAAGGAAAATAATGAGAGAAATATTAGGACCAGTAAAAATCGCAGATAACGAATATAAACCAAAAATGAATCATGAAATCGAACAAGTACTAAAAAGAGAAGACATAGTGAAGAAAATAAAGCAACAGAGAATAAAATGGCTAGGGCATATATGGAGAGCAGATGAAAAAGATACAATAAAATCAATACTACAGTGGATGCCAGGAGGAAAAAGAAGACGAGGTAGACCCAGATCCAAATGGCTACAGGAAGTAGAAGAGGACTTAAAAAACGCAGGAGTAAAGAAATGGCAGGAGAAAACAAGAGATAGAAATATTTGGAGAAGCATAAGCGAAAAAGTTTGAGAGAGAGGAAATGGGGACTGATCCTCCCCAGAAAAGGATCTAGAGAGCTTCCAAAGAAGCGGCACAACCCCTTGGGGGTGTTTAAGCCACTATATATATATATATATATATATATATATATATATATATATATATATATATATATATATATATATATTCTCTCATATTTAAAATAAAAGCAAAGATATTTCAAAATATTTAGATAGGATCGTTATACATTAAAATTTCTAGAAATATCAAACAAGAAAATCTATCAATCACCTAATAGCACGATTTATGCTTGAAAATGGCTGTTTCTTGGATATTTTACCGCAATTTTTTCAATATAGCCATTTTTACCTTCGGTCACCTTTAGGTAAGAAAGGTATTGTGTTTGGTCAAAAAATGTGGTGATGAGTTTTTAACGAATAAGCACATTTTGGAGTCCGTAGAATACGATTTTACAATTTTTATGGTGATATGTATGTATGTATGTATGTATGTATGTATGTATGTATGTATGTATGTATGTATGTATGTATGTATGTATGTATGTATGTATGTATGTATGTATGTATGTATGTATGTATGTATGTATGTATGTATGTATGTATGTATGTATGTATGTATGTATGTATGTATGTATGTATGTATGTATGTATGTATGTATGTATGTATGTATGTATGTATGTATGTATGTATGTATGTATGTATGTATGTACGTATGTATGTATGTATGTATGTATGTATGTATGTATGTATGTATGTATGTATGTATGTATGTATGTATGTATGTATGTATGTATGTATGTATGTATGTATGTATGTATGTATGTATGTATGTATGTATGTATGTATGTATGTATGTATGTATGTATGTATGTATGTATGTATGTATGTATGTATGTATGTATGTATGTATGTATGTATGTATGTATGTATGTATGTATGTATGTATGTATGTATGTATGTATGTATGTATGTATGTATGTATGTATGTATGTATGTATGTATGTATGTATGTATGTATGTATGTATGTATGTATGTATGTATGTATGTATGTATGTATGTATGTATGTATGTATGTATGTATGTATGTATGTATGTATGTATGTATGTATGTATGTATGTATGTATGTATGTATGTATGTATGTATGTATGTATGTATGTATGTATGTATGTATGTATGTATGTATGTATGTATGTATGTATGTATGTATGTATGTATGTATGTATGTATGTATGTATGTATGTATGTATGTATGTATGTATGTATGTATGTATGTATGTATGTATGTATGTATGTATGTATGTATGTATGTATGTATGTATGTATGTATGTATGTATGTATGTATGTATGTATGTATGTATGTATGTATGTATGTATGTATGTATGTATGTATGTATGTATGTATGTATGTATGTATGTATGTATGTATGTATGTATGTATGTATGTATGTATGTATGTATGTATGTATGTATGTATGTATGTATGTATGTATGTATGTATGTATGTATGTATGTATGTATGTATGTATGTATGTATGTATGTATGTATGTATGTATGTATGTATGTATGTATGTATGTATGTATGTATGTATGTATGTATGTATGTATGTATGTATGTATGTATGTATGTATGTATGTATGTATGTATGTATGTATGTATGTATGTATGTATGTATGTATGTATGTATGTATGTATGTATGTATGTATGTATGTATGTATGTATGTATGTATGTATGTATGTATGTATGTATGTATGTATGTATGTATGTATGTATGTATGTATGTATGTATGTATGTATGTATGTATGTATGTATGTATGTATGTATGTATGTATGTATGTATGTATGTATGTATGTATGTATGTATGTATGTATGTATGTATGTATGTATGTATGTATGTATGTATGTATGTATGTATGTATGTATGTATGTATGTATGTATGTATGTATGTATGTATGTATGTATGTATGTATGTATGTATGTATGTATGTATGTATGTATGTATGTATGTATGTATGTATGTATGTATGTATGTATGTATGTATGTATGTATGTATGTATGTATGTATGTATGTATGTATGTATGTATGTATGTATGTATGTATGTATGTATGTATGTATGTATGTATGTATGTATGTATGTATGTATGTATGTATGTATGTATGTATGTATGTATGTATGTATGTATGTATGTATGTATGTATGTATGTATGTATGTATGTATGTATGTATGTATGTATGTATGTATGTATGTATGTATGTATGTATGTATGTATGTATGTATGTATGTATGTATGTATGTATGTATGTATGTATGTATGTATGTATGTATGTATGTATGTATGTATGTATGTATGTATGTATGTATGTATGTATGTATGTATGTATGTATGTATGTATGTATGTATGTATGTATGTATGTATGTATGTATGTATGTATGTATGTATGTATGTATGTATGTATGTATGTATGTATGTATGTATGTATGTATGTATGTATGTATGTATGTATGTATGTATGTATGTATGTATGTATGTATGTATGTATGTATGTATGTATGTATGTATGTATGTATGTATGTATGTATGTATGTATGTATGTATGTATGTATGTATGTATGTATGTATGTATGTATGTATGTATGTATGTATGTATGTATGTATGTATGTATGTATGTATGTATGTATGTATGTATGTATGTATGTATGTATGTATGTATGTATGTATGTATGTATGTATGTATGTATGTATGTATGTATGTATGTATGTATGTATGTATGTATGTATGTATGTATGTATGTATGTATGTATGTATGTATGTATGTATGTATGTATGTATGTATGTATGTATGTATGTATGTATGTATGTATGTATGTATGTATGTATGTATGTATGTATGTATGTATGTATGTATGTATGTATGTATGTATGTATGTATGTATGTATGTATGTATGTATGTATGTATGTATGTATGTATGTATGTATGTATGTATGTATGTATGTATGTATGTATGTATGTATGTATGTATGTATGTATGTATGTATGTATGTATGTATGTATGTATGTATGTATGTATGTATGTATGTATGTATGTATGTATGTATGTATGTATGTATGTATGTATGTATGTATGTATGTATGTATGTATGTATGTATGTATGTATGTATGTATGTATGTATGTATGTATGTATGTATGTATGTATGTATGTATGTATGTATGTATGTATGTATGTATGTATGTATGTATGTATGTATGTATGTATGTATGTATGTATGTATGTATGTATGTATGTATGTATATATATGTGTGTGTGTGTGTGTGTGTGTATGTGTGTGTGTACGTGTGAGTGTGCGTGCGTGTGTGTTTTTGCGTGTCTGTGTGTGTGTGTACGTGTGAGCGCGCGTGTGTGTGTGTTTGCGTGCGTGTGTGTGTGCGCGCGTGTGTATGCGTGTGTATGCTTTTGTGTGACAAAATTTTCGCCTGCGATAACTAATACTACAATTTCAAAAAATATAATTCTTTCGCATTCTTCTTCGTTACGTTCCTATGAAGAGCTGATTAGATTTTAGTTATAACTGGTCAACCGGAAGTACCCTCATTTGAAGATTTTAACAATATTTCTTGAAAAAACGATGTTAAATATCATTCTTTCACATTTGATGTTATAAATATTAAAGAATATTTTATTTTCTACATGATTTGACTACATTTTATACTTTATATTAAATATGGAATTTGTCTAAAATACATACTGTCGGCACTTCACTGGGGACGCAGACTTTCCGAGGATTAGGCTAGGTACAGGGTCGCCCATTCATGGGATGAAACGGCGGATAGTTTGTTAGGTAGTTTTTTTCCGGAGGCTGTTGAGCCTACGAGGGCTATCGTGGTCAGGGACGAGGCTAGGGAACTAATTTGGGATGAAGTGGAGTCGGCAGTCTATGCAATGGCTGTGGGCAAGTCACCTGGTTTAGATGGAGTCGGTGTTGTAATTCTCCGTCACGTGCGGGCGGCGCTAGGTTTCTACGTGAAGTCAATGTTTGACGCCTGCTTGTCGAATAATTGCATTTCGACGTTGTGAAAAAAAAAAGCCGTGTGGTGGTGCGCTTCAAGTCGAAAGAAAGGGTGAGGGATGATCCAAGCTCGTACCGCCTGATTACCTTGCTGAGTGTCTTCGGCAAGATGCTCGAGCGGATGCTTGTCGCGAGACTCGCTCCACTGTTCGACGGCTTGCATGGACATCACTGACATCAGTTTCCGGGCAGAAAAATCAGTCGTGGACGCGTGGGCCGTGGTGAGGGAAACGGTGTCGGCCTGCACGGGTAGATACGTTTTGGGAGTGTTTATAAACTTTAAAGGCGCGTTTGACCGTCTTTCGTGGAATACGGTTCTATAGCGATTTTATGGTATTTTAACGGATCTGGCTGCGGATGGGGAGGTTAGGGGTCTAAGCCAACCAGGTGAAACCATGTTGGCGGGAAAGGCAATTGACGCTTGGTAGCGAGATTGGGACACGTCGGAGAAGGGTCGGGTAACTTACTCTTTCATCCACGACGTCTCATTTGCCGGCCGGTGTCGGCGGTTCGATCCCAGCCTAAAGTTGAACTATCTGCTGACTGGTCATGGGAGCGTGAGGGCGTTTTTGCATGCGAGGGAGTTGAAGGATAAAAGTTTGAGTTATTGTGGTAGAGCGGATGATGATTGGCTTCATATTATTCGGGACTGTACTCTCCTCGATGACATTAGGGATCTGGTGGCAATGGGGTGGTTTCTCGAGAGGGAATCTTAGACGTTTAGGGGGTTCTAGAGAACGAGGACAGTTACAGGGCGGCAGAGGTATTCGCTGGCGAGATCTTCGACAGGTGGTTGGTGTAGCGGTGAGAGGGGGGCGCCGGAGGAGGATAGCATTTCAGAAGTTGGAGGATAGTCTGACAGCTGAATGTGAGTGTGTGAGAGGCTGGGCTAAACGTCGGGGTGAAAGGTGTGTGATTGTTGTGCGCAGTTTGAATGGGAAGTGTGCAAGATGCTACTTCGATGCAGTTGTGGGTACTTGCACACTTCAGTGGGCCAAGGGTGTGGAAGCCTGGTGGTACCGGACGGATTAGCCTCGTCTTCTTCCAAGGGCGGCCAGGTGAAAACAAGGATGTGGCGAGTCCCCCAACTTGGAGCTGGCGATATTTATGCCTGGCTTGCAGGAGCCTAATTAAGAAGCTGTTGGGATTGGAGGGTTGGTGCTGCTGTGCGTCGCCAGGGATGGTGGCGTCGGCACCTTTGCCACTTCAGCCTTGTATCAGTGCAACCTCCGCCGGAAGGTTAATCTAATACTCCGTGAGGCTAACCGTACCCGGGGTACTTATACCTGGTCGGCGGAATAGGAGCCGCGCTATGGTCTACAGCATGCGCGATGGCGGAGGGTAACGATTTCAAAAGGCATATGCTGCTTAAGAGTACTACGTCACTTCCGCGAGTGAGTTGCATGACAATACAGCTCGGGTGCTAGCCTGCATAGCTTGTAGGTTATGGATAGTAACCCGCCCCCACCAGTGGCCTCAACTGGGCTTGCACCCGGGTACAGGGATCGCTCGGCAGCAAGCTGGTAGTCAAAGCTCGGTCCTGACGCGTCTGATTGAACTTTATAAACACAGCTGGTCCACTGCGGTAACTTATTAAAAATCATGCAATGCATTAACATTCCTCATACTGACGTTCTTTCATTTCATGAACGTAGTGTGTTTCTCTTGTAACAGAAAAAATTATGTGAATAACTTCATCTATTGACACCGGAACCGCTGACAATTTATGAAACTTAAATATTACTATACTCGCCGTCATATAAGTATGGACTGATACTAGTGATACTCAACTTTTCCCTTCTCCTCACCCTGTCCCTTGCCTTGCGGTAATGCCACTTCTTCATAACTTAGCATTTTCAACGAGGCCACTGAAATAAACAGTGTAGAAATCCCCAGTTTATACTTATTTGACGGCAACTATACGAGTAGTTACTAATTTGTAAAACTGACAGCAAAATTGTTATTGTCTTACAAGTTAGTACCCTCGTTAAAAATAACTATCAATTGCGACTGACACGTATTGGTTATAATTTTAATTTAACAAACAAAATATTGTACATACACGCCAGGTAACTGATTTACTCCCTCAAGGTGGTGACAGGCTCGCCTACTCGCTCGCAATCATTTCCTGCTTTCAACAGTAAAAACCGTTTTACCTGTCTTGTAATGTAATAATATATTTCATAACGAGTATCGAAAATAATAACAAAACAAAGCTGCGTGGCTATGTTGAATTGGCCTCATCTCATCATTGCGATAAAACCATATTGTGCTAGTACCAGAGTTGTGTTTTTTTACGAATTTATTTAGTTTTATACAAAACTGATATAAATGAATGTAATTTATGTAAACAAAATGTAAAAAAAGTAAAAATGTCAAAAACGTAATAAACTCCAACTGCGCTTGCGCGTGGCTTACGCAGTGTAGTTCTGTCTGCTGTTATCATTGCTGTACTGTCACTGTCGGTGTCAGTTTTATGTTTTAGCAGTTTCATAAAAATAAGTGCTTGCCGTTAGATGTTAGTAACTTAACTATACACGAGATACGAGTATGTTTTAGTTTTTTACGTTTTTTACATAGGGTTTTTTACATATAAGTTGAGTTTTTTACAAGAGTTTTTACATGTCAAAAACTAAGTAAATTACTCGATGTACACAACTTGCACAACTCTGGCTAGTACGATATTCATATCATGTGTAGTGTACGATATTTTCAACTAAGTTAACAGCTACTGACGGGATATCTATTATTTTTTGAAGCGTTCATATCTATAAAAATACTATTACATTTTTATGTCCAAATGACTGTAAAGTTTGACGAACGAGATACAACCGAGTAAATGAACACACGAGCAATACGATATTACTTTCGAACGAGTTATAAATATTATTTTTTAGATGACCACAAAAAATAACATAAATACAAAACAAAGCAAAGCTGCTTGTCTATGTTGAATTGTCCTCATCTCATCATTGTGATATAACCATATTGTGCTAATACGATATTCATATCATACTAGTGTTCGACATTTTCAACTTACGTTAACAGCTACTGTCGGGATATATATTATTTTCTGAAGCGGTTGACTAAAAAATACTATTACATTTGTATGTTTAAATGTTCATTAAATAAATGAAAAAATATGTTGAATTAACTTATTATTAAAAACAACTTGTAACCAAGTAACATCTGTGGACACATTGTGAAACTAATATGTAGTAATTGGTAATAGGCTGTCAATTGTTATTGTTAGTTGTCAAGTCGTGCTCTATATGTTTTTATTGGTTCAGTCTAAGCACTGTTTGTATTATGATTGTAATTTGAAATATTGTTCATTAAAAGAGTTAATTGAACGTCTGTTTGTTATTTCGACATCCCGTAAACCTCAAAATTAAATATGAATTTCTTATGAGAATGAAACGATATAACGTTTCTGTTTCATCATCATACAAACTAATTTCTTCCATTTCTATACCATTTTAATATCAAATGCTTACAAACAAGACAAAATACATATAGATGTCACATGTATGATCACTTCAGAATCTATTTATTTGATCCTGTTTCAGCCGTGTTGCTTCGCGGGGACAGGGATGAAGAAAATGGAAATTTATCTCCGTTCAAAAAGAACGTTTATAAGTAGATATGTGCAACTCGAAGTTAATCTTCTTGGTAAAAAGAAAGCGACGGAAGTATCATTGCGTTTTATTGGTGTAGTCACTATTTTCATTGTAGTTCATAGATCTAGTTTAAATGTCATAAACTGCATGTATACAGTGCAGAAGAAAAAAATTATTTATAAAATTGTAGTATACTGGAAATAATGATTAAACTGTCACATTGATAATAATTACTACTTTTGTTCGCGGTAGCGATCTTGGACTAGTGTGACCATAATACGCATGCGCAGTCAATTTACATGTGTAATATTAGAATAAATTAACAAAGTCATTCCTTATTGCTGCAGTAAGATCTTTTAAAATGGTCAATTCGTAATAAACATTAATTTTTAATTTTAAATGACCCAAAGAAAAAATCTAAGGGGCAGTTAACTTAAAAATACAATTTATAATTAATGTATTGTGCCTTAATACTTAAAAGCACATGCTTACTGGCACCTGATAAGCAAATAATGTAATTAATTGTTGTTTTAATACAATTCTTTTTAATAAATTTATATTATTTATATCCATATTGAGCAAATAGGGCTGTTGTAAGAATTTTCATGACTTCCAAGTACTATATTTTATACGATATTGTTCTATAAAAAGCTTCAAATTTGAAAATATCACGAAATATCCGGTAGATATTTTCCAATTAGTTAATGAAATTTGTGTAATATTTTACGTGATCTGAAACAGAATGTGACGTCAAAGCACATACAGTTTAACAGGTGACAAACTATCGCCAACTTTTATTTATATAAATATATAATATAATAAATAAATTAAGTAACAATTATGAAATCTACCTACTTATGAAAAATAATTTAAATGTTTCATGATTTTGTATTTTGTCTGAAGAAATTTATATGGTTGTCGTCTAAAACTACTGAAATAAATTCTAATGCAGTAAAGATCAATGAATAGCAATTTAGTGTTATCTAGGTTTCCTTTATTGGTTGGTGTTCACTAATAATGCACATGGATAATTAACGACATTTGTTGCATATTGCATAAAATCATTAAGGGTAAACAGACGTACGGCATTGGTTTAAACAATTTTCTAATACCAAGCGACCGTAGAAGATGAATGTTCTTTTTCAAAAATTTTAAGATACCCCACTTATAAGAAAAATTTATATCTTTCTTTGTCACTTTCCATGAAGAAGATTCAGCTTGAAATTCGTCAAATATTTTACTCATTCTGAGAATATTTTATGTTCTTTGTTGATTTGTTTTCTGTACTGGATATCTTTATCTTCCCATTCTCATTAATTGTAGTTTATCTTCGTCATCATGTATTATTATTACATATATTATTGATAGTAAATACCGGGATAATAACTTGTGAGTACTTTATTATTTGACTACTTGTCAATTCAATACATTACATATCAATTATTTCAACGATAACTATGTTTTATTTTATGTATATAACATGAACCATAAGAAAAGAAAGAAACAATAATTGTTATTACTATTTGAATAGACAAAAATTTCATAGAAAATCATTCAAAAAATGTGTTGTTTCATAATGTTATTACCTTAAAATAGTTATTATCGTAACAAGTTATGAAAACTACCAAATATCATGTGAGTGTAAATTGACGCATGACGCATGGCGGAGTGCAAGTCAATATACACGAGCTAAGATATTTGAATTTCAATTTATGAACATTATTTTTTAGACGAGCATAAATTATGTATCTATTTAATGAAGCAACTATACTTCAAAAGCTAGAAAATAAGGACATAGTATAGTAACCTAGCTACCGTGTCAACTATTACGATATGAAATATATCGTAACATTTACATGATAAGTTCAACTTTCAGTGTTTGGATACTACGTTGATATATCATACTTAGAGTCCGGGAGGCAGCGTTGCATTTTTGCCAGTGTTTTCATCCCTCACAGTTTTTGTATTAAATGATAGTTTGAATATGTCTATTAAACAAACTAAGCGTCAGCTGTTTGCATCTGAGTGGAGGTGGATATGACTACATTGGAAACATGTCGAAAAAATTTTTTTTTTATAATTTCAATACTCTTGAACATTTGTCAATCTGTAGTTTAAGTAATATTAAACATAAAAAGAATCGTCAGCTGCACTGAAAATTGGGGATTATACGTCAGCTACCCCTTGAACGGTACATGGCGGGAGGTATTGTGTCGGCCACACCAGATTTTTTTTATTTTTTGTCCTAATTCATTAAATATATTATTTTATTCCTACAGAGCGTGAGCAAACACGTGACTCGAGTGACCTTGGCGTGCTTAGAATCAGCTGATTGTGTGCGCATGTCATTTTGACAAGAACAATGTCATGTTGACAAGACCAATGTTTTCACTTATTTTGATTTTTAACTGCTAAAATGTTGTTATTTTTAATTACATGTGTTTTACTGCCTAAAAATTGTAAAATATTAACATTCCAGCAATTCAGAATCAAAATATATTTTAAAATAGTTTTTCATTAAAATCTATTATAGGCTACAAGTAAAGTACCACTTCTGGAAATTATGTAATTACCAAAAAGGGAGCTACACAACTAGATGTTACAGCAGTTCTAAATACAATGTTTCAATTTTGTACGGCTTACCGTTTTTGAGCAAAATACGTACATACAGATGTCATGACGAAATTAGTCAAACTGGATTCAGAGATGGTCAAAATCTCAGAGTAAGGAAATATATATAGAGGGAGTGTAACGCCAGCAGGCAATCACCTTGAAACGGAAGGGGAGAGTCGCTGGCGGCCATCTTTGTATGTTCCACATTTCAATACGTGCAATAAAGTAATGTAGATAACTATGAAAACCTAGACGAGAAAGTTAAATATTTTTGTAATAAATGTAAAAATAAATCAACGGACAATGAAAATATGACTTCTGGTTATATTTATGATTGTTATGAATAACTAAATGATATTATTACACAAGACATAACTATAAGGAACTAAAACAATTCATTTAGAAATAAACAGAAAATATTTTTTTTAATAAAAGAGCAAATAATAGTTTAATAACCCTGAAATAATGTTCATTTATTATATTGTTGTCGTCGACTTCTAGCTTCATCTGTATTACTTTTGGTATAATAATGAAACCTTATATTAATATATTTTTCAGCTATAGCCCTAATTAAATGAACTATGTGATTTTCAAATGGATTTTGATAATTAATATGTTCTAATAGATTACTAGATATGTTACGATTTCTATAATATTTTAGCACAGACGTTACCAATAATAAAACGCAGATTTTTTTCTTTATATGTACTCCACCACTTTCTGTAAGAACTTGTTTAATTATTTTCTCACTCGTTCTGCAAATATTTATTACATCGGTAGAAGGATAAATAAGTCCACCTTTATTTTTAATATTAATAAAATTTAAGTACTTATTACGACCATCAATGAAATCTTCTTCTAAAGAATTAACACATTCTTCGCAGTGAAGTACTTTTTTTCAGAAATCTAACTACAAAACCACTAATATAACTTATGATATTTTCTGTATATTCACTAAGTTCCTGTACATTTTTTAAATATATGTGATCAGAATCATCTAAAACTGATATACATTCTTCTTCTGTGAAAGGTAAATCTGTGGATTTATTAATTACATCTACAGCATTTGTTTTATTAATTGAACTGGACACATGTAATATATTTATATTTTCTAGTGGGATACTACTCCATATAAATTAGGTTTTTTTTATAAGCTGCAGCAAACTGTCGAGACGTCGGGTTATTGTTATATCCTCCTTGTGCTCTTATAACCGAGAATAATATCTCCAAATGATGTTGATTAAATTTGTAGGTGGGAATATATTTCAGAAGTGATTCATTCTCTACTAAGTCCTTATACATATTTTTTAAACTATTAATGCAAATTAAAAATCCGATGAAACCTGTCTTTTTGTTTGATGATATAATAGATGTATTGTCACTACAATTTAAATTCATTATATAGTTCTCACTTTCATCCAAATGTTTAAAGATGTGCTCAAAATTTTTTTTACATATTGGTATTTTAAAACCATATTGTCTAAAATTCTTTGTGTTAAAAATATCAAATAAATTGTTGAACAATCTTATAAAATCAACAGTTCCTGAACAATCTTAAAATTCAGATAATTGCAAACTATGTATTTGCACAAAATTCTAGAGCACAAGCAACAGATTCACTCAAAAGTTGAGCTACCAACCGCACTTTCATCACTTGCTTCCGAAACTGAACATATATACTCTTTAACTTATTAGCTAAATGCAGTTTTTCATTGTCTTGTAGCTGTTGTAATTGAATAACAAATTTCCAATTAATTGTTTTGTTGTTTACGTCATATAATTTTTTTTTGTCTCCAAATGTATTTCTTACATTTTTTAACATGTGACACGGGTCGGGATAAAAATATATGCATTCTTTTGTATCTGGGTGATTAAACCAAGTTACATGACTTTTAAAATCACATCCTAAACGTGACATCATTGACATGTTAGATGCGGCGCCATCAAATGTTACTGATATTGCACGAATTCCTGCATCGTGACATTTGGATAAACAAATATTCAAGAGGCTGCATCGCTGTTCTGCAGAAACGCCATCCACAAGGAAATATGCAACTGGAAGTTTCCAGGAATCATTAATGGAGACCACCATAAATACTAAAGCATCTTTCGCTTCCGCTAAGGTATCATCATTATTATTTGTACCATACTCTACATATCCATGATATTTCTTTCCGTCAAATTCAATTTTTCTTCGAATAGCCATTTCATCAATACAAAGGCTGCACAACAAAGGGCGATCGGAAAATTCGCATCTAAATTTGATGGCTCGAAAAGCTTCAGTTGTAAAACCTGGTGCACCGTTTACTGAACTATACCATTTTGATATTGTTTTTGGATGTGGCAAACATGAATTAAACGCTTTGCGCACATAATTATATGCGCTTGGCGAATAATAATGAAGGGTGATTGCAAAGTTTCTCAATTCCTCATTATACTGTTGTGGAATTTTTGATTCGCTACTTTTTGCCAATTGTCGTTTTAAAATTTCAGAATTTGGCCCTGGTATACTTTTTAAAACGAGCAACTGATCTTCTTGCAAATATTTTTCAGTTTTTAAACTGCGAAGAACTACTGACAGTGTAGCAATTTTTTTACTATATCGCCTTTTTGTTTGCTGGAGTTGACGTAGTTTTTTTCTGTATGCCATATCCTTCAGGTGCATTTTATTTATTAATAAAGCTTTAGTTGGAGACATAGCCCGAGTCATTCTACGTAGAGGCAAAAAAGATGTTGTTCTCGATGTCAAAGTTCTAATTCGTTTCTGTTCTTCCTGTTGCACTGGTATAAAAGGTAATGGCAGTTCGGTGGAAGTAATAGGAGTAATTCCAGATACTTCAATTTGCCGTCGTCGTGGTGGTTGTCGTGATACTTTTGGTTTCTAGAAAAAATCTAATATTTCAGTATATGTATAACAACAAAAAAATATTGGGATTAATATTCAATACAAAACAATAATACACACCTGTTGTAAGTATAATGGAAATCATTTAAAAATCGTAGGTATTTAAATTGTTTTTAAAATCTGTTTGATAGTTAATATTGTTATTTTCATTTAAATTAATGTATAATGATTCTAATGTTAATCTTTTATTGTAATTTTTTTCTACGTGTAGAATTTTTGTCTGTTGGAATTTAAATTTCTGGCCTGTGTCAATATGGTGTTTCGTAAGGGCACTATGTCCTCCGTTTAATAATGTACAATGGTATTCGTGTTGGTAAATTCTTTTGTGAAGGGGTTGTGACGTTTGCCCCACATACGTTTTCTCACATCTTCCGCATTCGATCTGGTGCACTACGTCGTGCCTCTGTAGATCTTGCGTCTTATCCTTCAGTTTCGTGAAGAGATGCTTTGTATTTTGGGCCGATGTGTTGGCAATCATAATATTAGTGTTCTTAAGATTTTTTTAATACCAGAATTAATACTACGATTAAAAGGTATTTTAGTGTACGATGTGCTCTCGTCATCAGTCCGCTTTTCACTGTCAGCTTTGTTCCGTAATGAATGTAAACGTTTAGAAATTATGCTATTGATCGTCTTATGTGGGTAGCTATTTTTTATAAGTGCTTGTTTTACAAAAGATATGTTATGGTTGTGAAATTGTTTATCAGACAATAAAATCTACAAGGGAAGTTACAACACTTTTTTTATAATCTAAGTTTGTGTAAGAATGAAAATTTAAATAGCGTCCTGAGTAAGTCGGTTTTCTGTACCAGTTAGTTATTATTTTGTTACCTTGTTTGATTAAAGTAACATCTAAAAAACTTATTTGTTTGTTTCTTTCCATTTCAATTGTGAATTTCAGTCTATTATGATAATTATTAAAGATGGATTTTATATTGTTAATTTCATCTTTATGTGCAATAATGTAACAATCATCCACATACCTTTTGTAGAACAGAATTTTATATTTTGGATCTTCTATAATATTAATTTCAATTTTTTGTAGTACTAAATCCGCAATGGTGTTTCTTAAGTAAGAACCCATCGGTGTCCCATCAATTTGTTTATAGGTATTGTTGTTAAAAGTAAAGATGGACGCTTCAAAACAAAGTTCAATACATTTTTTAAATTCTTCCAAATTAATTTCAGTAAATTGTGAGATCTCATCGCAGTTTTCCTCAATGATTTGCATGACAAGCGATTGAGGGATGCTGGGAAACAGGGAACAGACGTCTAACGAGAACATATCATAATCATCAGGTGTCTGCAGAGACGCGACACAGTCCACCAGATCGAATGAATTCTTAACATTATGTTTAGATTTAGAAGTTACGTTTTTGAGGATGTTGGAAAGAAATTTAGCTAGATGATAGGTGGGTGTGTCAATCGTAGATGTAATGGGTCGTAACGGTACTCCAGGTTTATGGATTTTAGGGAACATGTACATTTTTCCCGTGGAGGGGTGGTTGACAGCAAGTTCAGGGTGTCTAATGGTCTTGGTATAATTTTTGACTTTGTTATTAACAGTTTGTAAATTACTTTTTTTCAACTTTGGGTAGGTAGAAGAGTCGTTTAATATCTCTTCTGCTTTTTCTAGGTATTCCGATTTGTTTAGAATAACAGTTTTAGCACCCTTATCTGTCTTGGTAATGATAATTTGTGGGTTATTTTTTATAAATAATTTAATTTTTTTAATCCAACTTAATAGTTCAAGTTCTACAAACGACAAACGTTTGGATTTAATTTTTTTTGTTTGAGCTATTAAGAATTTAGAAATATTATCTTTTAGTTCTTCTTTATTACACTAATAACATAATTTCATCTTTTTTAAACTTTTCCAATTATCTCCAAGCATCACAACATAATCATATTCTCAATTCTAATAATAGAATTTTAGATATAGTTCTTTCCAATCTGGACTGCAATATTACACATGATTCTTGCCCTCTTGTCCTTGAAGATAATTATCATCCAGCTTTAAATGTATCTATTATTCCTGATACACCTATAGTACACGAGGCAATAATGAAAAGTGATCAGAAGATCTCAAACAATTTTAGAAAAGCGGATTACGCATTGTTATATAGTCTGCTGGGTACATTTGATTGGAGTACTCTGTCAAATTTCAACAACGTTGAGGACGCATTTCAGAAATTTTATGAAATATTGTACCACATATTTGGTATATGCATTCCTACAACCTCTAGAAAAATATTTAAGTATCCCCCATGGTTTTCGAAAAACATTGTCGAAAATATAAAATTGAAAACCAAATATCATGAACTATATAAAAGAACTAAGGATAAAAAATATTACGACTATTTTAGTAGCTTGCGCTCTAGAATAAAAAAAGATATGAAAATAGCTCATAAAGAATATCTTGTGTCCTTAGAGAATAATCTAGTCAATGATCCTAGAAAACAGTGGTCCTACTTGAATAACAAGAAACAAACAGGTCGAATTCCCAGCCAAATGAACTTAAATACTCAATCGCTTAACACTACTTCCGAAATTGTTCAAGGTTTTGCTGACTATTTTTCATCTGTGTACGGCGACTGCATCTTTTTCCACTACAGTAAATCTTACCACTTGCAATTTGCCATCTGATTTGGTATCATTAGAATCCATAACTGAACAACAAATTATTGAGTCGATTAATAAATTAAAACCATCCACTAATCCTGGACCAGACAACTTACCGGCATATATAATTAAAGCATGTCGTGATATATTTGTAAAACCATTTCATATTCTCTTCAATCTATCCCTTTCTACTCACACCTTTCCTTCGTCATTAAAGACTACTTATATTACGCCAGTTCACAAGTCCGGTGACAAACGTAACATTTGTAACTATCGTCCCATAGCTATATTATCCAACATCTCAAAAATTCTTGAAAAAATCATTTACAATCAAATATATAACACTGTACATAAACAAATATCAGATTCACAGCATGGTTTCATAAGAGGTAAATCAACTGCGACAAACTTAGCTAATTTCACCGAATACGCACTAAATGCTCTATATGATAATTTGCAAGTGGATGTTATCTACACAGATTTTGCTAAGGCATTTGATAAAGTTGACCATCAAATTCTCATTCAGAAATTAGTAAATAATTTAAATTTTTCTTTAAACTTAGCTTCACTACTTTCATCTTACTTGAATACTCGTAATTTACACGTTCATTACAATGGATTCACTTCACAGCCGTTTATTGCTACATCGGGAGTTCCTCAAGGATCTAATCTTGGCCCTTTGTTATTTAACCTATTTATAGACGACTTAGTAGGCCGAATTAAAAACTCAAAATGCCTTCTTTATGCTGATGATATGAAAATTTACAAAATTGTTAACAATGTCAATGATTGCCTTGGATTACAATGTGATATTAATAATATTATGGCTTGGTCATTTGAATCTGAACTGCCGTTTAATGTAAAAAAATGTGAGGTCATGTCGTTTTCAACGAAACAAAATAATTATATTTTATATGAGTATAGAATGAACCATATCAATTTGTGTAGAGTTAGCACTAAAAGGAATTTGGGAGTATTATTTGATCCTAAGTTTGATTTTTCATTACACGTTAACAACTTAGTCACTTGTAGTTACAAAAATCTTGGATTTATTGTGAGAAATTCACGAGATTTTCATAGCATTACCACTCTTAAATCCCTTTTCAATTGTTTTGTTCGTGCCAAATTAGAATATTGTTTCCTGATTTGGAATCCGTTGTATCAAAATTCGATAAGAGCTATTGAAATTATTCAGCGAAAATTTGCAAGATATTGTTGGTATAAGGGCCATTTTGGTTCTCAAAATGATTTTCACTACAACACCGCATTGATAAGTCTTAATATGCTATCTCTTGAGAATCGACGCACTGTGCAATCTCTATTGTTTATTTACAAATTAATTAATAATGTTATAATGGATTCCAATCTACTTGCATTGTTAAATTTTCATGTACCCAGAACAAATCATCCTCGCCAAAAAATATTGTTTTCCATTACAACAGCTAGGACAAATTACAAATTAAAAAGTCCGTTAAGGCGTTCATGTTCTGCATTTAATGTTTTATACACTAATTGTGATGATATTGACTTTTTTTTGATTGTTTATTATTATTTAAGAAGAAATTGATGACATATTTCTCATTGTATTAATTCATAACCTGCTTATAGTCATTTTGCTTTGCACTATTTATTGTACTGATAATATGTAAATGTATTATTTTGTAGTACCCCTTAATTGGGAACTTTGTTCCTGTCGGGTACTTACTTATAAATAAATAAATCTGTACCATGAACGAATTAATAAATTGGCATGTATTTATCTCTCTCGCGAGAAGCTGCTTCGACTAAGTTAGGACATTCTATTTTAATACTGTGCTCGTTGGTAAAACTACTTTCACTGTAACGTAAGTTTAGTTATTGATCCAGATATATTACCTTGATTCATAGCCGTACGAATAACGTAATTATCTGTCAGGGTCATTGACACTGGCACTGGGTCCGTATCTCAATTTTCGCATATTTGCTAATAAACTTAGCAATTTACTTAGTTTTGAAATTTGAATGCTTTTACTGTAACATATATATTTATAGTAATAAAATAACAGTAGTATCTTACATAGTCTCATAAAAACTGAGTAAACGACACACATCATTTTTGACTGAACTCAATTATAATTCAAACAATTCGTAGATCACCTTGATCATATTTTATACTAGTACATATATTTTTAATTTTCAAGTTATTTTTCAACATTACAGAAGAATACGACCGATTTGTGAACGCTATTAAAACTTGTTCTCGATTATCTATTCAAACTGGCTACAGAACTAATTACATATAAGGTCTAACTCCTGAATCGACTGCCTCTCTGGAGCAGTACTACACACTTTTTGAAAGTTACCCTTAGTGAAAAATCTTTGAAAAAAGGCAAAACTTTTCTATCGTTATCCGATGAAAAAAGAAAAGAGTGAGTTGAAATGTGAGCAAATTGAGTGCGTACAAATAGTCAAAAGGGTTGGTCCCACAAAACAACCACGCTTGCAAATATAAAACCGGATCAGATTGCACCTCAACTCCTAAAAAATGGAATATCCATTAATATTAGTCACTTTAACATGAAAAAGTGTAGAATTAGTGTGTGCGAGACCCGAAACAGCTCTTTAAACAATTCACTCTGGCAGAAATAGATACAGCAATTTACAGGTGCAAAAAGCGTAAGACAGTCGAGCTCGCTGACATATGTGTAGAGAGAGTCCTGCAAAATCCCAAAATTCTGGAGAATGTCTTGAGCTATCCTGAAATCAAGCAAAGAACCACACTGTCCTAAGAACTATATGCCCATTATACCATCTATACAAAGTCCTTGAAAGGAAGCTTCTCCACACTCACAAATATTATAGATGATTTCTTAGTCCCGCAGCAAACAGGATTTATATCCGCTATATAGAAAGAGAGAAGAAAAATTACGGGTGCTGTTTTCATTGGTTTGTCGGTAGCATATGACACATGCAATCATCGACTTCTGTAACGAAAATTTTATGCACTCATTAAATAAACAGTATAACCTAACATGAATAATTGGGAATCTTCTCCAAAGTACAAGAGTCTGTGGATTTCCAAGAAAATAAAAGTTAACGGAGTATACAAAAGAATGGCCTGCTGCAGGGTAATGCGCTAAGTACAATACTTTTCGATATTTGTACTAATGACCAGCCTCTCCCAGAATGTACCCAAACCTTCATATACGCGAAAGATTGCACGATTACCCACCAAGCAGATAAATTAAGAATTGTAGAAAAAGAAACTGTCAGCAGCCCTCAGCTACAAAACCCATTGCCTGAACACAAAGCATAAAGTGGCTGCAAGAAATTATAGGCAATGGGCACAACATGGGATGCACAGCCTAGAAATGAAAAAATATCTGATCTAGCTGAGAAGTAAACGTGTCCAGTTTGGTATAGTTCAAGTAATACTAAATAGGTAGATGTGCTATTAAATTAATCTTGTCGCATCATAACAGGTTGTTTGAGACCAACATCCATCAGAAAATTGTATTGTCTAGCCGGAATTGCACCTTCAGACATCCGAAGAGAAATAGCAGCCAGAAGAATGAAAACAAAATCATGAACATTAAAAGCTCATCTTTTGTAAGGATACCTACCTGCTTATCGTTGGCTAAAACCCAGGAAAAGTTTTCTAAACACCACAGAGGATCTTATAAAACCTCCCCGACAAACAAGGTTACATTTGTGGAAAGAAATACCTCCAGGATTGGTTATCTGGTGAAAAACTTCCCCTAGGTCATAACGATGATTGGACGACTAGGAAATCTTTAAAAATAATGCGTTCTTAGGTTACTAGATTTGGAAGTAATATGCAGAAATGGGGTCACAAGAATCTTTCTAAAAACTGTTTTACAAACTTGAAATACGCAAATATGTCTATAGGTTAGTTGGACGCAAAACTGTTAACGTTTTCGGAGATCAAAATATTGAACAGATCACTATTTACCGAACTATATGGGAGTGTGAAGAACTTTATACTACACATAGTATGTATTAATGTATAAAAAAGGAGGCGACCCACACTTTTACCTCTGATTCGAATCAGCAGACTCATTGCGAGTACTTAAGACAAAGTTAGAACTCGGGAACTAATTTAACGATTTAGAAGTTTAAAGATCATTAAAGAAATAAAGTAACCAAACAGACAACAGCCGAGCTTAACTAAATCTTCATGTGCAGAGCGTTAAGGAAGCAGCCAATAGAAAATAGGGAGAAAGAGTATAATTCCACAAATATTTTTTAGGCGCGACTAATTGAAGACTTTTGGGCATTTCCTAGCAGAAACCTATCTATACAATAATGGCTGGGAATACAAAAACGAACAACAGTTGCAGACAAGAATATTTCTGATGATCCGGAAAGTAGATTTAACATCTTCCAGAGACAAATAAAACAACGTATTAAAAAACTGCGTCTCATTAAAGGTAATGGTCCACTATCAGTGTTGTAAACCTAGATTTCTTATCTCCTTAGTTTATAGGAAAAACTCCTTGTGTCATTGTTTCAATAAAAAATTATTCTTTCTCAAAACTTTTTTTACATACGTTGTTCAAAATATCAATTGTTTGCTTGTTTGTCTATTTCTATTATTTTCACATTATTTTATGATGCGTCTGATACGATTACATAAATAATACTTGAAGTTTATTTTTCCTCTTCCCAAATTAAAAGAACTGCCTCAAAAACAACATAAATGCAATATATAATTCTAAAATCTAAAATCAATTATTATTATAAAAAATGGTTCCAAAAAAAACTATATTTCATATTACCATTAACAACAATTTACTATTTCATGATGCAATTCCGTAGAAACGAATATCACACTTATTATGCACAGATTGAAGTAATATGGCATTTCTCTGGAAAAAAAATACTGATATTTCAAAGGCCATTATAAGAATAAACTATGATATAACATCGGTTAAATGGGACGTATGTGGCCGATTTCACTACCGGTTTCCTAAAATAGAAGTAATGCCTATCTACCCAATGTGCACCATATAGGCATTACCTAGCAAAATTTCGTTCACACTAACGACTAAGAAATATATATCTCACTTTAGGATTTACTTGGTATTTGATTTCCGATGCCCAAATCGATAAGCATTTCCAAACGACAGTTGACACCTCAAAATGAAAATAGTACAAGTTTGTTGAATATTTCATAGTTAAATATATTAAAATTACATTAATTATTCACATATAATGTAATTCATAATTTTTACCAAAATGCTTCAAATCAAACAACCTGGTGTCATATGCGTTCCGGTTGCCTAATTTTATTTTTACCTTCCGTCACCTTTAGGTAAAGTAATGTCTTTGATCAAAAAATTTGATGATGAGTTTTTAATGAGTAAGCATGTTTTAGGGTCCCTAGAATACGATTTTACTATTTTTACAAAGATGTCTGTATATATATATATATATATATATATATATATATATATATATATATATATATATATATATATATATATAAGTTATAGTGCTAACAAATAGACAAAGTGCTGATTTACCAGTATGTGACTCTATCATATTACATTAGTATAAAAACACGTGTAACACTTAAGATTAGTCAGTCTGTATTCCTTATTCATATTATCAAGTAGTTTATAGAATATTATAACTCTGTACTCAAAAAAATAAACTTTTTAAAAACCTATTTGATCGAATAAGAAATTTAAGTGGCGCAGTCTTGGTAGGATTGCCAAAACAATTTAACGAATATAAATTGTTTCACTTTCGTGATTAATTTGGCAAATTCGAACATCTTCATACTTCGATCACCGTATCCTGCATCTGAAAGGACATCAGAAGCAAGAAACATCTCGACGAGCCGACCGAGCCAAGCTGAACGGACATCAGTGCAACTCCTCAACTCAACTTCGAGACCGTGTACGACTTCAGGGCACATGAAGCCGACACTGCTATTTTTGTGAGTACCATATGTCACTTAGCGAGCAAGAATCTTTGTCAGATTCAAATAATTCAGGACCAGACTCCGATCTCGAAACAGAAGATCGTATAATTAATTCAAATAGAAATCCTATTAATAATATCATTTTAAGACCACCAGTATTAAACATGGTTACCCCCGTATTAAAAAAGGAATATTTGGACATGGTGCCAGAGTTCCATGGGGAACGCGAATTACTCCCAAGATTTATTAGTGTGTGCGAAAAACTAGTAACAAAATTTTATAATACTGCAACCCCAACCGATTTTCAAAATGACTACCTAATGAGTAGCATATTAGCAAAAATTAAGGGCGAAGCAGCTATCAATATTGCAAGTTCCACTATTCAAAAATGGGAAGATTTAAAAGAAGCATTAAAAAATGCTTATTCGGACAAACGTGACTGGTTCACATTAAATATGGAAATAACCGAACTGAAACAAAATCCTAATGAAAACGTTTTTGATTTTTACGGTCGTTTGCAACATCTCTTAAATTTATTAATTTCTAATATCTCAACAAACGCCGCTGCCGAAGCATCCGTTGTAATGATTGACTATTTCCAACATTATGCTTTGCGCGTCTTACTTAAAGGTTTAAAAGAACCTATAGGACAATTAATGAGGGCAAAAAACCCTACAGATCTAAATTCGGCTTTAAGTATGCTAGCGAATGATTTTCAATTTGAATATTACGCCAAATCCAAAAACGCTAATCAGCATACACCGAAATTAAATCAAAAACTACAAACACACCAACCAAGATACAACTTTCCTAAACCCATACACTATTTAAATTATACACCCAATAAAAATTTGCATCGTTCACCAATGCAACAAACGGCATTCAGACAACAATATACACCCCAACAAGCAAGACAATATACACCGCAAACACCACGTCAAGGTCCATCCACCAGACAAACCCTTCCTGCACCTACTCCGATGAGTATTTCCACGCGAAATACAACCCAATATCGTCCTACACCTGGCCCATCCAGACAGTTACAAAACCACTACGGACAAAACCGCGCTAACACAGCAGGAGAATTATATAATATCAACGAGTCAGCTGTACCTGCCGTTGACCCATATGTTTATTACGATAACGAAGAACAAACTGACCAAGTTTTAATTGATAACGATTATGAAAATCCACAAAATTCCGACAATTTTGAAGACGATCATTTTTTAGACATTGCGGCCTCGGAAACAATACAAAACAATTACCCAGAGTCGAACTAATGAACTTGACAAATAAAAGTAAATTACCTTATATTATATTTCCCGAAAATAATTTGAAGGTTCTAATAGACACCGGAAGTACGAAATCTTTTATAAAACCTGCCATAGCGCATAAATATTACAAAAATTCTATTTTTAAAGACCCATTCCAAATTTCAACCGCGCATGGAACTTCGATTGAAAATTACAGCACACTCGTACCTATTTCAAAATTATTCAATATAAAGAAAAATGCAAGTCTAAAATATCACATTTTCGATTTTCACGACGAATTCGATCTCTTATTAGGATTAGATAATCTGAGTTCATTAAAAGTAATTATAGATCTGAATAAAAACTTAGTTACAACCCCCACCTGTCAAATAAAAATTCAACATCAAAATTCTGTAAATAAAATTAATACGAACAACATTAGCTATCCAAATAATAATGTAACATTAGATCCCAAAACGGAAAAGGTAATCAAAGTTCAAGTAACCCAACAAAACGGAACTATTCTAATTCCAAAACAACAAAAGAATAATCTAATTATCCCCGAATGTGTCACCACAGCCAATAATTACCATGCACTTTGTACAGCAATTAATAATTCGGAATCACATATCGAATTCACACAATTACAACCAATTACTGTAGAAAACATCTCCAACTATGAAACGTACTCATCACCTAACTTTAATTTCATTCAATCAGAAAAAATTAAATTTGATATTTCCAAAATTCGAACAGATCATATGAATTCGGAAGAAAAATCAGCTATTACTGAATTAATTCAAAACTATTCCGATATATTTCACGTAGATGACAAGAATTTAACATTTACTAATCAAATTAAACATTCCATAAAAACAAGTGACGAAATTCCTATTTATACGAAATCTTATAGATACCCAGAAATTCACCGGCAAGAGGTACGTTCTCAAACACAAAAAATGTTAGATCAAAAAATTATTAGACCATCATGTTCGCCATGGTCATCACCTATTTGGGTTGTCCCCAAAAAACTTGACGCGACCGGTAAACGCAAGTGGCGTATAGTGGTAGACTACAGAAAATTGAATGAAAAGACTATTAGCGACAAATACCCATTACCAAACATAACTGATTTACTAGACAAACTCGGACGCTGTCAGTATTTCACTACTTTAGACTTAGCATCTGGCTTCCACCAGATTGAAATGGACAAACAGGACATTCAAAAAACTGCATTTAACACGGAAGACGGGCATTATGAGTTCACTCGTATGCCTTTTGGCTTAAAAAACGCGCCCGCGACATTCCAACGCGTTATGGACAATGTTCTGAGAGGATTAGTAAACAAAAAATGCCTTGTTTACCTCGACGACATTATTGTGTTCAGCACCAGCCTACAAGAACATATTCAAAATTTAAAATTAGTTTTCGAACGTTTAAAAAATTCAAACTTTAAAGTACAACTAGACAAATGCGAATTCCTTAAAAAGGAAGTAGCGTATCTCGGGCATATCGTAACCCCTGATGGCGTGAAACCAAATCCTGACAAAATTTCGGCTGTTCTAAATTTTCCAATTCCAAAAACTACAACTCAAATTAAAGGCTTTCTAGGACTTTTAGGTTACTATCGAAAATTTATCAAAGACTTCGCGAAGATAACTAAACCGCTGACTAGACGCTTAAAGAAAAACGCAGTTATTGACATCAACGACCCTGAGTACAGACAATGCTTTGAAAATTGCAAGAATTTGTTGACTAATGAACCACTACTCCAATATCCAGATTACGACAAAGAATTTAACTTGACATGCGATGCAAGCCAAGTAGCAATAGGAGCCGTGCTATCTCAAGGTAGCCTAGGCAACGACCTACCAGTAGCTTACGCTAGCAGGACATTAAACGAGACAGAGATAAACTATTCCACCATCGAGAAAGAAATGTTAGCTATCATTTGGGCGACTCAGTACTTTAGAACTCACTTATTGGGACGCAAATTTAAAATCTATACAGACCACCGACCCTTGCAATGGCTATTCTCGTTAAAACAATGTAGCCAAAAATTAATAAGATGGCGCCTCAAATTAGAGGAATATGACTACGAGATAATCTATAAAAAAGGCAAACTTAATACCAATGCCGACGCCTTAAGCCGTATACCTATCGAAAATAATAAAATTCAAAATTCACAACCACAAACACAATTAAATGACACTCCACTAGCTCTATACAAAGACTATTTAGATAAGAAACATTGCCTTAATCACAATAACAACAACATTATAGAAGTAATAGGTAATCTATTCGACGCACCACCCGACTCTAGTCTAGCTCATTGCGTGAGCAAAGATTTAGAAATGGCATCGGGTATTGCCAAAATTTTCAAAAATAAATTTAATAATGTGCACAAGTTAAAATCTCAAAATCCTCAACTTCATAATCTAGTATATTTAAAAACCCCACAAAGATATCTACTATACTTAATAACAAAGGAAAACTATTACAATAAACCCACTAAACAAGACATATTTTATACCTTACTAAATTTGAGAAAATTCTGTTTACATCATAAAATCAGAAATTTAAGTATACCAAAAATTGCATGTGGTCTTGACAATCAAAATTGGAACGAAATTAAATTAATGTTAAAATATATATTTGATAACACTGACATACTAATAACCGTTTATAAACTCCCTGAAAACAAAACTACCCAGATTGAATTAAATATAAACGAAGCAGAAAACATGGAATACTTTCATAAATTCATAGAAAATTTTAACACAGAATTAAAGAATAAAACAGATAACAAAGACGATGATACTCAATCCCTTGCAGTCGAGGTAGGTGACTCACACCATAATGAGATAAACGATGACGACACAAGCGATAGTGATATCACAATACATTCAAGTAAAGAAAATCCTATCGTCGGAATACCGATAGTAGAATGCCCCGTAAACTATGGCAAAAACCAAATTATTATAACCGAAGTCGACCTTAACCCCAAACAGGTAGAAATTACAAAATTATACGATAACAAAAAAATTACGATTGGAAGTAGAATTTTCAAAATTTAATTACAAAACTGAAATGATTGCATTTATTAAAGAATATCTTGTTCCAAAAGTAAAATATCACATTTATTTCAAAAATGAACTATATGAAAAATTCAGTTTAATCCTTCAAAATTATTTTAAAAATTCTCAACTATGTTTAGTAAAATGTACAAAATATTTAAGTGACGTCACCAACGAGGAAGAAATCATACACATTATATCGAATTACCATTGCGGCAAAACTAACCACCGCGGCATCGACGAAACAGAAGCGCGTATAAAACAACAATATTACTGGCCAAAATTAAGGAAATCCGTTCAAACATTTATTAATAGCTGTGAAATATGCCAAGTAACAAAGTACGACAGGAGACCCTTAAATGTAAATTTAAATATCACACCCACAGCTACGAAACCTTTCCAAATTTTACATGTAGACAGCATTACTTTAGAACAAGCAAAATTTTTAACAATTGTAGATTCATTTTCAAAATATGCACAAGCATACAAATTAAATTCAGGACAAGGCATAGAAGTTTGTAATAACCTAGTTAAATATTTTACACATCACGGAATCCCAGAACAAATTATTTCAGATAACGGGTTAGAATTTAAAAACTCAGTCGTAAAAGAATTGCTGACACTACACAAAATCGACATACATTTCATAAGCTCACAACATCCAGAATCTAACGGCATAATAGAACGTTTCCACTCGACCCTTATCGAACACATCAGACTATTTAACAATCAAAATGAATACAAAACGGAGCCTATAGAATCCAAAGTAAATTATGCGTTATTAGTTTATAATAACACAATCCATTCGGTCACAAAATTGAAACCGTGCGAAATTATTACCGGCCATTTAGACACTAACTCTCCATTTAATATCGACCTCGAAAAACAACTTATTAACAATTATATAGAAAGTCACAAGAATAAAACTAAATTACTTTACGAATCAATTAGAGACAAAATCCAGACGAATAAAGAAAAGGTAATAAGTAAATGTAATGAAAACAAAGAAGAACTGCCAGAAATCCCCAAAAGGGTATACGTGAAAAATAAACAGAAACAACAAAAAACTAAAAACAAATACAAACCCGAAAAACTAAGCAAAATTAATAAACATCGTAAAACAGGGAAAATCAAAACCACCCATGGTAATACCACAGAGAATATCCACCTCTCTAACATTAAACGCCCTAGACAAAAAACTTACACCTTTGAACCAATTCCAGGTTGTTCGCATTGGGACAAGGAACAATGATTAGGAACATAACAGAAAACCTCGGAATCCTTCCTATCAACCTCGGTCCTGCCAAACTCGAAAAGACGACTCATACATTCATACACTACTACAATCTCAAAGCTCTTCTTAACCAGTACAGCAGTCTAAACACACAATACTCAACACTAAAATCCACCATATCTAATAACTCACAGCATTTCAACGAACTTGAAAATTATGATAAAATATTAGAATTTATTCGGACAAATATCGACACAAAAATTAATAATATCGGAATTCATTCTGTTCATCATAAAACTAAACGTGGCTTAATAGATGGATTGGGGTCAATATTCAAATCAGTCACCGGAAATTTAGATGCCGAAGACGGCAAAAGATACAACGAAATGTTTGCACACATGCAAGAAAACGAGCATAATTTGGAAAGTCAAATCAAACTCTCATATTCGGTGAATCATCAAATTATTCAAAATTTTAATAAAACTATCTCGGATATCCAGCACAACGAAGAAATATTAAAATCTAAAATATTACAACTTTTCGAAATTATAAAGGATACGCACATTCAAAGTATACTATATTATGGTAAAAACATTTACGATCAACTTATTATATTATACAACTCTATATTAAATGTCTTACAAGACGTTGAAAATTCAATCACCTTTTGTAAATTAAGAACGCTGCACCCTAGTATAATACACCCCATGGAGCTACTAGCAGAATTAAAACAAATTTCAAAATTCTATCATTTACAGTTACCATTCGAACCTAGACAAGAGAATCTATTAGACTTCGAGTCGTTGTTAAAAATAAATTGTAAAATAGAAGCAACCCAAATAATCTATTTCATTTCTACCCCCATAAACTTTGAAAAAACTTTCGACCTCTACTACATGTACCCAATTCCAACCAAACACGAATCAAAATTTATTACAATCATTCCCAATACAAAATACCTTCTTAAATCTGATAAAGAGATCGTGCCGCTGAATGACATGTGCGTTCAAGCAAAAATATTTCAGTGCCCTAATAAGTACCACGCCCATTTCTCAGCGATGTGCGAAGAAGAAATATTCCAAAATCAAACTTCGAGTCACTGTCATTATACAAAAATTAACTTAATTACAAATCATGTCGAAGTGATTCCAGAAATCAACAAATACCTAGCCGTTTTCCCAAACGAGGAGAAAATCACCATTAAATGCCATGAAGAAACCAACATCCAAACCTTAGAGGGAATCTTTCTAATTAATAATCAAAACAACTGCGAAATTCACTTCAGGCAACAAATACTAATATTCCAAAATGAAAACCATGGTCAACCCCTATTACTCCCTAAATTGAATTTAAAATCCCAATCGTACAAAATTACAAATTTCTCCGTTAACCTAAATCCTTTGAAATTAAATGATATATCCTTCAATCCAATCGTCTCGATACCAGAAGAAAAATTCAATATGCACATCCCAAGTATATGGTCCATCATCCTGTATGCGATCGCTGCAATCATCGTTGGGTACTTCGTATACAAACACATAAAGAAGAGGAAACCAACCACACAGAGGTCATCTCGCACCCCTGAAGACGTTGAACTTCAACTTCCCCAGGATGCTCGAATCTAAGGAGGGAGGAGTTATAGTGCTAACAAATAGACAAAGTGCTGATTTACCAGTATGTGACTCTATCATATTACATTAGTATAAAAACACGTGTAACACTTAAGATTAGTCAGTCTGTATTCCTTATTCATATTATCAAGTAGTTTATAGAATATTATAACTCTGTACTCACAAAAATAAACTTTTTAAAAACCTATTTGATCGAATAAGAAATTTAAGTTATATATATACATATGTATATATATATATATATATATATATATATATATATATATATATATATATATATATATATATATATATATATATATATATATAGGATGCGGCAGAACCAATTGAGCAGTTTTGAAGATTTGTAAAAAGAAACCAGGGTATATATATATATATATATATATATATATATATATATATATATATATATATATATATATATATATATATGGATAAATGTGTTTATTTTTGGAATCAGTAGGACTTACCATTTTATACTCATTAGTTTAAAAAAAAAATGTCTTTAAGATGGCGGCCGTTAGCTGCAATACATTGCTGGAGCCGATTTATGAAGTTTTGACATATTTCGCGGGGTATCGCGTTTACTTCTTCAACAAACTGCTCTCTTAGCTCTAGCTTAGCAGGTTTTGGGGGCAAAGTTTAAACACTTTCCTTTAGATATCCCCAAAGAAAGAAGTCGCATATGCTTCAATCGGGCGATCGCGCAGGCCGCTCCACGTCACCTCTTAAAGACACTAGACGTCCAGGGCCCGTATTCTAATTCATAACAACATGTCAGTGTCGCTATCGCTATGAAATTGATGACGTCATAAGGCATTTGTAACTATAACAACACATAGGGACATTTGGTAACCTTTAATAGAAGATAATAGAAAATTTATATTTATTGCATTGGTAGAATGTAATTTTGACATGCAAAACATTAGATAAAACAAAAAGGCAAAGAAAATCTTTGATTTATTAACAAACATCAGATAAAACATAAAAATGCAAAGAGGAACAAACTAAAAAATATATGTACATAAATATGTAACGTAAAACGAATCACTCATCAAATAAAAAGTTAAAATAAAATAATACAAAGAAAAAACTAATATAGTTCACGAACGACTGTTTTATTATTTTATTTGCCATCGGGACTATGCCCCATACAAACCGGTTGACATTTATATAATATAAACCTAAATATACAAATAAATCGAACATCTGTTGAGAATTGCTCCATATAAGCTCAAATATACAAATAGAGCATAAATTTGTTGAGACAAATAATATAAAACCAAATATAATATATATATATATATATATATATATATATATATATATATATATATATATATATATACATCTGTACAAACATTAGATACAAATTAAAAATGCACATAAAAACGACCTGTTAATGCTATTATTTAAATATTAAAAATATTAATTTATATATTACCGATTAGCTTGATCCAGCTCCCCAGCTGTCGGAACAGCATCTTGCGCAGTTGGTTCCAGCTGATGGCACATCCAAATCTATGTCGTCATATAGAAATGGTGGATTAGCATCGCGGTAATTCATGGAAATGTTGTGAAATACATGCTAAAACTATTCTGCCTGCATTTGCTAGAGAGTAATGTAGGGCCCTGCCGCTCAATAAGCAACGAAATGGTTCTTTCAATACTCCAATGCACCTTTCCCACAACAACGTGTCCTTTTTAAGTATTATTCAAGTGTACTTAACGATTGTCGTTTGGATGTCGCAGTAGAACAAATAACCATGGTACGCAAAAATATACCGGTATATGATTACTATATCGTCCGCTATCCATTTGTGGGCTAATCGCATCAACAACAAAATTGTCTTTTTTCTATTTCGATTGCTTCAATAGTCATAACTTGTTAACTAATTAAATGTAAACGAAAAATTGATTATAAACTTCGGTTCACAAAAAGTTATATTTAGGATCTTTTTACTATATTCTATAATACAAATATACTTTATATGTAAAAGAAAATAACATTTATATACTTAAAATATGTTTCATCTTGTTTACATATCTGTTACAGCGCAAATATTTTGAAATCTTAAGAATATTAACCTAAAACTGTTCTCAAAACAAAACTTCAAACGCAGATAACAACTTGTTATGAGAATAACAAGGCATCTTGCTAACCATAGCGAGACCTTTACGTCATTCATGACGTCATATGATACTTTCCTGCAAAATCCGCTAGGGGATAGCAAGATGCGTTTATCAAGGTGTATCATATCAAGTTGATAAAATGAATTAGAATAGGGACCCAGGAAACATTTCTCTTAAAGCGTTTAGAGAATATCGGGCGGTGTGGGCTGTAGGCCCATCTTGTTGGAACCAACAACCACTTCCAATCGGGGCCGTAGAAAATTTTGCAACATTGAAACAACGCCCGGAATTCACAGATCGGTTGTTTTCATAAAACACACGCACGGCAAAGCCACGATATACTCCGGTCCAAACCATGTTGGGTACTAAAGTGGGGATGCCGACAGAACAAAAGGAGATCTAGTGCAGCTGCCTACCCCCGCCACCGCCCGAACACCTACCCCTCCATACTGCTCAATTGGTTTTGCCGCACCCTGTATATACAGGGTGTTATGTATGTAATGTGCTATACGTTACCATTTAATAAAAAAAAAGGTTGAAATATATCGTGATCTGCAATAATTTCTGTGTTTGGTGCATTTCAAAGTGGACCAATAAGGATAATTTATTTGAATAAAGAATAATTTATAAATCACGGTAGTTTGAGTGAAAACAAGAACACTTGTTATTTTTGAAGGTTTGAAGTCAGAGGCGGAGTATAGATAAAACATTTTTCATTAATGACAAAAATAGTTATAACAAATGTTCACAATTTTCATCATTTTGTCTGGGTAAAACTCCCTGTACCGTCTCACAGCAGCACCATTGTTTTTGCACACTTCTCCGTACACCAAATGCATGTCGATGTATTCTTGGTTAGTGAAGGTGACAGGCACTTCTAAATATCAAATTACTACTCCACTGATTACAAATTCAACATCATTTATGACAACTGACAAACATTGTTTTGGAACAATAAGCAGATAGATGTAATCTTCACCGATCTTTCTTCATATCTTTTAAACAGCAAAATGCATGTGCATTATAATACCTATCATTCTAGCACATACATGCCAACTTCTGGTGTACCACAGGGCTCCAACCTTGGACCCTTGCTATTCATACTTTTCAATGACATCACTATCAGTGTTAAACACTCTGATTTATTTCTTTATGCCGACGATATGAAGTTATCTAAAATAATAAATTCACCTGAGGATAGTTTCAGGCTGCAAGATGATTTAAACAGCATTCTACGGTGGTCCAAATCTTGTAAACTACATTTCAATATTCAGAAATGCAAAATTTTGACATATTCTGTGAAAAACTCTTTTACATCTTACACTTATAAAATGGATCACCATCTGCTAGATCGAGTCACTGAGTTTAAAGATCTAGGAATCATTTTTGATGTTAAGTTCTCTTTCATTCCACATATAAATTACACTGTAAAATCGGCTTACAAAACACTAGGTTTCATAATTCGCAATTGTCGTCCTTAAAAACTTTGTACTTCTCCTTTGTGCGCTCAAAACTTGTATACTGCATACAGATATGGAATCCTATATATGAGGTTCATAGCAATATTATCGAAAAGATACAATACAAATTTGCAAAGTATTGTTATTTTAAAATTTACGGCATTTACCCTACCCATGAGACATCATACAATAACTTGCTACTGACTTTCAATCTGATTTCGTTAGAAAATAGGAGAATAATGCAATCTTCTATCTATTTATATAAGCTAGTGAATAATTTTATAGACGATTCCATATCTTTAGGTAGTATTCCATTCTCCGTTCCACAATTACTATCTAGAAACAAGAATACATTTAGGTGTATATTTGTACGTACTAATTATGAAGCTAGATCGCCCATCAGGCATTTATGTTACATTCTTAATAGTTTATCTGTGGAAATAGATATTTTTCATTTAACTCCAAGACGCTTCAAGCAAGCATTGATAAATATGTTTTTATAGTATTATTTCATTGTTATTTTTTTATATTTAATCTACATTCTTTTTTGTGTGGAAACATTGATTATTGTAAGTGTATTTGTACATATTTTGCATGCACCCTGTAATTGGGATCCTGATCCTGTGGGATGGATGGGTTACTTTCAATAAATAAATAAATAAACATTTTTAACTTAATAAGAAGCTGGGTAATTGGTCGACTTTACAGTCCCATAACTTAAAACTCCATAGATGGAGCAAAATAAATTTTAGATTATAAATTCTTTCTGTGATCTTTATCATACCATGAACAATGGCACATTACTTACAGAACACACACATATATACACAAGAGGATAATTAAAAATTCAATTAAAAACTCAAAAAAATATAAGCAAACTCCTCCTACCTGTACGTGTACACTCAAAATTTGCACCGGCTAGCTGAAAAACTAAAGCAGCGGCTGGGTCTAGGGTATGGAATTTATTTCGAGATACAGGTATTCGCGACAATGAAAATTTAAAAAAAAGTTGCAACTTAATTTGGAAAAAGAACAAAACGAGTTGGTCTCGAAAAAAATTAGTGGGCGCCAGACTCTATAAACAGAAAAAGGAGTTAGAGTAGAGTCCACTCTAATAAAGTTAAGTAAAGGTTGACAAAAAAATTCTCACGCTGGAGCTAGTTATACAAATGAATTACTCAAACAAATGAAGGATCGTACTGCCTTTCCAGAGCCCGAATCTGGAAGGACGGGGGTCGGCGCTCTGGTTATCGGCCACCGGTAACGTCGAAAAAAAGTAGCGGCTTATACCTGCCCTGGAAATGGCGAGAAAGTCGTCCAGCTGAATCGAGGGGCTGTTCGCAGGCTGGCGGAGAGTAAAACGAAGTAAACTGCTCCTGTCCGGCCCTCTTAAAGAAAGCCGTTCGAGCAACTCCACCTAGGCCTTAAGGCTGGCTACGATGCAGCCCCGAATAAACTAGGTTTCCTCAGGGGGTGTAGTTAAAATAATCCAATGCGCTGGTCTCGCGTGGTCTAACGGCGTAACTGCAGCCAGAGCTAACCTCGCCCAGCCACTTCCAAATTCAGGGCCCCAAAAAATATAACCATACGAATCCTGCTGACCTGAAAAATACTCGCCAGTACCAAATCTCTAAAGAGATTTACAATTTGCCTGAAGGGCGATACACAGTACAATGAAAATAATTGGCGGTCCCTAAAAATGCTCCGGACGCGAGTATTCAACAAAAAAATGTTTATAAAAAATTTACAAATACTAGGTGTGCACCAAAAAGTTATATAAAACCAAAAAATTTAGAAAAAAAACGGAGAACGGCCGTATGAAAAAGAAGAAACAGACAAAGTAGAGAGAGAAAGTGACTAAACGGTAATCTAAGGTGCGCAGCAAATAACCCCGATAAAAACGAAAACCAAATGGGCTTTAAAAAAAATTTGCAACGCTCAAAGATTAATAATATGTGGAGTCTACGTAAAATTACAAATTCAAAAATATGCTTGAAGTGAATTTTTATTAAAGAATTAAATTGGAGAAGCGTAAGAGAAAATTGTGAATATTAACCTGCTACGCTATGATAACAGGTAAGTTGAAAAACAGTTGAGATAATATTGAGTAATATTTAAGTTAATTATTTAAATAATAAGTTATTTTTGTTACATTCTACAAAAGTAATCTAGAATGATTAAAAGTCAGGTGACTTGAAAATATTCTGATTATAATCAAAATGGTCATCCTTGGAAAAAAAATGGCATCAATTTACCGGAATTATCAAATTATGTTCCCTATATTACCGACATTTTTTTACATAGGTACAGTTTGTTTTTATGTTGTAAAATTAAACTGTTATTTATTCAAATCGTTATGTTAGAATGGTGTTTACGGAAAAAACATGATAAATTTATTTTGGAAGTATATTTTCGAAAATAAAATTATTCTACTCTAAATATCCTGAATACATTTGTTTTCATATGACGTAATAACATATAAAAATTAAATATTATCAGTGTGTATTATATAGTCAAAAATTAGTAGCTTTCTCTTTTGAAATTGAACCTTGTCATCAATAATTGGGTATGTATATAATAATATTCCAATTGCATAATTAAACTTGTGTTATAAATGACGATTAAATATTAGCGCTGAAAAATTAGAATATTAAAACACATTTATCACCCAAACCGGTATATACAGTATTAATACAAAAATAATAACAAATCTAGATGACCGTCGCCTGGCCGAACCCGGTCACGCGGAATCCTCTTTCACGCCGTGATTATTTCTGTAAAAGAATTAACACATGAGAAACACTCAGTGAGGAGGCAATCATTTACGAAAGGTTCAGGCATTCACACACCGTACACACATGTTGGCAACTACGGGCAGTACCGCTAGTTACTACGGACCCTCTGCCGCTTCGGTGGTGATCCGGGAACACATCCACAGAGATCACTACAGCCCAAACTGCTGCTAACGTTGGCGACCCAGAAGCGGGTCACTACAGCCTTTCCCTGCTGCTGCCGCTGGCGACCCCCGGGTCCACACGGGCGGCCACTACGGAACCTCTGCCGCTTCGGTGGTGATCCGGGAACACATCCACAGAGATCACTACAGCCCAAACTGCTGCTAACGTTGGCGACCCAGAAGCGGGTCACTACAGCCTTTCCCTGCTGCTGCCGCTGGCGACCCCCGGGTCCACACGGGCGGCCACTACGGAACCTCTGCCGCTTCGGTGGTGATCCGGGAACACATCCACAGGGATCACTACAGCCCTAACTGCTGCTACCGTTGGCGACCACAGAAGCGGGTCACTACAGCCTTTCCCTGCTGCTGCCGCTGGCGACCCCCGGGTCCACACGGGCGGCCACTACGGAACCTCTGCCGCTTCGGTGGTGATCCGGGAACACATCCACAGGGATCACTACAGCCCTAACTGCTGCTACCGTTGGCGACCCAGAAGCGGGTCACTACAGGTCTCCCTTCTGCTACGCTGGCGACCCTCGGGTTCACACGATGCGGCCACTACAGTACCCAGTACTGCTCACACGCACACTCTCAATCATACACATGCTAGATTAACTCTCTCACCTGAATCATTATAATATCGATGTTCTCACACTGAAATCTAGAAATAAACTGAAATAAAATACGTGAATACCAGTATCATTAAATGTAGCTCTTATCCAACAGCATCGGTTACGTACCTAAATAGCTAATTAGAGACAAAACATAATAAATTTAATAAAAATAATCTTACGCAAAATAATATCTGTGACACTTGTTAACCCAATACAATGTACCAAGGGTTGAATCATATCTTATTTTAAAATTGAATTTATTTGCTATGCTATTTAATACAATTGTTACTTTGCAATTTATTATTTCTAATAAACCGTGCATGGTGATATGATGTGTCTGTTGTAACTGAGAGATTCTTAGTTTTAAATTACAAATATATACATTACCGATAATCATACTTTAGTATATATAGCTAATGAGATTGAGATATAAAAGAATCAGGATATTTGTAATAAAATAAATATGCAAAAAAATCGAATTTTAAACATGGTATTCCTATCTTCATTGCTATAGTTACGCCACAATACATTGCAATGTTAATCTAATTTCAATAAAAAATACAAAATACTGATTATTTAATTTGGGGTTATGAAACGAAATTATGAAATATATTGTATGTAATACATAAATCATATATAAAATACGGTATACGACTCGCTATTATGGATATTAATATTTATTGGACAGAACACTAGCTACAGAAGGCATAGCAATTGGAAAATACAAAGATATAAGGGATTGACAGAGTAACAGTAATAACTCGGCGAGGGAATTCCTGATTTAGATGCTAAACAAGTGCATATTTGCATAGAAAATTAATATATGGGGAAAAAGTGTCGGAATGCAAAAATTAGACCGTGACAGTATGTAATACATTAATCGTAGATAAAGTATAGCATACAACTCGCTATAATGGATATTATTTCGGATGATTACAAACTTCGTCCTCCATAATAAGAGCAGCCATTATAGCATCGTTGTATAATATACTATTATTGAATAAATTCAACCATAATCATAGTGCTCTAACTAAACATTCATGTGAAACTGGACATAAATTTAAATATACTGATACTAAAATATTAGATTCTGATAATTGGTATAACAATAGATTAATTAAAGAAACATTTTACATTAATTCAAATCCACAAAATAATTTAAATTACCAAACTGACTACAAAAACAATTTAAAATATCTAAATCATTTTATTCATAATTATAGAAAAAATTAAATTTCTAAAATAACATAGTAATTTTTAATCCAGTGCACGGTGTTGGCACTATTGGCTCAGGTTGTTGTTCACACTTCCAAGAATGTTTTTTGGTGTTATATTTCGTTGACTCCCATGTGGAGGAGACGTATTTTCAGTAGAGATCATCTGACTTACCGTTAGAAAATGATTTTTTATACACAACATGTTAAAGTTTTAAACTATGTATCCATAATGTAAAAACGACAAGAATATTATTACCATATTGATGAGTGGTTTATTTTTATAATATATTGTTTAAATTGTAATTTAGGAAAAAAAATTATAGCTGATGATGGAGAAAATGTTATCTCCGAAACGTTCGATTCATGACAAATAAAAATAAAAAAATATTTGTTTAAATAATCGTCAACTTTAAATTCATACTTTGGATTCCTAAGGCTGTTCCAATGCCCGTTTCTTCAAATATACTATTAAATAATTTGAAATAGTCTGGTTCACGAAATATGACTTTTTATACGACCATTGTGATAAATATAATATATCAACGTAGTATCCAAACACTGAAAGTTGAAATTATCACATAAATGTTACGATATATTTCATATCATAATAGTTGACACGGTTGCTAGGTTACTATGTCTTTATTTTCTAGCTTTTGAAGTATAGTTGCTTCATTAAATACATACATAATTTATGCTCGTCTAAAAAATAATGTTCATAACTTGTATGAAATTCAAAAATCTTAGCTCGTGTATATTGACTACGCGTCATGCGTCAATTTACACTCGCATGATATTTGGTAGTTCTCATAACTTGTTACGAAAATAACTATTTCAAGATAATTTGTTGATTCGATCAGGAAACATTATAAAACAACACATTTCTTGAATGATTTTCTATGAAATTTTTGTCTATTCAAAAAGTAATTACAATTATTGTTACTTTCTTTTCTTATGGTTCATGTTATGTACATTAAATAAAACATAGTTATCGTTGAAATAATTGATATGTAATGTATTGAATTGACAAATAGTCAAATAATAAAGTATTCACAAGTTATTATCCCGGTATTTACTATTAATAATATAAATATATGTAATAATAATTCATGGTGACGAAGATAAACTCCAATTAATGTGAACGGGAAGAAAAAGGAATGCAGTACAGAAAACAAATCAACGAAGTAAATAATGTTAAAAATGACAAGGACCAAATTCTAGCAATAATATATTAGTTCAAATGGGTGTCTTTAAATTTTTGTATAAGAACATTCATCTTCTACGGCCACGTGGTATTAGAAAATTGTTTAAACGAATGCCGTACGTGTGTTTACCCTTAAGGATTTTCTACATCAAATGTCGTTAATTATTCATGTGCAATGTTAGTGAACACCGATCAATAAAGGAAACATAGATAACATTACATTGCTATTACCATTGATCTTTACTACGTTAGAATTTATTTAAATAGTTCTAGACGAAAAACATATAAATTTCTTGAGACAAAATACAAAATCATTAAACATTTAAATTATTTTTCATAAGTAGGTAGATTTCATGATTGTTACTTAATTTATTTATTATATTATATATTTATATAAATAAAAGCTGGCGATAGTTTGTCACCTGTTAAACTGTATGTGCTCTGACGTCACATTCTGTTTTAGATCACATGACTTTCTCAAAATATTACACAAATTTCAATAATTAATTGTAAAATATCTACCGGATATTTCGTGATATTTTGAAATTTGAAGCTCCTTAAAAAAGAATATCTTTTAAAATATAGTACTTACAGGTCATAAAATTTCTTACAACAGACCTATTTGCTCAATATGGATATAAATAATATAAATTTATTAAAACAATTAATTGTGTCACAGTAATTATTTTGCGTAAGATTATTTTTATTAAATTTATTGTTTTGTCTCTAATTAGCTATGTAGGTACGTAACCGATGCTGTTGGATAAGAGCTACATTTAATGATACTGGTATTCACGTATTTTATTTCAGTTTATTTCTAGATTTCAGTGTGAGAACTTCGATATTGTAGTGATTCGGGTGAGAGAGTTAATCTAGCATGTGTATGATTGTGGGTGTGCGTGCGAGCAGTACGGTGTTCTGTAGTGGCCGCATCGTGTGAACCCGAGGGTCGCCAACGGTAGCAGCAGGGAAGGCTGTGGTGACCCGCATCTGTGGTCGCCAGCGTAGCAGCAGTTAGGGCTGTAGTGATCTGATCCAGTTGGTTAAGCGGATTGTCTCCGGATCACCACCAAAGCGGCAGTGGTTCCGTAGTGGTCGCTCGTGTGAACCCGAGGGTCGCCAGCGTGTCAGCAGGGAAGGATATAGTGACCCGCATCTGTGGTCGCCAGCGTAGCAGCAGTTAGGGCTGTAATGATCTGATCCAGTTGGTTAAGAGGATTGTCTCCGGATCACCACCGAAGCGGCAGAGGTTCCGTAGTAAATAGCGGTACTGCCCGTAGTTTCCAACATGTGTGCACGGTGTGTGAATGCCTGTACCTTTTGTAAATGATTGCCTCCTAACTGAGTATTTCTCATGTGTTAATTCTTTTGCAGAAATAATCACGGCGTGGAGGAGGATTCCGCGTGACCGGGTTCGGCCAGGCGACGGTCATCTACATTTGTTATTTTTTTGTATTAATACTGTATATACTGGTTTGGGTGATAAATGTGTTTTAATATTCTTATTTTCAGCGCTAACATTTAATCGTTATTTATAACAATTGCATTATTTTCTTATCAGGCGGCAGTAAGCATGTGCTTTTTAAGTATGACACAATATATTAATTATAAATTGTATTTTTAAGTTAACTGCCCCTTAGATTTTTTGTTTGGGTCATTTAAAATCAAAAATTATTTGCCATTATGAATTGACCACTTTAGAAGATACTACAGCAGCAATAAGAAATGACTTCGTTAATTTATTCTAATATTGCACATGTAAATTGACTGCGCATGCGTATGATGCTCACAATAGTCCAGGATCGCTACCGCGAACAAAAGTAGTAATTATTATCAATGTGACAGTTTAATAATTGTTTACACTATAGTACAATTTTATAAATAATTGTTTTTTCTTATGCACTGTATACATCCAGTTTATGACATTTAAACTAGTTCTATGAACTACAATGAAAATAATGACTACACCAATAAAACACAATGATACTTCCGTCGCTTTCTTTTTACCAAGAAGATTAACTCCGGGTTGTACATATCTACTTATAAACGTTCTTTTTAAACGGGGATAAATGTCCATTTTCTTCATCCCTGTCCCCGCGAAGCAACACGGCTGAAACAGGATCAAATAAATAGATTCTGAAGTGATCGTACATGTGACTGACCTTTATGTATTTTGTCTTATTTGTACGCATTTGATATTAAAATGGTATAGAAATGGAAGAAAATAGTTTGTATTATGATGAAACAGAAACGTTATATCAAGTTTCATTGTCATAAGAAATTCATATTTAATTTTGAGGTTTACGGGATGTCAAAATAACAAACAGACGTTCAATTATCTCTTTTAATGAACAATATTTCAGGTTACAAACATAATACAAACAGTGCTTATACTGAACCAACAAAAACATATAGAGCACGACTTGACAACTAATAATAACAATTGACATCCTATTACCTATTACTACGTATTAGTTTAACAATGTGTCCACATATGGTACTTGGTTACAAGTTATCACAAATAATTAATTAAATCCAACATATTTGTTCATTTCTTTAATCAACATTTAAACATACAAATGTAATAGTATTTTTTAGACGACCGCTTCAGAAAATAATATATATCCCGACAGTAGCTGTTAACTTAAGTTGAAAATATCGTACACTATCATGATATGAATATCGTACTAGCCAGAGTTGTGCAAATTATTTACATCGAGTAATTTAGGTAGTTTTTTACATGTAAAAACTCTTTTAAAAAACTCAACATATGTAAAAAACGCTATGTAAAAAACGTAAAAAACTAAAACTTACTCGTATCTCGTATATAGTTGTTACTAACATCTAACGGCAAGCACTTATTTTTATTAAACTTCTAAAATATAACACTGACAGTGACAGCACAGCAATGATAACAGACAGAGCTACATTGCGTAAGCCACTCGCAAGCGCAGTTGGAGTATTTTTACGATTTTGACGTTTTTTTTAACATTTTTACCTTCCGTCACCTTTAAGTAAGGAAGGTATTGTATTTGGATCAAAAATTTCGGTGAGTTTTTAATGAATAAGCACGTTTTAAGGTCCCTAGAATACGATTTTACTATTTTTAAGATGATTATGTGTGTGTGTGTGTGTGTGTGTGTGTGTGTGTGTGTGTGTGTGTGTGTGTGTGTGTCTGTGTGTGTATGTGTGTGTGTGTGTGTGTGTGTGTGTGTGTGTGTGTGTGTGTGTGTGTGTGTATGGGTGTGTAACAAAATTTTCGTCTACGATAACTCTAATACTAGAAATCTAAAAATTATAATCCATTCGTATTCCTCTTCGTTGTATCCATATGAAGAGCTGATTAGGTTTTGGTTATAATTGGTCAACGGGAAGTACCCTCATTTGCAGTTATTAACATGTTTTCTTGAAAAAACGATGTTAAATATCATTTTTTTACATTTAATGTTATTATCAATTTTAAAGACCATTGTATTCTCTATATGATTTGACTGCATTTTATACTTCATATTAAATGGATACAGAGTTATAAAATTATAAAGAAATTAAATTTAATAAATTAGCTAGCTATGCTAGAAACAGCTACTATATTTAAAAAATTCTGATTGAAAGATCTCAGTGTCAATTGACATATTCATAGTATATTTGTCTTATAATTTTACCCGGAATATAGGATCTATTTGCTCGAAACTTTCTGTATGGAATTTGTATAAAATACATACAACTGTTGAAAGGTAATGTACATACAAGAAATTAAGAATCTTTTGCAAGGAACTTTCAGTATGGATTTTATAGAAAATACATAGGCATTTACGAAAATTCTACCGGTAGATACCGCATCTATTGCCTGTGTTCGAAAACACGAGTGGTAAAAAGTTACCGTGTTCGAAAATTGTACAATATCTACCAGATCCATCTAAAGGATTCATGAAGAATCTAATCTCAAAAAAATGGAAAGTGGAAATGTGTTCAAAGTATGACTCTGTTCAGTTTGTTAACTACATTAAATTTTTAACCAATTTCAAATTTTCAATTTTTTTTAAAGGTTATGGATCTACCCTGTTTGCCACTTGCGTTATTAAAATATCGATTCCTCATAAAACTGGCGGAAGGTAATGTGCTGGCCACATCAGATTTTTTTACATTAATTACTGTTATTTATATCAATTTTGTATTAAACTAAACAAATTCGTAAAAAACACAACTCTCGTACTAGCACAATATGATAATATCGCAATGATGAGATGAGGCCAATTCAAGATAACCACGCAGCTTTGTTTTGTTATTATTTATGTTATTTTTTATGGTCGTCTAAAAAATAATGTTCATAACTCGTTCGAAAGTAATATCGTATTGCTCGTGTGTTCATTTACTCGGTTGTATCTCGTTCGTCAAACTTTACAGTCGCACGATATGTATCACTTCCGATACTCGTTATGAAATATATTATTACATTACAAGACAGGTAAAACGGTTTTTACTGTTGAAAGCAGGAAATGATTGGCGAGCGAGCAGACGAGCCTGTCACCACCTTGAGGGAGTAAATCAGTTACCTGGCGTGTATGTACAATATTTTATTTGTTACTCACTAGTAAATCAAATTAAAATTATAACCAATACCTATCAGTTGCAATTGACAGTTATTTTCAACGTGGGTACTAACTTGTAAATCATTAACAATTTTGCTGTCAGTATTACAAATTAGTAACTACTTGTATAGTTGCCGTCAAATAAATATGAATTGGGGATTTCTATACCGTATCCATTTCAGTGGAATGTTGAAAATGCTAAGTGGCATCACCGCATGGCAAGGGGCAGGGTGAGGAGAAGGGACAAGATGAGTATCACTAGTATCAGTCCATACTTATTTGACGGCAAGTATAGTAATAATTAATTTTCAAAAATTGTAAGCGGTTGCGGTATCAATAGATGAAGTTTACAAGTAAGTTATTCACATAAGTTATGTTTTACTACATATTCATTGGTTTTCGTTTATTTACTAAATTTATTCTGTTACATTAAAAACGAGAGAAGCGCACTACGTTCATGAAATGAAAGAACGTCGGTATAAGGAATGTTAGTTCATTGCATGATTTTTAACAAATGAACCGCAGTTTAGCACGTACTACTACAAGTAAAATGCGAATCGCTCTGTTGAAATAATTTACCACAGTGGACCATCTGCGTTTATATATATATATATATATATATATATATATATATATATATATATATATATATATATATATATATATATTGCAGTGACGTTGTTCGGAAGCAGCATTTGTTCAACTGCCGGCGACTTGCGCCCCACCTCCTTCAGAATGCAAGCAGTGCCGCGTCCATTGACCGAACACTTATTGGGAGAATCCTCCCTTTTTCCACACCGGCGTTCTTTCGTTGCACGTACTGTAAATACTTATAGAAAATCAGATTTACCTAATGATTATTTTGAAATTAATTTTTATTATAATAAAAGGTGCCAGAAAAATACTTAATACATGACTCGTCAGTAATATGTCTTTACTGTACTTGACTCGGAGCCGTAAAATACTCGGCACGAAGACCCTTGTATTTCAATATGGGTCCTCGTCAATAATGTATCATTTTCCTGACACTTACGTAAACAACTATTATAAAACTATGAAACTAAATAATAGTTATTTATGTTGTAAGGTTCATAACGTGAACTATCATGGGAAGAGAAGAAAATTCCTGGATTTCAGTCAATAAAATATATTTAAATCGGCCTCTACCGGTTTCGGCAACACATTTGCCTTCTTCAGGAGCTATAAAAATTGTACAACGGATTCATTTGTGTTTTACAGTGTGTATTACAATTCTAACTTACGTGATTTATTTTATTTTATGTATGTAAATGTAACGTATTAAAATTACAAAAATAACAGGTACAACACACATTTGGACGTCACAGTTAAAAAAAAAAATAAATATGATAAGGTACTCTAAAGTCGTCAAAATTATAAAATTTGTAAAAAGTTTACACCCTTTGAAAATTTTTAATGAAGTTTGAACATGTTAAGTTCCGAAGTTTTTTAAAGAAGGTTTACCGCCACTTATTTAAAAGTTTTATATGTTTTATTATTCTTACTTTTATTTTGTTTTCATGTAATGTTTCTTCTTTTATTTTTATTGTTAAATTTTAAAATGTTTGTGTATATTTTGCTAAGGTTAATTGTGTCTGTTTTTAAGTTAATATTGTTTTTATCGTCATTTATATGTAAAATTTCCAGTGTCAAGCGCTTTGACAGATTTTGTTCTGTGTCTAAAATTTTAACGTTGTCGAAATTAAAACTGTGGCCTGACGATTGTTTACGTATTCCAAGATCTATTAAAACAGAATGAATATCCCCGCGGCATTGTGTATGGATTAATTAATAATGTAAAAAGTAAAATGCATAATAATAATAACCAACAGAATCAACAACATAATAATAATTGAGCAAATAATGTATATCCAGAAAAAAAGTTTTTAGCATTAACATACATAGATGGCATAGCGATGCATTTAAAAAAACTATTTAGCGCTAATTTAAATGTAGGCATAGGTGTTTAAAACTAATATGTTTTAAATGAGAGGAATTTGGAAAATATTAACCCCTTGAGGTAGCAACCCGCTGCACATGGGAATAGAACGGTTAACCCGCCCTGACTCTATTTAAATAAGTCAATAAATAAATGGAAATAACTGTTTATGTTACTTGGAAAAATTAGTTATATATTTTTACGTGTTTAAGTTTAATTTTAGAATTGTTTGAAATAGCTGTAGTATCTTAAACTAATTATTAATATTAATATTACTGCGTCTAGTTTCACGCGAGTGCGCGCGCAACCCCACGCCAAGTGCAGCTGCTACAGCACTGACCGACTGCGACCGACTCAGAGTGTCTCTGGCTTGCAAACGGTAAACACGTATCGCGTCGTCGTCCGCGAGAGTGGTTTTCCACCATTTTGCATAAACTTTCTGATTTTCATATGGTCAGTAAAGTAATTGGTTAGCCTAGCACGACTAATTCAAGGAGTATCGTTCGGTTTTCATTTAATTTGGTACTTTATAATCCGTGAATACTTTCCGGCGCCGGCGTTGTTAGGGATTTGATTCATATTTCCTTGGGTGAAATTATTATTATTTCTTTGTAAACCTGTTTACACAAGTTCACCTTCGAGTGACGTCATCCACAGCGCATCTGCTGTTATTGTCGACTAGGTACATTCAATGCAACAAGTTTTGCATTCTAGTTGGTTGTTATTAAATTCATTTAGAATTCTTAATATTGTTTAACTAAGTTTGTTTGTTCATACACTTATGAAATGATTTAGTTAATTCTACAAATATCGTATTTGTTTTATTTTTGGGTTTATTATTGTTTATGTCACTTATATTCAATACGCTATCACATATTTCTCAGAATTGTATTTCAGTGGTTTGTTATTTTGTTGCAATTATATTTAGCACGTTTGTTAGTTCGTAAAACTAGCTGGTCCTTCGGTTCGTTGTTAATTAGTACGTTTCACAAATTAATATTATCCCGTATATTGGCCAAGTCCAGTGATGTGAACCAGTTATCGAAGGTTGTAATTATTTTGGTTTACATATAGTTTTGTTTTATTCATTGAATTTAACATCAAACACATTGTTGGTGCTTCTAGACCGGATTCGCTGATCTAGAGACATCACATTTTGGGCTTGCGAGCAGGATCAAAACATTTTGGTTCTTCTAGACCGGATTCGCTGGTTTAGGGTTTGAACATTTGGTCCTTCGAGCCACTAGGTCCTTATTACTTAGTCCTTCGCACCGGAGGGACGCAACAATAGGATTTAAACAAATAAAAACAGTTGGAAATTTATTTAGTAACTTAAAAGCAAATATTGACAAGAAATACAAAACTGATATAATTTATAAAATTCCCTGCAATGACTGCCCAGCTCAATATACTGGTCAGACGAAGAGATATTTACAAACAAGAATGGATGAACATAAAAGAAACTGTAGCAACAAAAACAACAACAAAGGGAAATGCGCCTTAGTAGGACATGTTCAATCTTCAGGCCACAGTTTTAATTTTGACAACGTTAAAATTTTAGACACAGAACAAAATCTGTCAAAGCGCTTGACACTGGAAATTTTACATATAAATGACGATAAAAACAATATTAACTTAAAAACAGACACAATTAACCTTAGCAAAATATACACAAACATTTTAAAATTTAACAATAAAAATAAAAGAAGAAACATTACATGAAAACAAAATAAAAGTAAGAATAATAAAACATATAAAACTTTTAAATAAGTGGCGGTAAACCTTCTTTAAAAAACTTCGGAACTTAACATGTTCAAACTTCATTAAAAATTTTCAAAGGGTGTAAACTTTTTACAAATTTTATAATTTTGACGACTTTAGAGTACCTTATCATATTTATTTTTTTTTTTTAACTGTGACGTCCAAATGTGTGTTGTACCTGTTATTTTTGTAATTTTAATACGTTACATTTACATACATAAAATAAAATAAATCACGTAAGTTAGAATTGTAATACACACTGTAAAACACAAATGAATCCGCTGTACAATTTTTATAGCTCCTGAAGAAGGCAAATGTGTTGCCGAAACCGGTAGAGGCCGATTTAAATATATTTTATTGACTGCAATCCAGGAATTTTCTTCTCTTCCCAAACATTTTTCAGTCAAGAAGCTTCAGACTCCAAAGTGAACTATCATGGTACTAGTCGTGAAGATTATCAAACGAGGCGAAGCCGAGTTTGATAACATGACGGGCACCAGAAATTAAAATATAATTACGCCCCACCTCTTTCAATATGCAAGCAGTGCCTCGTCCATTGGCCGAACAAGTATTGGGTGAATCCTCCCTCTTTCCACACCGGCGTTATTTCGTTGCACGTACTGTAAATACTTATAGAAAATCATATATAATTTTTATTATAATAAAGGGTTTCAGAAAATTAATTAATACATGATTCGTCTGTAATATGTCTGTACTATACTTGGCTCGGAACCTTAAAATACTCAGCACGAAGACCCTTGTATTTCAATATGGTTCCTCATTAGTAACGTACCATTTTCCTGACACTTATTTATATGACTATTATACAACTATAAAATTAAATAATAGTATATTATGTACGTTGTAAGGAGCATATTACGCACGAAGTGAAAAAGTTGCGCATGAGCCGTAATTGCTTTACAACTCGAATTATGTACTATACTTTTTCTACGACCACTAATTATTTCTAAGTTAAAAAATAGACTGAAATATTTATTGTTGTCATAATATAATATTAACCCAACAATCAGTCCTGTCAACTAAAATTTGCTTGTCATTACGTAACAGTGTTACGTAATAAAAGTTTATTAAGTAATAGTGTAATCACGAACTCACATTGTTAGTAGTCTGTTCTGTAATGACCCACTTACAGTAGTCGTAGTAGAAAATAGTTATTTTATAATATATAAGGATGTAACCTGCCGCTCAGATAACAGTGCGGGGTTCCGTGATAGTTGGTAATAAGACACACAATTTCATTAAACATATAATTCAATAAATAATTATGACAGTAACAAAGAAAGAACTTACAGCAAATGATAGTTACAAAAAAAAAACAGTTTACAATTTTCTGGGTACAACAGAGTAGAAAACAAACCCAAGATGGCCACTTTCTGACGACTTCCAAGCTTGTTCACGAACTCTTCTTCCTGGCGGTGATAGGGATATCGTTTATACACGCTGAATTATTACGGGCTTTAGCTTTGATACTGCTTAAACGCAACGCCCATCCCAGAATCCCTTGCGGTTAGCTGTTCCACCATCTCGTTTTTTTTTAATTTCCTACTCTGCCGACTCACTTATATAAACATTTTAGTACGACTAACATCCGTCAGATGGGCCTGTCACAAGGATCGTAATGTAAATTATCATGGTACTAGTCGTGAAAATTATCAAGCAAGGCGAAGCCGAGTTTGATAATATGACGTGTACCACTAATAAAATAAAATATTTGATAATGAACAAAAAAATTAATCTGAAAAATTAGGGATGCTCTTTTTGATTTGTTTGTGAACAAGTACCTCGTTACTATAGCTCATTATAGTACTGAGTACTCTACTGGATTCATTATGGCATGAAAGGAAAGACATGAGTACTGGAATTGTGGACTTTAATGTAATTATGACACGGTAGAAAATAAAGATTTCAAGTATATAACAGAAAGAAATTTGAAATAAATCCGATCAAGGCCATCTATTGTATGAATTACGATTTTATCTCCATCTAACCTCTCAAAATCAGTTGTGTCTTTTACTTAGTTTTTATACATAAGATACTACTGTTATTTTATTATTATAAGAATGTATGTTAAAGTAAAAGCATTCAATATTAAAAAGTCAATTGGTAAGTTTATTATATCTGAATTAATAAAACTTACGTTACAGCGAAAGTATTGTCAACAAGAATCGTTTTATAATGGAAAGTGCTAACATAGTTGAAAAAATATGAATTTTTGAAAAACACGCGTGTTATATCCACCCTTATATCGCACACGCTTGTAGTCTTTACAAATGAGAGAGATAAATGTGTGCCAATTTGTTAATTCGTTTATGATACAGATGACCTTCATCGGAATTAAGAAAAGTAATGACAGTTTGCCGATCGAAGACAATGTTTGAGGACTAAGGAAATGGAAGGCTCCAATTTTTTCTAAGATCGTTAATTCCTTGACGTTCGTGATGCCTATAATATTTTTAGCACAATCGTTGCAGAAAATTTAAAGGAAAATAAAATTTGAAAATTATTTTGACAATAATTAAATTAATTATTTTTATTTACTTACCGCCTCACCTCCTAATTCACATCACTTACGTATCAGTAATTTTTAAATAAAATTTATTGCCTTGGAAACTCTATCAATAAACATTAAAAAACCCGATCGTGCAAAAAAATACTGTACAGTAAAATTTTTGAACGATGTCCGATCAAGCTCATCTGTATCATTAACGAATTAACAAATTGGCATGTATTTATCTTTCTCCCGACAAGCTGGTGCAATAAAGATGGATATAACACGCTTATCTTTCAAAAATTAATATTGCTTTGACCAACTTAGGACATTCCATTTTAATACGATGCTCATTGTTAACAATACTTTCGCTGTAACGTAAGTTTATTTATTAATTCAGATATATTAACCTGTTTCATAGCCGTACGAATAACGTAATTTTCGGTCAGTGTCGTTGACACTGACACTGGATCCGTATCTTAATTTTTGCATATTTGGTTTGACATTTGCTAATAAACTTACCAAATGACTTAGTTTTTATAATAATAAAATAACAGTAGTATCTGATGTACCCTCATAAAAACTGAGTAAACGGCACTACTACAAAATCTTAATTCAAGCCCTGTTATAAATTACAGAAATCAGTAAAACATTGCTTAAATTTTGACCTATATAATAAACTACCAGACTATGTAAAGCGAATGGAACATAAAAAATTCAAAAATACAATTAAAATATTTCTTGTAAAACATTGCTTTTACAGTTTGAATGCATTTTTGACTAGTAAATTTTGTCTAGAATAATGACATGATATATATGCAATTTCTTTCTGCTTGATTTATAAGTTATTTTATCTTGTATTATGACGTACTATAAACTTTTTTGTAATATAGTCAAAAAATAAATAAATAAATAAATAATCGGACATGTTTCAAAATTTTTACTGTGCCTATTTTTTTATTCCTCAAGATATTTTTTAACATGTAAGTAGGCGTTTGCATATCTGTCAGATAATTTTTGATTTTTAAATTAAGGGTCGTTTTCACCAAAGCAAGGATAAATATCAGGTTAGCTAACCAATGAATAAATTTTTACTTCAGGGCTCGTGTGAAAGCATTCAAATCGGTTGAGAAATAGCTTAAATATTATATATTTTTGGATGCAGTTTTCTTAAATATAACATAAATCAACTTCATATTTCACAAACCAAATTTTGAATTTGTTAACTAACTGAAGTATATATGTGATAAATATTTTTAGGTAAATACTGTACAATTAGAAACAAAATTTAATAGAAACTTATACAATTATCTCAATTAATACAAAGTAAATTATATTATGTATTTATACAAAAATATACGAACTGACAATATATTGTAAACTGTCGAATGCATAATTAATTTAACAGTGTCATTTACACCGTTGTTAAAGATAACTGAGATTGGTGAAATAAAACTAAAATTATTTAGTATTTATCCCTTTGGTTATTTTAAACTTGAGAATAAATTCGCTGAGCTAGATGGAAATGGCTTTTATATAATTAAAAATTAGTCCAATTATTTCAGAAGAATACGACCGTTTTATGGACGCTATTAAAACTTGTTCTCGATTATCTATCCCCAGGGTCTACAGAACTAATTACATCAAGGTCTTACCCCTGAAACAACTGCCTTTCTGGAGCAGTACTTCAAATTTTTTGAAAGAAAACCTTAGTGAAGAAACATTGAAAAAAGCAAAACTTTTCTAACTAACTCGATATTCAATGCAAAAAGGAAAGAGTGGGTTCAGATGTTAGAGGAAATTGAATGTGTACAAACAGGCAAAGACTTATAGTCTTCTAAGACGCCTAGCCAGTGATCCCACAAAACAAACATGCATGCAAACATAACACCAGATCAAATTGACCCTCAAATCCTAAAAATGGAATACCAATTAATATTAGTGGCATTAACATCAAAAAGTGTAGAATTAGTGCGTTCAAGACTCAAAACAGCTCTCTAAACAATTTACTCTGGCAGAATTAGATACAGCAATTTGCAGTTGCAAAAAGCGTAAGGCTGTCGGGCTCGACGTTGTTCAAAATAGCAATTGTTTGTTTGTTTGTCTATTTCTATTATTTTCACAATATTTTATGATGCGTCTGATACAATTTAATGAATATTACTTGAAGTTTATATTTTTCTCTTCCCAAATTAAAAGAACTGCTTCAAAAACAACATAAATGCAATATAAAATTCTAAAATCTGAAATCAATTGTTATTATGAAAAATGATTATGAAAAACTATATTTAATATTACCATTAACAAAAATTTACTATTTAATGATGCAATTCCGTAGAAACTAATATCACACTTATTATGCACAGATTGAAGTAATATGGCATTTCTCTGGAAAAAAAATACTGATATTTCGAAGGCCATTATAAGAATAAACTATAAGATATAACATCGGTTAAATGGGACGTTTGTGGCCGATTTCACTACCGATTCCTAAAATATTAGTCATGCCTATCTACCTAATGTGCACTATATAGGCATTACGTAGCAAAATTTCGTTCACACTGACAACTAAGAATTATATATCTGAATTTAGGAATTACTTAGTATTTGATTTCCGATGCCCAAATTGATAAGCATTTCCAAATGACAGTTGACACCTCAAAATGAAAATAGTACAAATTTGTTGAATATTTTATAGTTAGGGATATTAAAATTACATTAATTATTCACATATAATGTAATTCATAATTTTTAACAAAATACTTCAAATCAAACAACTTGGTGTCATAGTCGTTCCGGTTGCCCAATTTTATTTTTTTTACTTCTATTGTCATAAATCATAAAAAATTATACATTTATACCACAGTGCAAAAATACATATAACAATTATGAACAATATATGTGGGATATAAACATTATTAACGCACCCATTGTAAATTGCCATATGAGCCCGCAGGGCGAGTTAGGGTTATTACAAAATGGGCCTATTCTGTAACTCAGTGGTAATCTTTTGACAACTGGTTGAAAATTTTAACCAGTCAAATATGTTGATATATTACAAAAAAATAAATTTTTAGTTGTAAAATCAATAGCTATTGGTTATAAATTTGAACCAGTTGTTAAAAAGTAACCACTTTGTGCAACAATAATGTAGTATCTCACGAATATCGTACAAAATTTTATCTATCACCGTTTACCATATCGCATTCATTTTAGATACTTAATAACCTTCTTATTCCATTGAGTGATTTAATGAAAATTATTACCACACTAGAATTACATTGCCGCAATCATTGGGCTAATAAGGCCACTACATAACTAAAATGAGTGCGATATGGTATAACTTATCCCACGGTAATATATAAAAATACTTATATGAGTATTTCAATTCCTATGTATGTAATATCTAGCTAAGCATTGATTTGTTTGGTGAAATCCAAAATGAAAAATCAAATAAGGTTTCCATTTCTTTTTCCTTTGAAACATGTTTCTAGATTACCAATTGTTTAAGAGTTGTTTAAATATCGAATTTAAAATGTATCTATAGCCTATGACAAATTTTGGCATATGTATAGCTGATGATTTCATAAAGGTGCAGATGTACCATTTAACCGAAGTCGTATCTCTTATAATTTCCCCACAATTCGCACAATCTTTATAAATATTCAATTATACGAGTACTTACAATTTCAACCAAGTTATTATCAAAATAACAAAAGCACCAATCGCTAATATTTTCCAGATATTTCTTTTCCTGGAAGAATTTTTATTTTTAGTTTCACCATTAATTAGGCCCTAAACTTATAAAAGTGGCCTTCCCCTGAACTCATTGAAGTGTCATAAGTCATAGGTGAATAAAGACTTTCCACATAACGTCAAAACAGATAGTGTGCACGTTAAAATTCCAGATAAAGTGAACGTTATACTGTACATCAAAATATGTTTTCATATTAGTCCAATCAATGGGGACCAAAATAGACCTTTGCCCTACAAAAGGTATATATATATATATATATATATATATATATATATATATATATATATATATATATATATACGAGGGGCAAGTAAAAAATAAGGTTCCCAACGCTGTACACTCGCCGCCCGAGATACTAGGAGAAATCCGGCAACACCGCCTTCATTGTTAATCCCCCCCTCTCCATTCCAACTACCTGGAAGATCACTGCGAAGCTTAGTGCCAGTCTAACAGCCATCCGCGATGGAGCCCGCAATCGCCGTCACCGCCAGGTGTGAAATCCGTTCAGTGATTCGATTTTTAAACGCGAAGAAGCTTACACCTATTGAAATTCATAGACAGTTGGAAGAAGTTTATGGCAAAGCTTGCATCAGCGTCCAACACGTCCGCAAATGGTGCAGGGAGTTCTCTGAAGGACGCACAGACGTTCACGACGAGCAAAGGAGCGGGAGGCCATCGGTGTCCGACGAAGTCGTGGCGAAGATTGAGCGCATTCTCCTCGAGGATCGAAGAGTAACGCTTCGGGAGCTGGCTGATCAGGTTCCTGAGGTTTGTGAAAAAACCATCGACAACATTGTGACCGAAAAACTTGGTTATCACAAGGTGTGTGCGCGGTGGGTCCCGCATATGCTTTCAGAAACCCACAAAGACAATCGCGTCAAGTGTGCCGAGGGGTTTCTTCGAGAATGCGCCGAGAATACTGAAGAATTCTTGGACTCCATTATTACGGGAGATGAAACGTGGTGTCACTACGTCACTCCGGAAACAAAAGAAGACTCGAAACAATGGCGCCATCCCGGGTCGCCGAGGCCGAAGAAGTTTAAGCAGACGCTATCCGCAGGAAAAGTGATGGCTACGGTGTTTTGGGACCGAAAAGGCGTCTTGCTTACCGAGTTTATGCCTAAAGGGACCACAATAAATTCGGACAGGTACTGCGAGACGCTAACGAAACTCAAAAGAGCCATCCAAAATCGCCGGAGAGGAAGACTGAGCAAGGGCGTTAGGTTGCACCACGACAACGCGCGACCGCATGTCTCTCGACAGACCACCGCCCTACTGGACAAATTCGGCTGGAAATTGCTTGATCATGCCCCCTACAGCCCTGATCTTGCTCCCAGCGACTTCCACTTGTTCCCGAAATTGAAGCAACACTTGGGTGGACAACGCTTCAGTACAGATGAAGAGGTGAAGGAAGCGGTCACCAAGTACATCGGCGGCCTAGCGGCGGAGTTCTTCGAAGCGGGTTTTCAGAAGTGGATAACTCGTCAGAAAAAATGCGTTGAAAGATCTGGCGACTATGTAGAGAAATAGTTTGAAATACAAGCTTTCAGATGGTATACATATTTATTGCAATAAAAAATTTGGGAACCTTATTTTTTACTTGCCCCTCGTATATATATATATATATATATATATATATATATATATATATATATATATATATATATATATATATATATATATATATATATATATATATATATATTCTTATTATGACAAGTATTTCCCAAGTCTATATTAGTTTTATGAACTTTTTCAAAGTGATCGGCCAGTTCGTATAGTGTTTCATAAGTGTCCAGACGTTCTCTGCTCTTGGTTTAAGTTCGCCTACTACTTTGTACCATTGATCATTTTGCCAATTCTTCAATTTTCTATTTACTATACCCTGTAGTATTTTTAGACTAGTTTTCATTGTTGGGGAACGCGAGTGTTGATATTTGAGTCGGGTCCGGTTTTTGACTTTAACTTTTATTTCCTCTGGAATTATTTGCTTGATTTCATACTTCTGCAAATGCGGCACATGATTTTTGTGGTTTCGCTTATCGCAGTGTAAAGGACCGTAATTTGTGTGTATATTTCGTCTTTATTTGCGACTATAGGATTTGCCGTTGGGATATTTTCATCTAGAGTTCTTTTAACCTCTTTCCAGTTCGTTGCTCTGTAATTCAGTGTTGGTACCGGAGTTTTCCACGTGACTTTTTTGTTAATAGTAAACCCGACAGGATTGTGATCAGAGTTAAAATTTTTCTTGATTCGGGTATGCTGGCGTGTGCTACATTTTTTAAAAGTTATATGTCAAGTACGTTAGGTCTTCCTCTGGTGGAAAAGTGAGTTGGTTCCCTTAGTGCTATTATTTGTAGCTGTCTGTTACTAGCAAAATCTAGTAGTGTTCTACCGTTCCGGTTGTTTGTTGGGCAATTCCAGCTTAGATGTTTGGCATTCAGGTATCCAAATATGATAACTGATAACGTTTCTGTGCTGATTACATAGTTTACTTAGATCATTCTTACGTAGTTTCTTTTTCGGTGTTCTAACTTGTATCGATATATGTAGCTTACATTGTTATTAATGTTAGGGTTGGTACTTGGCTGTGTCCGTGATGGCGATCATTCCTATATATTCTTTGATCCTCAGTTTATATCTGTCATCCAAACGGGTTTCATTTTTTCCTAGAATGTCTATTTTATGTTCTTTCATATATTCTGTAAGTTCTATAACTTTATCTTTGATGGTACAGCAGTTCTATGTCATTCATTTATTTTGATAGAAGCCATTAGTCAATGATAATTATTAACATTTCTGTTATGATCACTAGTTTCGAAATTTTGTCAGGTGCACTATTAATTTTAGAGGTGATTATTTTTAATACAATTAAGATTCTCGTTAAGTTAAAGTTTTTGAGAATTTTTTTATTTCTGAAAATATATCCATTATGCTCTCACTATTTCCATTGGAACTTGGGGATGCAGGCTGATTGCCTCATTTGAATGTGGTATTATTTTCTTGTGAGCTTCTTAGTCATGGAAATTCAGTTTTGTTCATTTTAAAATCAGTCTTCATATTGGTTGGTATATGGCTGATTTTAGACAGAACAATTGAATTTTTCTCAATATTTTTGTTATATTAGGGTATAGAATGATTACATGGTTGAATTCAGAAAAATATACTGTAGTAACTAGGCCTACAAAATATATATCACTCCATTTATAAAAATATAACTTTGTGTTTTAACTTGAGAACCACTGGTTTAAATAGCTATTTGTACATTAAGAGCGCAAAATGAAGCATTCTCTCGAAATCGACAATGTCCATTTGCGCTCGAAACACACGCGAGATTTTTTTTACAGTCCTCCACCATAACAAAAATTAGTTTGTTTCAAGTACATTAAACTAGTGAAGTGAAAAAGTGGATGTTTATTGGAAGCATTCACGCCAATCTTTTGCAGGTGGCAGCACAACTGTTCACACAATTTATTTTATACTTAATTTTAATTTGTTGTTATTTTCCATTCTTCATAAGCTATTGATTCAATCAAATCTAAGTATTTTATATTTTCGTTTTCGTAAATGAATGCCCTATTTTGTTTTAACAGCAGTGCGGTATTTTGTTTAGTTATGTAATATACCGACAGACTTTTTGTGTTGACAAAAGAGAGCGCAAATGGCTACTTTGTATATAGACTGTAGAAAACAAATATTTTCATTTATATTCGGATGTCCCTCTTGGTCTTCTGTAAGATTGCCTTATAGTATCTCTAATATATAAATTAATGGAGGTAGCTGTTACACCCTGTATGTATATACCGGGTGTCTCAGGCCGACCGACACATGGGCGATTAGCATGTAAAATTAGTTAATTGTGAATAGTATCTCCCCAGTGCAAGATATTAAGATGAAATTTTGCATGCTTATCCGGGGATACTATTTCTATGGATTTCAATTCAAATCAGTCAATTTACAAGTGTAATATTAGAATAAATTAAGAAAAATTGTAGAAGTACCATGAATGTTATTCATATCTTGAAAATAATAGTATCTAAGCAACAGCTCTGATAGAGTAGGGGTAACGTGCGCGCTTCACAATTTAGAGAGTCGGGTTCGAAACCAACCGACAGCAATATTTATTTTTTAATTTTTTCTTTTCAAAATAATTTTTATTATTAGTATGTTTTTAATCTTTTATTAATATTTAATTTAATAAAGTGGATACATTGTACGTAACAAGACTTATTTATTTAAAAAATATTTTATTATTTGCTTTATTGGTTTATTATAAATTAAATTTCTTCAAATTATAGTTAGCCCTGACGAAAACAAAAAAACGAGAACATTTGATTTGAATAATCAAACGTCAAATGCAGATTTGTATTGTACTATCTTTATTTGTTGCTAGTGTTATTTAAATAATATGGATTTAACTACAAAAGATAAAATTCGTATTGTGAAATTATTTCACATTGGTAATAGCCTACAGCAAACTGCTGATGTATTTTCTGCCGAAAATCCAGAAAAAGTAGTTAATAAATCCCGTGTAAGGCGTATTATTAACAGATTTGAAGAACTGGGTGTGTTGCTAATCACACAAAGCAGGAAATACAACCAATTGAAAATGAATTTTGAAGAAATAATAATTGCGCGGGTTGAAGTGGAGCCTACAAATGGAATGTGGAATAAGTAGAACAAAAATTGCTAGAATACGTAAGAAAAATGGATTTAGAAGTTACAAAGTACGTAACCATCAAGAATTGCGAGACGGCGACGAAGAAAGAAGAGCAACTTATTGTGAAACAATTATGGATAAAGCCAATGAAAACAGAAACTTTTTGTATTCCCTCTGTTATACCGATGAATGCACATTTACTCTTCATAACGAACCGAATGTGCAAAACTTTCGCCACTGGTCAAAAGATAAACCAACTCTTCAAAATTTATCAAGAACACAATATCCCCAGAAGGTTAATGTTTGGGCGGGAATTTTGGGATCACACATTATTGGACCATATTTTATTGAAGGGACATTGAACGGTCCAAAATATTTAGATTTATTGGAAACAGTAGTTGGGCCTAGACTTACAGAATTAAATATGGAGAGGATATGGTTTCAACAGGATGGGTGTCCAGCGCATAACGTGCAAATTGTCAAAGAATATTTGGACAATTCATTTCCAGATTCTTGGATTGGTTTAAATGGACCAATTAATTGGCCGGCAAGGTTTCCTGCTCTAAGCCCCTTAGATTTTTTTCTTTGGGGTCATTTAAAATCAAAAATTTACGGCCATTATGAATTAACCACTTTAGAAGACCTGAAAGCGGCAATAAGGAATGAATGTAGGCTTATTTTTAATCGACAGCTAAGCAACGTGAGACAGCAATGTTACGATCGTCTCGGATTTTGCTTAGCGCAAAACGGCGGCCATTTTGAATATTTATTATAATTTTTAAATTTTAATGTTGTAATTAGTAGGTACGATTTAATATTTTTTAAATAAATAAATCTTGTTACGTACAATGTATCCACTTTATTAAATTAAATATTAATAAAAGATTAAAAACATACTAATAATAAAAATTATTTTGAAAAGAAAAAATTAAAAAATAAATATTGCTGTCGGTTGGTTTCGAACCCGACTTTCTAAATTGTGAAGCGCGCACGTTACCCCTACTCTATCAGAGCTGTTGCTTAGATACTATTATTTTCAAGATATGAATAACATTCATGGTACTTCTACAATTTTTCTTAATTTATTCTAATATTACACTTGTAAATTGACTGATTTGAATTGAAATCTATAGAAATAGTATCCCCGGATAAGCATGCAAAATTTCATCTTAATATCTTGCACTGGGGAGATACTATTCACAATTAACTAATTTTACATGTTAATCGCCCATGTGTCGGTCGGCCTAAGACACCCGGTATATATATATATATATATATATATATATATATATATATATATATATATATATATATATATATATATATATATATATATAATTAATCTAAGAATTTGTAGGGTTAAAACCTCTATTGACTGGACTACATATCATACGCGTTATTTTATCTGTGAAACAAGGAAGATGGAAGATGATTTACAAAGTTTTATTTTGAATTTTGATTATTGAGTTCGCAAATTTAAGTGATATTAATGATAGATCAAAACCGTTTGCACATTGCAGGGTCCACTTTTCCAGAAAAATCTAATAGTTACAACAGGAATTTTTGATCTTCTTTTGTTTCTGAGCTACAGGAAAAAACTCTTTTTTCGCTCATTTTGAAAATATATCATATCTTATTTGTTATGATAGTTAGAGAAAAATTGTTTATACAAAAATTTTCCCGTTTCTTAGGTAGAATAAAACGGCGTAATTAGATTTTTTTTTAAAATTAATAATTCTCGAGATATAACACAAACTTATGATTTTTTAAAGGAGACTGTTATACTTAAAATAACAGACTCAAAATTGTGACACGTTTATTTTAATTCAAGCATTTTTTATATCTCTACAACATTTCATATATTTTATTAACTTTTATGTAACAACTTGATTTTTACAGAAAATACTGTTATAAGTAACTTGATTATATAATTTTAAATACATAACAGAGCCCTATATTGAAAATAGTCTCTTCTTTTTGCTTAGTTTATAGGCTTTTCAATGTTATATAACAAGTCTACATTCTTTTGTTTTAAACATTAATAACACACGAATTATTAATTTATTGGGGTGAATATATTGGAAATTATTAAGAAACAAATGAAAAAAAAATATTACAGTTCATCATTTGTTTATTTTGATTCTGTGTCTATTAATTATGTTCTCAAAGTTAATCTTAACCAATTATTTTCGGGTTAGATAAATTACTATTTATCGACGTTACAGTTGGCTTTGACACAATCCGAAAAAATGGTTTAATATGTTTTTTCGCACTCCAGAGACTAAAGAGCGATTCTAATCACTCATTTCAGGGACTAAAGTTCAAATTCAGTCCCAGAGGAATTAAATATGAAAAAATCCCTGGGGGACTAAAGTAAAAATAAACAAGATGTTTCCATAACATTATATTTTGAGCAGGCGTTGAGTTTAAATTTGAACAAAACTTTTAACATTTGTATTGTCAAATTGTAAGATTAATTTCTTTTACACTAATATGGTTCCATTTGATACGGGAGTGCGAAAAATAGCGCATATACCACTAGACTAAAGTGCATTTAATCCCTTAGGTGATTATTTTTCCCACCGGATTGAATATGCACTTTAGTCACTAAATAAATAATATACTATTAAAGTAAATAATTTGAAAAATAAGTAAAACTGAAACAATTACTAATAAAAATATGCAAATGATGATCTGTAATAGATTTTTTCATTTTTGTCTTGATAATTTCCAATATTTTCACCCTAATAAATTAATCATTCGTCTTTTATTAATGTTTAAAACAAAATAATGTAGACTTGTTATATATCGTATATCATTGAAAAGCTTATAAATTAAGCAAAAAGACGAGACTATTTTCATCATTTAAAAAATCATAAGTTTGTGTTATATTTAGAGAATTATTAGGTTTTAAAATATCTAATTACGCCATTTTATTCTATCTAAGAAACGGTAAAATTTTTGTAGAAACAATTTTTCTCTATCATAATAAATAAGATATGATATATTTTCAAAATGAGCAAAAAAACAGTTTTTACCTGTAGCTCAGTTACAAAAGAAAATATCGAAAATTCCTGTGGTGACTATTAATCTTTTCTGGAAAAGTTGACCCTGCAATGTGGAAACTGTTTTGATCTATCGTTAATATTACTCGAGATACCTTAAAAAACCATCGAAAATGAGACATCTGTACATGACCGAGTGCACCAACATTTTCTTAGAATACCATTTGAATGTGATTATGTGACTGAAGAGTATGAATACAGAAATCATATATGTTTCTATCAACCTGTTTGTCGAAATTGTTTTATTTTTACGTAGCGTTTGTCTCCATATGCCTCAACTTGAGCTATATTAATAATTTGTATGTTTAGTTGTGACAATCAACAAATGGGGTGTAAAATATTATCGAAACGGTGTAAAAAATAGTAATACGCATGTGCAACATATGTCAGCGAATTCGTTTCTTCACGAGTGTTGTATAGCATTTTGATCAATCCTGCTATTGAAATATTAGAAAAATATTTCAATTTATCAGTGGCGTAGCTAGTATTCAGTGGGCCCTGTATCAAGGATTGCTAAGAAGGCCCCCCTCTCTCAGTAATAAAATAATAATCGCAGATAAGAATTGGAAATACAAAATATTATTATAAATATGTAGATATTTTTATAACACAATTTTTTTTTGTAATTTGAATTATAAGAAACAAACAGTAATTTAAATAAAAAAACACAACAAATAAAAATTACATTCTAAGGAATTTCAATTAACAGCTTATACATATCAAGAGGCACTGATACAAAAACAAAATTGAACTAAATTACAAAAACAGATAATAAATATTAGATTTATAAATTAACTATATTAGTTAACAGTCTTAATATAAAAAGGAACAAGCAGTAATTTAAATAAAAATTAATAGTACGTAACATAGAAATGTAGATACTCATTTTCAATTATTTCAAGACATATTGGTTACCATCCTTACATGAAAAGATGTACAGGTACAAAGTGAAAATGTATTTATAATTTTACTCTTCTAACTTTTTTTTCAGCGAAAATATTAAAAAGCTTTTCCATATTTGAGGACGATTTTAAATTTCTAAGCTCCTCGTTTTCTATTGATAAATTGGACAAATCGGATGATCTTTCTTGCATCATTGAAGTTCTCAAATAATTTTTAACTAACTTTAATTTAGAGAAACTTCTTTCTGCTGTTGTAACCGTAACAGGAAGTGTTAAAAATAAAATACAAGCAGCTATTACCTCAGGAAAATTAGAACTCATACTGTTATATTTTATTAAGATTAATTCTTTAATGGTATGTATCTGCTGAATTTCTAATTTCATATATGATTTCAAAGTAGTTAATTGTTTAAAAAAATTCAGTTAAATCATCCTTGTATTTGCTCACAAATTCTATTGCTTTTATTTAAATTTCTTCGTCAGGTAATGAAATCAATTTAGCCGGTTCTAAAATTTCAAACACATTATTCAAACGATAAGTCGCCAAATAATTATAGACTAACTAAATTCTCGATAAAAAAATTTCTTGAAAGTTAGTAGAGGTCGGTGGGCCCTTCTAACCGGTGGGCTCCATATCATTGATACGCTACGCCCCTGAAATTTATACTAACACATTTATACATAAATTAACATAGGCGGCGGGGTACGTTGCTATTGTTTGTGTTTATAAACATTTGCAATTATTATTTAACTGTCAAGGGGCCCTATTCTGTAACTCGGTGGTTAATTTTGAACCACTGGTTAAAATTTTTATTTAATAGATACTTATTTGACAACTAAAAATTGCTCTTTTTGTTATATGACAACATATTTTATTGGTTAAAAAATAACCACTGAGTTACAGAATATTCCCCAAATTCTGTAGATCTTACAAGATAGTTAAAATGTGAAGCGGTCGGCAATACCAGTAAGAAAATTCGCGTAGATATCGGTAATAGAGGTACCTCCTGTGAAAAAGACTGAGATAAATAAAATGCATCTTCCTGACATGTTTAGTTGTAAATGCTGTTTTCAATAACCGTGCAGATAATATTCATGTAAATAAATAAATATTATGAATTCTAGAGTAGTTTATTCTAATTTTCGGTAATGACAGGTAAATTTCGCCCACTACTTTCACCCACCTGTTGCAATAAGTTGAGTGGATAAAACACAAGGTTTCAAATTCCCTAATCAAGTAAGAAACAACAAGTTTCAAAAGCAGGATTGAACAAATTATTTTGTTCACATGAAAATTATCTGCACAGTAGTTATTGAAAACAGAATTTAAAGCTAAACATGACAGCAAGTGACATTTTATTTATCTTCCACAGTACCTTCTATTACTTCTAATTTTGTTGACAATTGCAAATGTTTATAAACACAAACAATATCAACGTACCACGCCACCTACGCTAATTTACACTCTATATATAAATCTGTTACTACAAATTTAAATATTATTTCTAATATTTCAATAGCAGGATTGAATAAAACGCTATACAATACTCGTGAAGAAACGAATTCGTTCACTTATGTGCCTCGGCTATGCGTGAGCGAAATTCTTACTTTCTTCACTCGTATTTTAATAAACTATTGGATGCTTCTTCATACTGCATACTTTCAGGAAGAGAAACGTGTTAATGTTCCCCTAATTATTCCATTCTCGTCTGTAGAAGATGTAAGTATTATATTTTGAGGATGTCATATGACAATTCTCAGTATACTTATTTATAAATATTATTACATTTTAGAGAGTTTGGACTGCTTTGACTGTGTAACATGTAAGATGACGTTAAATAATATCAAAAATTAATTTAAACGTGGATCCATTTCGTCACCAAAAAATTACTGATTCGTCAAAAATCAATGCGAAACAATGACACTTTTACTCAGTTTGCAATTCGTCGTTCCTGTACCTACTATTTACATATAGTATAGTGAAAGTAAATTTCTTTATAAAGCCCCGTTTTTCTCATCAATTTTAAGTACATATTTTATAATTAAATTAAAAATGATTTCTGCGTTGTGCATTAAAGCTGTTTTCTTATATATTAATTGTTGTAATCAATTGTGTTTTTATTTTATAAGTTCCTTAAAATTCTTGCTGGAGAGTTCATAATTTTGACTATAGATGTCATCTCCATGACTAGAACAATCGGTTTCACTACCTTATTCATATAAATTAACTAAATGACGTTATCACATTGGAATGCTATTTTTAGAGATATTTGACTACTCGCGAAAAACACAAAGTACCTGACATCTGGTGTCGGAATGGAAAAGATCCCAAATGGGGAGAATACTATCTTTGCTTTGGAAGAGCGTTAGCTAGTGATAAGCTGTGTAATAAAAATTTCTAAAAGTAAGAGATTTTGTTCAGTACCACAGTGTAATATTTATAAAACAGATAATGTGCAATGCATTATCGCTCTGAAGATCAAAAATTGAGACAAGCATGGGTTAATGTCTTTAAAATTTAAAAAAAATTAACAAAATTATATGAATGTGTGTTCAGAACATTTTAAACAAACTAACAATTTTTTATGAAAGTTACGTTATTGTGGAAAAGATATATTATTTCATTACGTATAGTGTACGTTTAACAGGAAACAGAGTAAACAAAGGAAGAAACAAATTGAAACATGGACTATTTCTGTCAAAAAATACTATTACATAGTTTTTAAAAAAAACAAAAAAGAAACATTCAGTTAGAGATGAGAGAATGAAACAACGAAATATTAATAGTACATAATTATAAATTTGCAAAAATAGTTAAATGGTACACTAATAAATATGAGGCTTGCTACTCTTTCGCGCAATCTTAATTTAGTGCGTATATATATATATATATATATATATATATATATATATATATATATATATATGTATATATATATATATATATATATATACATATATATATATATATATATATATATATATATATATATATATATATATATATACCGGGTGTCTTAGGCCGACCGACACATGGGCGATTAACATGTAAAATTAGTTAATTGTGAATAGTATCTCCCCAGTGCAAGATATTAAGATGAAATTTTGCATGCTTATCCGGGGATACTATTTCTATGGATTTCAATTCAAATCAGTCAATTTACAAGTGTAATATTAGAATAAATTAAGAAAAATTGTAGACGTACCATGAATGTTATTCATATCTTGAAAATAATAGTATCTAAGCAACAGCTCTGATAGAGATGGGGTAACGTGCGCGCTTCACAATTTAGAGAGTCGGGTTCGAAACCAACCGACAGCAATATTTATTTTTTAATTTTTTTTTTCAAAATAATTTTTATTATTAATATGTTTTTAATCTTTTATTAATATTTAATTTAATAAAGTGGATACATTGTACGTTAGTAAGTTAGTTCGCCGATAACACAAACGAACGAACTTAAAACACCTTTATCGCCGATAACACAAACAATTAAGGTGTTTAAAATCACCGAGTGTAATTTTTAAACCCACAAAATGAATGTTTTAGACGCACTCTTAAATACAAGTTAAAGGACACCGTATTTTCACTTACAATAAAACGAACGATGCGAGTACCCATTAAAACACTTAATATTGGGTAATTTCGCCAAAATGCAAATTTATTACGTACGACCGAGTCGAGAATTGGAACAATACTAAAATAAACATCTCTTTCTATGCGCTGCGAAGTTGAAGTATGGTCACATGACGGCAGCTGACAACTGAGCGCAAAATGAAATAAATATGAAATATAAATTTCCACTGAATTACCCAAGGTCACGACTGAACATTTATATAGAATGTTATGTAAGTAACGTACCATAAGTCACCAATTACTAAAGAGGGTTGAAACGTATCGTAATCTGCAATAGTTTCTCTACTAATGTGCTTGTTGCACTTGTAAAAGCACTTCAAGATAGACCAACAACAATTATTTATTTGACTAATGAATTATTTAAAAATCACAATAGTTTGAAAGAACACAACAACACTTGTCATTTTTGACGGTTTCGGGTTAGACATGGAATATAGAAAAGACTCTTTTATTAATTGCAACTGTTTTGGCGCATTTCTCCGTAACCCAAATGCAAGTCGGTGTATTCTTGATTAGTGAAAGTAACAAGCTTTTCTAAATATCTTAGTACTACGCCACTCATTGTAAATTCAACGTCATTTATGACAATATTGTTTTTTTTAAACAACTAGAATTTTAGTCTCACAACTTTTACAACTTGACAGATTGTGCAGAATATATTTCAGATTTTAATTTCTTTCATTTCTCTTTATAATACCATGAAATATGGTACATTACTTACATATCATCCTGTATAATACATTTTATACGTAATTTTGATTTTAATTTAATTTTTCTTTAATGCCAATTAAAATATTGGTGCAACCGGGCATTAGTCTTTCAACCTTCAAACACAGTTGCGCAAAATAAAATGTATCTAAAACGTTGCATCCATCTTTCTCTGAAAGTTAGCTTACGTCTGCTCCAATGTCAAATTCAAATATAAAGCAGTTTTCGAGAGGAAAGTATAGATTATAGCTGCAACATTATCTACTCGTTGTATCACATAAATACAGAGGGTCGAATTCAATACTCTTCTTTAACTTAGCTTATCTAAAAATAAAATAAAGAGAGACATGCATGAATGCATTATTAAGAAAAAGGTACAAGTTTCCTTAGTTACTAGAGACGATCACTACGCTAGTGAAGAGTGCTGAATTCGGCCAAGAATGATCAAAAATGACTGAAGATAACGTGAAAATTTTTGTTCCAAAATATCAAAACTTTATATGAATTTTTCATAATTCATCAAAATTATATTCCATATACAGATGGTGACAGGTGTAGACATTTGATAAATATCATTGTCGTACGTGATTTCATTTCATATTTGTTTCGCGTAGGTACTTTGTGATAAACTTCAGATTAGACACAAGGTATTTGACGCAAATTTGCCTCGGGCGCCAATCTCGGTTAGTTACAATCGGGTTATGTCCAGGGTTATTGGCGAAAAAACTGAACTATAGGTGGCAGGCCAGACGGTAGCAAGATGGCGAAGGAATAAGGAGAGTTCTCTCATTCCTTATTGCTGGCAATATGCATTTCAAAGTGCAAAGTATTTAATATGGAAAAATTAACATAAAGTTAGGTGATATTTTTGAATACATTACTTCTGCACGTCCTATAAAGGAATGCGAAGTAATTTTTAAGGCAGGACATGTATTGCTTTGTGGAATAATAGTTGATGGATCAGGTTCAATATTGGGATCTTGTTTAAAAAACAGTCATTTGTGTGGGGATCTTCATATAATTGAAATTTTATTAAATAAGAATAGAAATTACTGGAAAGCAAAATTTAGTTCGTAGAGCAGGATTGGGAGGCAAATGCAAAGATTGTTGTAGTTGTTAGTAAAAATAAAAATTATATTTATTGTTTTACAACAAAAGTTATCATTATTATTATGCTATTAATTTATTAGTTTATGGGTTGGTGTATTAGAGCAGAAGGAATAGAAAAATTAAGTTGTACAAATTTGGAACAAGTAAGGGGAAAACTTGTTAAAAAGAATGATAAACAGTGTATAGTTTAGCTATAAAACTAGAAGAATTTTACCATCCTGTTGTAAAAAAAGAAAAAAATTGAACCGATTAGAGATGTCAAAACTATATGGGAAGTAAATTTTAAGATCATATTTTGTCACTTGAGATATAATGTAAACTCACACATTTTGACTTGTAATTACTGCATTGTGGCACTGAGCAGTGTCTATGACATTTACTGACCATTATTTAAATCTGAAAATGTAATAAACACTATATATCTCACTTTCATTTACAACAAATATAAATAAAACCTGTTTAAAATTACATACGTTTCAATGTATGCTATCAACGTTTCCTTATTCCCCTAGTTCACAAATCTGCCGCCAGACGTCACCCACTTTAAATTTTTTCGCCAATAAATAAAACTCAAGGCGCGATGAAGACGTGGTCTGTTATTTTCACTGCCAATTCCTCTTACAGTATCTGTGGAATATTGGGTCGCGTGGTTATTACCGGTCTACTCTTCCCAGGAATCCGTGTTCAACTTCAAAATCCCGTTTTTGATATTCCACAAAAACACCATAAAAGCTTTACCTGCAATTGCCAGCAGCTTCCACTGTCCGTCAAATTCTCTCGGCTTCTCGCTGAGAATCGCTACTGTCTACTCGCAAATCGGCCCCGGCTTTTATAGCCAAATCTTAAGAAACCAAGTTATAAACTTGCATCAAGTGGTCTCCAACGCATATGACAATGATTACATAATGTAAAATTTGGAACAAAGGTTGCTACCTAGGCGACCAGGTTTAGAATCACATAATTCGCAAGCCCTTGTCTTTCTAATTTCGAATAAATATTTTTGTACTAACTGGTTTACTAGTATGCATTAATAAATATAAGGCTTTCAAGTTCCACTATTTATTTGTTTACTTTTATTAAGGACGTTTCGAGCAAAATCCGCTCATCTTCAGCTACATAAAATACAGATTGTGGAAGTTACGTTAGAATTATGGGAAAACAGTGCTAAATTTGAATTTTATGTAAAAAATTATTTAAGTGAGATTATTTCTATAAACTGTGTGGTTTTGACTCTGTTATTTTTATTCAAGTATATATAGCAAGTCTCATATAAAAGACGAGAATTTTTGTATGGGAATCTGCCTAGTATTTTGTAATCTTTAAATTTATGTCCAGTTCGGCAGTGGTGTTTACACAAAGCACTGTGTTCTTCATTAAGTCTGTTACAATGGTACTGATGCTGGTATATACTGGGCAGATTCCCATACAAAAATTCTCGTCTTTTATATGAAACTTGCTATATATTCTTGAATAAAAAAATCAGTGTCAACAACCACACAGATTATAGAAATAATCTCACACACTTAAATCATTTTATCATAAATCATAATTCTAACGTAACTTATACAATCTCCTGCATTTCGATTCCACCGTTTTTAAATTAACTTTGGGGCGTGTACGCAGTTGTTATTGGACCGTGTTAGCGGCATGTTGTATTGTTGAATTGAGGGCCCATGCTCCATCTGACTACGTAGATTACAATTTACATGTAATTTTACAACTTTCGCTTATGTACAACAACGTAATTCTGCTTCAACATTTATATGTATTTACTTGTAATTCTCAACATGAATTTTATAGTTGGTAAGTCAACAACACACATTGTTATTTTTTTATAATATGACAAATATGTATTTTATGTAGCTGAAGATGAGTGGATTTTGCTCGAAACGTCCTAAATAAAAGTAAACAAATAAATAGTAGAACTTGAAGGCCTTATATTTATTAATGCACATTATCAACATGGTTCCCTCACACAACATTTAAATGGTTTACTAGTACTAAATCTATATTCATCTGAAATTGTTATTTACCATTATTAAGAAAAATAAGGGTTGCAAAGGTAGTTTATCGTTACTTTATGGTACGCCCATGGAAATAGTAATGTTGTTATAGTAAGTAAGCGTTAAATATCTAAATCGTATGGAGCAGCACGCTTCAGCCATTTGTGATCACTGTAGTAATAAATAAATAACTTACCATTGCGATCATCATTTCCCCTGAAATTACAGTGGCAATAAGACCAGAAGATGATATTAAAGATAAAACAAATAATATTTGCACAATTATTCCAGTTTTCATGTAGATAAAGCTAGTTGCACCAATCACAAATACGTATATGAAGAACACTAGACTAAAAGCAAAAGTCACATACTGTGATACAAGTTTACTCAGCTCACATTGCCTAAAATGTATATCGATCAATATTTGTAGATTTATGTTAGAATGATGTTGGTTATGTGTTAACTCCATGTTGTCTTCTACAATACCAGTTTCCATTGCTTTAATGTCTTCCTTTATTACTTTATTTAGTTCATAAAATCGTTGGCCGGAGAGAAATGATTGCCCAGCATAGATAAAAATTGGATTTACGACTACGCAATGTAATAAATATGTCAAATAGGTCCTGCTCAAAATTAGAGTTATATCGTCATTGTACATGGTAACAACTTGACAGAAAATTATTGAAAATACACTCAAATATATCAATGCACAAAAAAATAATGTGCTAACAACCGAGACTTCAAAATGAATTGGAACGTTTATTTGTGCCATGATATTTTCTGTTTCTAAATTCTTCATAAGCACAGAAACAAAGATATTTTTGTCTTTTATAACATAAAACAGGAGAAATAAATTATACATTCCTATGATGAGATAAAAAATTGCAATGATCAGTTGGTCAGAAGGTAATGTTTTATATAAAATATAATTCTTGATAACAATCATAGATAGTATTGAGCAGATTACATGACCTGAAATTAAATTTATTTTATTTTCTATTAAAATTAATAATTAACTCGTTTTTATACAAGCTTGCAGTTGTACCAAAATATAAATTCGTATGATTGCGAAGTTTCTAGTCAATCGACTACAAATCATGTAATAATAATTTATTGCCCAACAGTTCATTACAAACCAAAGAATGAATATTTTAAACTGGAACAGTTTATTTACTTATCAACGAAAAAAGAAGAAAAATGCAATATTTTTTTGTCGCAAAAGTTCATTGTTATCATATTATTGAGTGGTAACTTATATCATACGAGTATCAGTGACAGCAAGGAAGAGATTATGGGGAGAGGGTTCGAACCCTCGAACAGTTGCGAATATAGAGATTTACCATTGGATAATAGTTTTACACAATATCATGCTCTCTTGTTTATTTTACGGTTTGGTTTCTTCACAATTTGAAAAAGAAATTTCAAAAGTTCCGTTAATTAGTAGCAATAACCATGGCATGACATTGTAGAAAACAATCTTCATATTAATTAGTTGACAGTTATTTTTTGTATAAACTAATTTAATTAATTAATTAATGTTTAGTCCAATAGGAAACGCACCTTTATTCTAAATAATTATTATGATGGAAATACTTATCGAAGAATACGGGAATTGTTTTTCATGAATCAGATTGTCGTTTGACGTTTATAAATAATTTCTGAAAACCAGAAAAAAGAAAACAAACTGAAATTTTGAAATTTCGTTTTGAAACTGTGAAGTAACTAGAAATATTATAAAAAAATACAAAAACAGTTTTGTATGTAGGTAACTTTACTCTTTTACAGATGTTGCCGTAAAATGAATAAGAGAGCAGGAAATTGCGTAAAACTAAGATCCCATGTTAAATCCCTATGCTCGCACCTGACCGTTAATACTCTGTACATGTATTTCAACAATAGTTACATTTGTTAAAACATAATGTTGCGTTTTCAAATCAACAGAGGAATCTGTTAGTATAAGTAAAATAGTTAGTTTTTACGTATCATGCCTTCATTTACAAATAGATACAAACATAACTTGATATTTTTAATTACAATTATAAAAACATTAAAATGTAATTATTATTTGTTATGAAAATTTTTAAAACAAACATAATGTAAGGGATTACTTATGACATTTTTGATAAATACATTTTGTCTTGATTTCACATTGCTTGCTTTTTGACGATGAAAATCGGGCCATTTAAACTAACATTTTTTATTAAAAATCATTTTCTAATTTTATTGATATATTTATAAATAAAGCTCGGATTTATATGCAAGGAAAATAGAAAGAATATGCGCATATATATATATGCAGGCTTTTATTGGAAAATATGCAGTTAGGTGTTCAATATATGCAAAAACATATGCAAAATATGCAGTACAAGAATACAAAAAATATATCAAAAAGTACTCACCATCTACATATCAGTTGTAATATCTACGTAAAGTTTAAATACAGTATATAACTATTTTTATGTAAAATATAAACAAAATAATGTTTTTAACAAATTTATTTGCTTATAAATACAGTTATATTGACATGCTTAATATTAATTATTTACAGAAATTTCTTTAATTTGTTGTAAATATTTGAAATAAAACAAAGCCGCGTCAAGCCATGTGCCCCATCGTGGAACTACAGGTTTAGGGGAAGTTGAACATCTGTTAGAATTTCTCTATATATTTGAATTCTTATAGGAGCTTTAATAAAAACTTTTTTCATATTATTAATTAAATCGTTTACTAACGGAAACTGATTTCATATTTCTTCGGCGACTCTATTCCGTGAGCGACGCAAGTACAATGTATTAAATTAGGATAAAATACTTTCAAATGTATTCCAGCCTTTACCATGTATGTAGCAGCATCAGTTAGCAACAATACGATTTTATGGAATGGTACAGCATTTGGCAAAAAATATATTAGTCAAATTTTCTTGTATAAATCTACTGATAGTTACGTTATTCGTTTTTCTAATTCTTTAACTGCAATTAAATAAGGTTTTGCTACAAAATTTTCAGATAAAATGCCAATTAATAAATTTTCTATATATCGACCGCATACATCTGCAGTTTTATCAACAATAATATAATAGAAATTATTTTCTACGAGTAAATGTTAATTTTGGACAAAGTTTCAGCGTAACATGTATCTAAAGTTCTTTTCCTTAACGTACTTTCATCCGGAATGCTCTTTTTACAATACTTTTCAAGAAAGATCCTAAAACTAGGGTTACTTAACTTATGTAATGGAATGTTCGATGCAAGCATGGCGTGACATAAATCGAACTTAAATGTATCCTCTTCAGTTTTTCTTGATTGAACGAACAAAGATTCCCTTATGGATGCCTGCGATAAACTCGTTGTATTTCTCTTCTTAGAATTTCTTTCGTAAAGAGGAGTCCTGCAGTGCTGGTCAATCAGGTACTTTCTTGTCCTGGATATCTATTAAATAACAAATAAAATCAATAAAATTTGTTATTAAAAACAAATGTATGTTAAACAACTTACCGACTTGCCACAAGGTTTACAGAAAATATTGTTGCCGTCTATAGACAGTTCCGGGTAGGGACGAATCCACACAAATAATTTTGAAGCCATTATTTTAAATCGTTACTGTTCCGTAGGTAAAATCATATGAATGATTTCAAAATGTATTTGAAAGTGATGCACATTTTCCACCTCCTCTCTATACTAAGATAATGAAACCGACAGAACTATTTAAAGCTAGAATGACCGTTGCTTTTTCTGTAAGGGATTAGGATTAGGAAATTACAGCCATAAATGAAATTCTGGGTAATTTTTGGCGGCGTATCACTGGTTCGGTGACTTCAATGTTCTTCAATAGATATGAGAATTTTATTGAAATTAACAATATAACGTATATTTTAAAAATAAGCACAAAAATGTGCACATCGCATTGAAATATACAAAAAAAAAACAAAAATTATAATTAGAATTTTCTTAAAATTGATAAATATAACCTAACATGTCGAAAATATGCACAAATATGCACATCACAGTGAAATATGCAAAAAGTGCAAAAATTAAGTGAAATATGCAAAAAATGCAAAAATATGCATTTTGCATATAATCCGAGTTTTATTTATAAACTAGGCTTAGGAGCTCACAAAAAAATATGGTATTTCACATGAAAATAGCGCTTTCGGTTTAATCGGAAGTGACATTAAGTTTCATATTTCACATGGGACACCTTATATATTTTTATATATTTGAAATCTACGTAAAATTACAAATTCAACAATATGCTTGAAGTGAATATTTATTGAAGAAATAAATTGGAGAAACGTAAGAGAAAATTATGAATATTAACCTGCTACGTTACAGTTGAGATAATATTAAGTAATATTTAAGTTAGTTGTTTAAATAATAAGTTAGTTTTGTTACATTCTACAGAAGTGATCCAGAATGATTAAAAGTCATGTGACTTGAAAATATTCTGATTATAATCAAAATGATCATCCATGGAAAAAATTTGCATCAATTTACCGGCATCATCAAATTATGTTACCTATATTACCGACATTTTTTACATAGGTACAGTTTGTTTTTATGTAAAATTAAACTGTTATTTATTCAAATCGTTACGTTAGAATGGTGTTTACGGAAAAAACCTGGCAAGTATATTTTGGAAGTATATTTTCGTAAATAAAATGATTCTACTCTAAATATCCTGAATACATTAATTTTCATATGACGTTAATAGTGACGTAATCACATTCAACTATTTTTCTTATTTGATATGATGTTAAATAATTACCAGTGAGTATTATATAGTCAAAAATTCGTAGCTTTCTCTTTTGAAGTTGAACCTTGTCATCAATAATTGTATATCTATATAATAATATTCCAATTGCATAATTAAGGTGGTTAACCCAATACATTGCATCAAGGATTGAATCATATCTTATTTTAACATTGAATTTATTTGCTATGCTATTTAATATAATTACTACTTTACAATTTATTATTTCTAATAAACCGTACATGGTGATATGATGTGTCTGTTGTAACTGAGAAATTCTTCATTTTAAATTACAAATATATACATTACCGATAATCATACTTTAGTATAGCTAATGAGAATGAGATATAAAAGAATCAGGATATTTGTAATAAAATAAATATGTAAAAAAAATCGAATTTTAAACATGGTATTCCAATCTTCATTACCATAGTTACGCCACAATACTTTGCAATGTTAACCTAATTTCAATAAAAAATACAAAATATTGATTATTTAACTTGGGATTATGAAACGAAATTATGAAAAATATTGTATGTAATACATAAATCATAGATAAAATATAGTATACGACTCGCTATAATAGATATTATTATTTATTGGACAGAACACTAGCTAAAGAAGGCATAGCAATTGAAAAATACAAAGATATAAGGGATTGACAGAGTAACAGTAATAACTCGGCGAGGGTATTCCTGATTTAGATGCTGAACAAGTGCATATTCGCAGAGAAAATGAATATATGGGGCAGTAGTGTCGGAATGCAAAAATTGGACCGCGACAAAACTTGTTACGAAAATAACTATTTCCAGGTAATTTGTTGATTCGATCAGGAAACATTATGAAACAACACATTTCTTGAATGATTTTTTATGAAATTTTTGTCTATTCAAATAGTAATTACCATTATTGTTACTTTAATTTCTTATGGTTCATGTTATATATATATATATATATATATATATATATATATATATATATATACAGGGTGATTCATCGGCCTGGCCTCTCTTTATAACTCTTTTATTTTAAGTCCGACAGAAAAACTCTTCAAATATAATTTATATGATATATTATTGTTTATCTACGTACCGTATGCATTTGTATACAGGGTGCTCCGTTTAAGCGCAACAATATGTAACTTTATATTTCTTAATGGAACATCATTTATTTATTTATTTTGATAGTAAATTAGTTTCCCTTTAAAAAAGTATAAAGTAATAAGGGGTCTAAAATTATAAATTAAAAAGTTATTTACGTTCATAAAAAATAGTAGTTCAGAGTGCAAAAAACCATAATATAATACAAAATTTTGATCCTTTTTTATTAATACTTATTTTGAACATTACACTAATTCCAAAGAAGCTATTAAAATTTAGTGGCAGACTAAATAATGCAAAATTATAATAAATGCTCGAAAACTTGTCCTTCAACTTCAATAGATTTTTGTATTATAAATATTATATTAACCATCTCATCTTTACTAAAATTTGTATTATTCATTTTCACATCAACATCAACAATGATAAACTAAGAGTATTTGGACAACTTGTTTATTTAAATTCGAAACAATTGATCAAATTATCCATAGCTTACTTGGTTAATAATAACATGATAGATACATATTATTCAACAAATAAAGATAAATAACTTCTTAAATTATAATTTTAGACCCCGTATTACTTAATACTTTTTTAAAGCGAATCTAGTTTACAATCAAAATAAATAAAGAAATATAAAGTTACATATTGTTGCACTTAAACGGAGCATCCTGTATACAAATGGATATGATACGTAGATAGATAATACTATATCATATAAATTATATTTGAAGAGTTTTTCTATCTGACTTAAAATAAAAGAGGTATGAAGAGAGGACAGACCGATGAATCCCCCTGTATATATATATATATATATATATATATATATATATATATATATATATATATATATATATATATATATAATAAAACATAGTTATCGTTGAAATAATTGTTATGTAATGTATTGAATTGACAAATAGTCAAATAATAAAGAATTCACAAGTTATTATTCCGGTATTTACTATTAATAATATATGTAATAATAATGCATGGTGACGAAGATAAACTCCAAGTAATGTGAATGGGAAGAAAAAGAAATCCAGTACAGAAAACAAATTAACAAAGTAAATAATGTTAAAAATGACAAGAGCCAAATACTAGCAATAATATAATAGTTCAAATGGGTCTCTTCAAATTTTTATATAAGAACATTCATCTTCTACGGCCGCGTGGTATTAGAATATTGTTTAAACGAATGCCGTACGTGTGTTTACCCTTAATGATTTTATGCAACAGATGTCGTTAATTATCCATGTGCAATGTTAGTGAACACCGATCAATAAAGGAAACCTAGATAACACTACATTGCTATTATCATTGATCTTTACTACGTTAAAATTTATTTCAATAGTTTTAGACGACAACCTTATAAATTTCTTTAGACAAAATACAAAATCATTAAACATTTAAATTATTTTTTGTAAGTAGGTAGATTTCATGATTGTTACTTAATTTATTTATTATATTCTATATTTATATAAATATAAGTAGGCGATAGTTTTCACATATTAAACTGTATGTGCTCTGACGTCACATTGTGTTTCAGATTGCGTGACTTTTTCAAAATATTACACAAATTTCAATAATTAATTGTAAAATATCTACCGGATATTTCGTAATATTTTCAAATTTGAAGCTCTTTAAAGAACAATATCTTTTAAAATATAGTACTTAAAAGTTATATAAAAATTCTTGCAACCGCCCTATTTGCTCAATATGGATATGAATAATACAAATTTATTAAAAAGAACTGTATTAAAACAAAAATTAATTGCATTATTTGCTTATCAGGCGGCAATAAACATGTGCATGACACAATACATTAATTATAAATTGTATTTTTAAGTTAACATCTATTTAATATGTTTTAAGACGGTCATTTTTAAGTACATTTGATATTAAAATGGTAGAAATGGAAGAAATTAGTTTGTATGATCATGAAACAGAAACGTTATATCAAGTTTTATTGTTATAAGAAATTCTTACTTAACTTTGAGGTTTACAGGAAGTAGAAATAACAAACAGACGTTCAATTAACTCTTTTAATGAACAATATTTCAGGTAACAATCACAATAAAAATAGTGCTTACACTGAAGCAATAAAAACATATAGAGCACGACTTGACAACTAACTATAACAATTGACAGCCTATTACCAATTACAACATATTAGTTTCACAATGCGTCCACAGACGTTACTTGGTTACAAGTTGTTTCAAATAATAAGTTAAATTCAACATATTTTCTCATTTATTTAATCAACATTTAAACATACCAATGTAATAGTATTTTTTAGACGAGCGCTTCTGAAAATAATAGATATCCCGACAGTAGCTGTTAACTTAAGTTGAAAATATCGTACACTAGCATGATATGAATATCGTACTAGCACAATATGATTATATAGCAATGACGAGATGAGGCAAATTCATTATGGACAAGCAGCTTTGATTTGTTATGTACTTATGTTATTCTTTGTGTTCATCTAAAAAATAATATTTATAACTCGTTCGAAAGTAATATTGTATTGCTCGTGTGTTCATTTACTCGGTTGTATCTCGTTCGTCAAACTTTACAGTCGCACGATATTTCTCACTTTCGATACTCGTTAAGAAATATATTATTACATTACAGGATAGGTAAAACTGTTTTTACACCTGAAAGCAGGAAATGATTGGCGAGCGAGTAGGTGAGCCTGTCACCACCTTGAGGCAGTAAATTAGTTACCTGGCGTGTATGTACAATATTTTATTTGTTTCTCACTAGTAAATCAAATTTAAAATTATAACAAATACCTGTCAGTTGCAATTGACAGTTATTTTTAGAGTGGGTACTAACTTGTAAAACATTAACAATTTTGCTGTCAGTTTTACAAATTAGTAACTACTCGTGTAGTTGCCGTCAAATAAATATGAACTGGGGATTTCTACACTGTTTCCATTTGAGTAGCCATGTTGAAAATGCTAAATTATAAAGAAGTGGTATCACCGCAGGGCAAGGGACAGGGTGAGGAGAAGAGGAAAGTTGAGTATCAGTCCATACTTATTTGACGGCGAGTATCAATAGATGAAGTTTACAAGTGAGTAAGTTCTATACATAAATCATGTTTTACTATATATTCATTGGTTTTCGTTTATTTATTAAATTTGAAAAGGGACTATTTGTGATACCATATAAGTATTAAACATAGAAATAGACTAATTGGGCCTTAAAGATCAAGGGGTCTATGAATTTTCACAAATTCTTTCTTCGTTGTATACCTAATATATCCTTGATCCTTAAGGCTCAATTAGTCTAATTCTATGTTTATTTATTAAAGTTTTTTTCTGTTACATTAGACACGAGAGAAGCGCACTACGTTCATGAAATAAAAGAACGTCGGTATGAGGAATGTTAGTTTATTGCATGATTTTTAATAAGTGAACCGCAGTTAAGCACGTAATACTACAGGTAAAATGCGAATCGCTCTGTTGAAATAATTTACCACAGTGGACCAGCTGTGCTTATACTATCCCGCAGTGACTGTTCGGAAGGAGCATATGTTCAACTGTCGGGGACTTGCGCCCCACCTCTTTCAGAATTCAAGCAGTGCCTCGTCCATTGGCCGAACACTTATTGGGTGAATCCTCCCTTTTTCCACACCGGCGTTCTTTCGTTGCACGTACTGTATATACTTATAGAAACAAGATTTAATGACTAATTTAAATTTTTTTTTATTATCGTCAACTATCATGGTAATAGTTGTGAAGATTATCAAGCGAGGCGAAGCCGGGTTTGATACCATGACGGGCACCAGAAATGAAAATAAAATATTTGGTAATGAACAAAAAAGAAAAAAAAATTAATATGAAAAATTAGGTATGCTGTTTTTGATTTGTTTGCGAACAAGTACCTCGTTACCATAGCTTATAGTAGTACTAAGTGGATTCATTATGCTGCAAGGCCTATAATGAAAGACAGAGTACTGAAATTGTGGACTATAATGTTGTCTTTATGACACGGCAGAAAATAAACATTTTTATTTTAAGTTCCTACAGAAAGAAATTTGAAAAAATCTGATCAAAGTCATCTAGGAATTGTTCAATTAAGATTTTAGCTCCGCCTAACCTCTGAAATTCAGTAGTGTCGTTTACTTGATTTTTATGAGGTTACATAAGATACTACTGTCATTTTATTATACAAATGTATGTTACAATGAAAGCATTCAAAATTCAAAAATTAGTCAATTGGTAAGTTTATTAGAAAATGTAAAACAAAATATTTGAAAAATAAGATACTGACACAGTGTCAGTGAAACTGACACAACATAACACGTTATTCGTAAGGCTATGAATCAAAGTAATATAACTGAATGAATAAAACTTGCGTTATAAGCTTCGTTTTAAAATGGAATATGCTAGTTAAATAAATATGAATTTTTGAAAAACACGTGTTGTATATCCACCCTTATATTTCACACGCTTGTACTTTTTACAAATGATAGACATAAATGTATACCAATTTGTTAATTCGTTTATGATACCGATGACCTTCATCGGACATCTTTAATAGTATGTTAAGTATTAAGAAAGATAATGACAGTTTACCGATCGGAGACAATGTCTGAGGACTAAGAGAAGGCAAGGCTCTAATTTTCGTGTTTTGCACAATCGTTGCACAAAATTAAAGGAAAATATGATTTGAAAATTATTTTGACATATTAAAATGTTTTAATTGTCATTTAAAGAAATCATTGATCTTTATTTTTATTTACTTACCGCCTTCTTCTGATTCACATCACTTACATATTAGTAATTTTTAAATGAAATCTATTGCCTTGGAAACTCTATCTGTATACATTAAAAAAAACCCGATCGTGCAAAAAATACTATATAGAAAATTTTTTAAAACATGTTCGATCAAGGTCATCTGTATCATGAACGAACTAACAAATTGGCATGTATTATCTCTCTCGCGAAAAGCTGGTGCAATAAAGATGGACATAACACGCTTGTCTTTCAAAATTTCATATTGCTTCGGCTAAGTTAGGGCATTCCATTTTAATACGATGCTCGTTCTTAACATACTTTCGCTGTAACGCAAGTTTATTTATGAATTTAGATATATTGCCGTTGACACTGACACTGGATCCGTATCTTAATTTTCGCATATTTGGTTTGTCATTTGCTAATAAACTTACCAATTGACTTAATTTTAAATTTTGAATGCTTTACTGTAATACATATTTTTATAATAATAAAATAACAGTAGTATCTTATGTACCCTCATAAAAATTGACAGAACTCAATTATAATTCATACAATTCGTAGATCACCTTGACCGGACATCTTTAAAAATTTATACTAGTACATATTTTTTTTTTTCAAGTTACTTTTCAACATTACAGAAATTACGACCGATTTGTGACCGCTATTAAAACCTATTCTGGATTATCTGTCCCCAGCGGCTACAGAACTTACCTCTGAAACGACTGCCTTTCTAGAGCAGTACTACACACTTTTTGAAAGATACCCTTAGTGAAAAATCTCTGAGAAAAGGCAAAACTTTTTTAACTAGCTAGATATTCGATGGATAAAGAAAAGAGTGGGTTGAGATGTTAGTAGAAATTGAGTGCGTGCAAATAGTTCATAGGCTTGGAGTCTTCTAGGGCTCCTAACCAATGATCCCACAAAACAACCACGCTTGCAAACATACAACCGGATCAGATTGCACCTCAACTCCTAAAAAATAGAATACCCCTTAATATTAGTAGCATTGATATTAAAAAGTGTAGAATTAGTGCATGCGACACCCGAAACATCTATTTAAACAATTCACTCTGGCAGAACTAGATACAGCAATTTACAGGTGCACAAAGCGTAAGGCAGTCGAGCTCGCTGACATGTGTACAGTGAGTCCTGAAAAATCCCAAAATTCTGAAGAATATCTTGAGCTATTATGAAACCACGCAAAGAACCACACTATCCTAAGAACTATATGTCCATTTTGTTGTTATACCATCTATACAAAGTTCTTGAAATGAAGTTACTTCCCAGACTTACAAATATTATAGATAATTTATTAGTCCCACAGCAAACAGGATTTATGTCCGCTAAATATTCCACAACACAGGTGCTGAAATTAACCTAACATATCGAGGGTGGCTTTGAGAGAAGAAAAATTACCAGTGATGTTTTCATTGATTTATTATAGAAAACGAAACTATCAGCAGCCCTCACCTACAAAACCACTACCTGAACATCAAGCATAAAGTGGCTGCAAGAAATAATATCATTCGGAAATTTATAGGCAGTAGGCACAATATGGGGTGCATAGCCTAGAAATGTAAGAATTTCTGATTTAGCTGGGAAGTAAGCATGCCCAGTTTGGTGTAGTTCAAGTAATACAAAACAGGTAGTTGTGCTATTAAACTTGTCGCATCATAACAGGTTGTTTGAGACCAAAACCCATCGGAAAATTGTATTGTCTGGCCGGAATTGCACCTTTAGACCTCCGACGAGAAATAGCAGACAGGAGAATGAAAACAAAATCATTAACAGCTCATCTTTTGTCAGGATACCTACCTGCTCTTCGTTTGGTAAAACCCGGGAAAAGTTTTCCAAACACCGCAGAGGATCTTATAAAACCTCCCAGACAAACAAGGTTACATTTTTGGAAAGAAATAACTATACACCTCCAGCATTGCTTATCTGGTGAAAAATTTCCCCTAGGTCATAACGATGATTGGACGACCAGGAAATCTTTAAAAAGAATGCGGTCTTAGGTTACCAGATCTGAAAACGAGCCATCTCATAATATGTGAACTGTGTCCAATTACCTGCAAAACAGAGTACCTTATGAAGGCCACTCCAAACGCTCTACATATGGCTAGATTTTTGGCCACTACTTATTAGTGTTATAGTTTTATCGTGCTATATTTGCTCATTTCTGTATAATATATGTAAAAACAGTTTTGTGAAAAAATTTACGCTTTAAATTTTATTACTAAATAAGGTCTAAATTCTGTTTGAAATAGCGAAACAATTTTAATAGTTAATTAGGCGGTGGTACATTTTTGATGTTTAAAAATATGCGCCATTTGCACAAAACTGTACGAGAATAAATACAGGGAAATAGCCAGGTAAAACTTAATAAACGACAATACAACAACAAATAATGCACAGCACTTACACCGAATGAAATCATAATTGACATTATATTTGAATTGTGTTTGTGTACACTGCGCTTGACTACAGCGCATAGCAACCAATAGAATCACAAGAATCTTTTTAAAAGCTGTTATAAAGACTTGAAATACGCAAATATGTCTATAGGTTAGTTGGACGCGAAAATGTTAACGGTTTCGGAGATCAAAATACTGAACAGATCACTATGTACCGAACTATATGGAAATGTGAAGACCTTTGTACTACATTTTATAATTTGTATTAATGTACAAAAAAGTAGGCGACGCGAATTTTTACCTTCGATTCGAATCAGCGGACACATTCAGAGTACTTCAGACAAAGAACGTCATGGCGGAAATTAATTCGACGATTTAGAATTTTTAAAATCATTACAGATCATTAAAGAAATAATGTAACCAAATAGACAGCAGCGGAGCTTAACTAAATCTTCATGTGCAGTGCATTAAGGAGCAGCCAATAGATAATAGGGAGAAAGAGTATAATTCCCCAAATGTTTCTTAGGCGCGACTAATTGAAACCTTTGGGCATTTCTTAGCAGAATCGTATCTATAGAATAATGGCTGGGAATACCAAAACGAACAACAGGTGCAGACAAGAATATCTCTGATGATTCGGGAAGTAGATTTAACATCTTTCAGAGACAAATGAGACAAGGTATTGAAAAACTACGTCTATCAGTGTTGTAAAACTAGATTTGTTATCTCCTTGCGTCATTGTTTTAATAAAAAAATTATTCTTTCTCAAAACTTTTGTTACATACGTTGTTCAAAATATCAATTGTTTGCTTGTTTGGCTATTTCTATTATTTTCACAATATTTTATTATGCAAATGATACGATTAAATAAATAATACTTGAAGTTTATATTTTCTTTTTCCCAAGTTAAAAGAACTGCTTCAAAAACAACATAAATGCAATATAAAATTCTAAAATCTGAAATCAATTATTATTATGAAAAATGATTATGAAAAAACTATATTTAATATTACCATTAACAACAATTTACTATTTAATGATGCAATTCCATAGAAACTAATATCACACTTATTATGTACAGCTTGAAGTAATATGGCATTTCTCTAAAAAAACAAAATACTGATATTTCGAAGGCCATTATAAGAATAAAATATAAGATATAATATCGGTTAAATGGGACATTTGTGGCTGATTTCACTACCGATTCCTAAAATATAAGTAATGCCTATCTAGTATTTGATTTCCGATGCCGAAATCGATAAGCATTTCCAAACGACAGTTGACACCTCAAAATTAAAATAGTACAAGTTTGTTGAATATTTTATAGTTAGAGATATATAAAATTACATTAATTATTCACATGCCGGGTGTCTTAGGCCAACCGACATATGGGGGTTAATATGGAAAATCAGTTAATTGTGAATAGTAACTTCCCAGTGCAAGATATTAAGTTGAAATTTTATATGCTTTTCTGGGGATACTAATTCCGTGGATTACAGTTCAAATCAGGCAATTTATAATACAAGAAAAATTGTCGAATTTCCAGGATTGCTATTCATATCTTGGAAAAAATAATTCCCAAGCAACGGTCTGATAGCATACTGGTAACGTGTGCGCTTGGTAATAAACAAAATTCGGCGAGTCGGGTTCGGAAATAGCCGATAGCAAATATTATTTTAATTTTTACTTTTCAAAAAGAAAATTTATCATTATTTGTTTTTAATCTTTTATTGATATTTAATAAAAATATGAACATTTAATCATAGTTTATATTTTGTAAAATCTGAATCACTCTGATTACAACAAATATTCTTGGATTAGTTCACATGGGCCAATTATTTGGCCTGCAAGATCTCCTGCCTTTTAGATTTTTCTTTGGGTCATTTAAAATCAAAAATTAATAGCCATTATGAATTGACCACTTTAGATCTTACAGCAGCAATAAGGAATGATTACAGCCCTACTTCAAATCGACGGAAGCTAAGAAAAGTGAGACAACAATATTATGATCGTCTCGGATTTTGTTTAGTACAAAATGGCGGTCATAAGTTGTGTTGCGATAACGTATCCATTTTATTAAAAATTAATATAAGATTAAAAACATTTTAATAATAAAATTATTTAGAAAAATAAACATTGAAAAACAAGTTTTGCTGTTGGCTGGATCTAAACTAGTCTCTCTGAATTTTGTTTATTACCAAGCACACTCGTTACCACCATACCATCAGAACCGTTGCTTAGAAACTATTTTTTTCGGGATATGAAGAACTATCGGGGAAATTATTCACTTTGTGTTAATTTATTCTAATATTACACATGTGTCGGTTGGCCTAAGACACCCGGTATAATGTAAATCATGATTTTTACCAAAATGCTTCAAATCAAACGACCTGGTGTCATATGCGTTCCGGCTGCCTAATTTTATTTTTTACTTCTATTGTCAAAGTATAAAAAATTAAACATTTATACCAGAGTTCAAAATACATATCATAATAATTATGAACGATATAAGTGGGATATAAACATTATTAACGCACGTATTGTAAATAGAGTAATCATATATGGGCCTATTCTGTAACTCAGTGTTTAATTTTTTACAAACGGTTAATATTTTTAACCAATCATATATGTTGATGTATAACAAAAAAATGTGTTTTTAGTTGTTAAATCAATTGCTATTTGTTATAAATTTTAACCACTGCAATAATAATGTAGTATCCCACAAATATCGTACAAAATTTTATCTATCACCGACTACCATATCGCTCTCATTTTAGATATTTAATTACCTTCTTATCCCATTGAGTGCTTTAATGAAAATTATTACCACACTAGAATTCCATTACCGCACTATTTGGACTAACAAGGCTATTACATAACTAAAATGAGTGCGATATGGTATAACTTATCTCACGGTAATATATATATATATATATATATATATATATATATATATATATATATATATATATATATATATATATATATATATAAATAATGCCTATGTATGTAAGATATAGCCGAGCATTGCTATGTTTGGTGAAATCCAAAATGAAATATCAAATTAGGTTTCTATCTCTTTTTCCTTTGAAACATGTTTCTAGATTAAGAGATGTTTAAATATGGAATTTAAAATGTATCTATAGCCTATGACAAATTTTGGCATATTTCCGATGACTCCTTGAAGGTGCAGATGTACCATTTAACCAAAGTCGTATCTCTTATAATTTCCCTACAATTCGCACAATCTTTGTAAATATACAATAATACGAGTACTTACAATTTCAACCAAGTTATTATCAAAATAACAAAAGCACCAGTCGCTAATATTTCGCAGAAATTTCTTTTCCTGGAAGAATTTTTATTTTTAGTTTCACCATTATCTTCAGTAAATACTCGCACATAACAAAATTAGACCCTAAAGATATAAAAGTGAGAATTTCACGTCTATAGAATTCATAAAAAAGTGTGTACTTCACTTGTATACCTAAATGAAGTGTGCCTTCCCCTCATATCATTGAAGTGCCATAAGTCATAGGTGAATAATGAGTTTCCACATAACGTCAAAACAGATAGTGTGAACGTTAAAATTCCAGATAACGTGAACGTTATACTGTACATCAAAATATGTTTTCACATTAGTCCAGTCAATGGGAACCAAAAAGAACTTTGTCTTACAAAAGGTGGTACATATATTATATACAAGCTATTTCAAAAATACTGTAAACAAATTTAAGGGCATGAAATACTGACCAAAATAATTAAAAAAAAGTTTAAATAACATGAGTCCGATCTTCAATAGTTTCCAAGATATGACAGTGAAAATTGAATTTTACGGGGTTTGTCGCTGCTATCTCGAAAGCTATAAGAATAACGACCTTGATTAAACGAGACTTTTTTTTTGCCTTTCAGATGTAATCTTAGATGTACTTTTGTTGTTCTAAATCAATTAATTGTACTAAGTTAAATGTTGCGGCGACCTTGGCTAGTTCTTAATTTTCAAATAACTTCGTAACTATTAGAAATTTAGGAAAATGTGTCATATAAAATCTTATTGTTTTTTTGTAGTCTATTTACTGACAGAGATAAAATTTTGTTCCATCACTATCTTTATCAGTTTTCATCGATTTTCGTTTTTCTCGGAAGCAATTGAAGATCAGATCTATGTTCATTAAGCTTTTTTACTCTTTTGGTCAGTACTATATGCCCTTAAATTTTTTACACTTTCTTTGAAACACCCTGTATTTTGTACACCTGATTAGTATTAATCATTGTACATACATTTTGGGTTTAGAATGCTATATGGATGTGTCCAGTCGCTTTTGGTGTTTCGCTGTAGGGAAAAACAAATCGAAAACAAAAAAAAAACCTACTCTTATTTATTATATGCAGTTAATAATTACTTAATTTAATTATTTCGTTTTAGTATTTTATGAATGTTCTTTTTATGTGTATATTTTTTGTAATTTAGAGCCTCTAAGGTGCCTTTATATATGTATTTTCACTGAGTTAACATCTGGCAAATAACTTTGGTGTCAATTTGTCCACATAGTTTTTAATATAGTCTATTTTTGGTTTTTCATGCATTTCGCTTATTTTGGTGTATCTGGGAAATTGACCGATTATTCTCAAGCACGATTTCACCATTTACACGAACATCACTTTTAATTTGAGGTCTTGTTTTAGTGAGTAGTATTACTTTTGTTTTATCACTATTTATTTTTATTTTCCACTTTTCCAAATATTTTTTGTTCGGTTTAGGTAGTCGCTAAATCTTTTGGCAATTACATCCAGTCAGTATGAATGGGTCAAATAAGCAGTATCGTCGGCATATAGGGCAACTTCGGTTCCAGTTCTTTTTGGTATATCATTGAGGTATAGAAAAAATAGGATCGGGCCCAAGATCGATCCTTGTGCTACTTCTGCTTTGATTGTCCTCCTAGACGAATATGTTCTATTGACTTTCACAATGAATTTTCTTTTGCATATTTATGCGTATATGAGATGGATTAAGTATATTGGAAATTCTTATTCATTTAATTTGAAAATAGATTTTTTGTGCCACACACTATCGAAGGCTTTTCTATATCAATGAATACTGTTTTCACGTGTTTATTCTTGTTATATGCGTCCCTTATATAATCACATACATTTACAAGGTGCGCCGTTGTTGAGTGGCCTCGTCTAAATACAAACTGTTCTGGAATTACTAGATTTTTATCTTTGTCCGTGTTCTTCTAATCTAGCATATATTACTCTTTCCACTATTTTACTGATGCCACTTAGCAAGTTTATTGGCTTGTAATTATTTGGAATTGCGGTCTTTTCCAGGTGTGTGTATAATAATTAGCTTGACATTTTTATATTCATCTGGAAAATAGATTAATATTAATATTGAATTTGTTATTTTTGTTAAATATACTAGTGCTTTTCTGGACAGATTTTTTAATACTACTCGTATATTAGGAACTCCATTTATTCCTAGGGATTTCTTTTTTTCAGTTTTCTTATTATTTTATGAATTTCTGTTAGTTTTGTAAGCCTTGCGGTCAGGTATTTTGATGGTTTGTTATTAAAATATTGTTTTATTTTCATGTTTACTTATAATTTATATTTCCCAAGTCTATATTAGCTTTATGAACTTTTTCAAAGTGATAGGCCAGTGTGTTTCCTTTATCTTCTTCCGTATATAGGTACTTCTTTATTTTTTGTTTTTAGTGGTGGTATTGTGTTACTCGCTTTCTTATAGTGTTTCATAAGTGTCCAGACGTTGTCTGCTCTTGGTTTAAGTTCCCATAGTACTTTTTACCATTGATTATTTTTCCTATTCTTCAATTTCTTGTTTACTATGCCCTGTAGTGTTTTAGGCTAGTTTTAATTGTTGGAGAACGCGAGTGTTGATATTTGCGTCGGGTCCGGTTTTTGACTTTGATCCATACTTTTATTTGCTCTGAAATTGTTTGCATGATTTCATACTTCTGCAAATGCGGCACATGATTTTTGTGGCTTCGCTTATCGCAGTGTAAAGGACCGTAATTTGTGTGTTGATTTCGTCTTTATTTGCGACTATAGGATTTGCCGTTGGGATATTTTCATCTAGAGTTCTATTAAATTCTATCCAGTTTGTTGCTCTGTAATTCAGTGTTGGTACCGGAGTTTTCCATGTGACTTTTTTTGTTAATAGTAAACACGACAGGACTGTAATCCGTGGTATTTTTTTTCTTGATTCGGGTATGCTGGCGTGTGCTACATTTTTTAGAAGTACTATGGCAAGTAAACTAGGTCTTCCTCTGGTGAGAAAGTGAGTTGGTTCCTTTGGTGCTATTATTTGAAGCTGTCTATTACTAGCAAAATCCAGTAGTATTCTGCCGTTCCGGTTGTTTGTTGGGCAATTCCAGCTTAGATGTTTGGTACTCAGGTCTCCAAACATGATAACGTTTCTGTGCTGAGTACAAAGTTTACTAAGATCATTCTTACGTAGTTGCTTTTTCGATGAATTGTATACTGCTGTTGTTATCATATTATTATTCGTTGTTTTAACTTGTATCGATATATGTATGCAGCTTACATTGTTATTAATGTTGGGGTTGCTACTTGGCTGTGTTCATAGTGGCGATCATCCTATATATCCTTTGATCCTCAGTTTATATCTGTCATCCAAACGAGTTTCTTTAATTATAGAATGTCTATTTTATGTTTTTTCATATATTCTGTAAGTTCTATAACTTCATCTTTGTGGTACATCCGTTCGGAGGATGCGGTTCTGAGAATTTAACACATTTCATGGTTTTATGGTAGTTTTTTGCTGTGCCAAGAGGATTGGCACTTACCTATAGCATTGTACTATTTTTGCTTAATTTTTCTAGGTCACTTTTAACTTCATCTTCTGTTACATTCAGTGGTATATTTTTAAGTACCATTCGGTGCTGAATTTCATCCGTTTGACTGTAAAGGTTCATTCAGACTTCCGAAATCACAAGCTTGAAACTAGAAATTCAATCTTATGTAGTCGTTCGGCCAATAGAAATGCGTGTGCAGTGGTTTCGTGCAACGAATCTGTTTCAAACGAAAAGTATGCAAACGCTAAACATTTCAATCTTGTGCAACGCTTTGGTCACGGATTGCACCAATCGCAACACAGTTGTAGTCTTGATGACAGTTCCGCAAATAACCTTATTTTCAAAGTTTGAAATAAAATGAATAAGAATTTGTTGCGGTTATAATGAGGCAGAGAATATTGTGTGCTGCATATATATGGAGCAAAAGTTTGTTAACTCTACAACGTAGACAACAAAATAGTGAACTTGGACAAGTTTCATGGCATATATAATGTATGTATATTAAAAAACAAAACAAAAACTTATGTAATACATATTTGTAGAAAAAAAATAAATATAATACACACATATTTGTACAATAAAATGTTAATTTTATTCATCCTGTTCCTTATTTATTGAATTAATTATATCCAATTCTAATTTGGTCCTTCTGTTTCACGATATATCTCGCACAACAAATACTGACAAGCGTCGTTTAAAAAATTGAAGTAAATTTGACAGTTTATATGCAGAATTCTAAAAAGCCTCAATAGATCGCGCTACAATCGATATCAAAAAATGTGAAGTTGTGATTTCAGTACTGTGAACGCCATTAAATTTGTTTCGTGAAAGCGTTGCACGAAGGCATTGCACAGGATTGAATTTATAGTTTCAAGCTGGTGATTTCGTGAGTCTTAATACGCCTTAAGTGTGGTACTTAAATTTTGCTTGTTCCACGTTGCTGATAACAGTACTATGGTATTTTTTAGTTTTGGTGTATATAATCAGACGATTATTCTTGTATTTAACATATATTTCTTTTTCTATTCCCTTTACTGAGATTCTTAAAACTTTGCGTATGGTTTTTTATGAAGATATAGACTACTATGGGCGCTATTTTTTCTGTTTTTACGTTTTTCATGTCTTGATTTTTAATTATCACTTCATTGTCTTCACTAAATGAATCATATGGATTACTTACTTGTACGCCGTTCTCGCTTTCCCTCTTCTCGCTTGCAGGCATGCCGCTAGATCCTGGCTTTTCTTTTTCCATTGCTGGGCCTTTTGATTAAGTTTTTGTATACTCATTAAGTTTCAAGCCTGTGAGCAGCACATCGGTGTAGTAGCACTCTGTCTGCTATAGGCTTTAGGTTATGTACTGCACGCACGTTGGATAGATAAGCACTATACCGAGTCAGACTCGTCGCTTATTTATTAATGTACACGCACGAATAGAATAAACACAGTGCTACTCATACGATAGTTCGCACTAGATTGAAATGGTATGGGAGGCTCGGCGCTATCCGCCATCTTGGATCAAAAGTGCAAAAATGAGTTTTTTTTAGTTTTTAGTAATTTTCTCAAAAATAGGAGCCCGTATCAAAATTCTATAAGAATACAAAATTAAAGCTCTCAAATTTTTGCACAAAAAAGGTATCTTACATTTTTTACCTAGCATGAATATGTGTATTAAAAATAGTTAACCAGAATAAAAATTTATGAAAAAAATTAAATTATTTAAAAAATAAACCATATCAGGTATTTAATAAATGCTCGGTTGAAAAAATGTTCAGCATCACATCGTTCGGTTAACGGTTCATCAAAACGAACAAATTCGAATTAGTTTCGTTGTGCTTATATGATGTTTAAGTCATTGCTGTCAAAAAATTGCTTTGCATTTATTCGTTTTGATGAACCGCTAACCGATCAATGCGTTAATGAACGTTTCTGCAGCCGGGCACAATAGCTTTTACTATTTATAACAGTATATAGTTCTCGTGGCGTCGGAAGAAGTAAATTATCGATTTTCAAATTATTATTTTTTTCAATGCTACAAATTCGTAAACCCCTTTGACGTACTTAAAGATATAATAAAGCGCGTTAAAACTATGAATTCAGCATAAAATTCTTCATCCTGGTATGTATTACACGATTTTTACCGATGAGCGGTTCGCGAGTTACTAACAACTTAAACTTACAAGATATCCCTCTAAAATATTAAACATCTTTAAATCGGCTTCGTTCTTATTTTTTATATAATAGTAATAATAATAATAATAATAATAATAATACAAAAAATTATGTTCGACTGTGTTGGGGATGGAATAAATAAAGTTTCGGACTGGCAGTCAATATTACAATTTATTCACGCCGACGTTTCGACTATACAATAGTCCCTGAAGAAGACTATTGTATAGTCGAAACGTCGGCGTGAATAAATTGTAATATTGACTGCCAGTCCGAAACTTTATTTATTCCAATAATAATAATAATAATAATAATAATAATAATAATAATAATAATAATAATAATAATAATAATAATAATAATAATACTTTTATTAGGCAAAGTTCAGCTTAAACGTGCTTTTTCACTTAACTTTCAAATTAATTACAGAAACAAAACATACATGTATGTAAATGCGAGTATAATATATAATATAAAAGAAAAAAATATATTTCAATTTGCATTTGTAGAATATTGCCATTATTGAACATATACAAGCTCAAAGTTTTAATTAAATTAAACTAAATTATATTATATTAAATATATATACAACTAATTTTTCAAAATTTGTTTCTATTTAAATTTAAAGGTTGGCAAGTTATAACCCTTGATTTCATGAGGAACATCAATGTACAATTTAACTGTAGAATAAGAAAATGACCTTTGAAATATAGATCATGAGTGTTTTGGTACAGACAGTTTATTTGGAAAACGGAGGTTGAAATTATATATATTTGCAGATGGTTTTAATTTGTTATATAGATATGTATATGTTTTAGTCAGTCGAATTTCTTTAATTCACTAATCACAGTTATACTAGTAGAAGCAGCACATGTTGTTTGTGTTAAATAATTACCGCAGACTTGTCAATGACACTTGTATTTACTTGAGCAACAGATGAGTATAATTGTGTCCTCTGTATGTTATTATTTATACTCTTGCTAAAAGACTCAGTTGCTTTATTAGAAAGTTTACCTTCAAGTAATTTAATTTTTTACTTTGTAATTCATTAGCCGTTACAAGATTTTTTTAAATTTTTGTAGTGTTTTATTTTAAAATTTTAGTAGTAATTTTCACGTTTCAAGTTTATTTCTATATTAAGTGTTAAATCAAGAACAATATCGTCATCACTTTCAGTACAACTTACACAGTTCCAGCTGTCAGGTTTGACACTATATATGTCTTGTATATCAGCACATTTTACATGAAAAGATAATTTGCAAGATGCTCATTTAATCCCGTAGTATGCAACTTTTTTGTTACACACCTTATTCACATCATTTCCCATTACTACTATTAAAATTAATAAATTTATGTGAAATATATATATATATATATATATATATATATATATATATATATATATATATATATATAATAAATTTATGAATTGTGAGGAGATAAAGCCAGAACTGCCAGCCATAACCATATCCATACATCGTATGTGTCGAAATATCAAGAACTTGAATTTTTCTTACCCGTCCCGACCTAAACAACATATAATAAAATCGTTGCTACCCCCACCTTTTGTAGGATAAAAACCTCTATTGACTGGACTACATATCATACACGTTATTTTATCTGAGAACCAAGGGAGATGGAGGACGATTTACAAAGTTTTATTTTGAATTTTGATTATTGAGTTCGCAAATTTAAGTTACTAAGATTTCAACGAAAAATTGTCTGTCATACAAACAAGAGTTAAATTTGCAATAATAGGTACATGCCTGATTGCACCAACATTTTCTTAGAATGGAATTCCAATATGATTGCGGAGTATGAATAGAAAAATTACATATGTTTTTAGCAACATGTTTATCGAGACTCTTTTATATTTATATTTGGTTCCATATGCCACAACTTGAGCTGTATTAATAATTTGTATGTTTAGTTGTGACAATCAAAAAATGAGATGTAGAACATTATAGAAACGATGTAAATAGTATATTACAATACGAGTTAAGAAACTAAACATTTCGCTCACGCATGTGCCACATATGTCAGCGAATTCGTGTCGTCACGAGTGTTGTATAGCATTTGTTCAATCCTGCTATTGAAATATTAGAAAAATATTTAAATTTGTACTAACACATTTATACATAAATTAACATAGGCGGCGGGGTACGTTGCTATTGTTTGTGTTTATAAACATTTGCAATTACTATTTAACTGTCAAATTCTGTAGATCATACAAGAAAAATAGTTAAAATGTAAAGCGGTCGGCAATACTAGTAAGAAAATTCGCGTAGGTATCGGTAATATAGGTACCTAGTGTGAAAAACACTGAGATAAATAAAATGTAACTTCCTGGCATGTTTAATTGTAAAGTTGTAAATGCTGTTTTCAATGACTGAGCCGGTAATTTTCATGTAAATAAATAAATGTTATGAATCCTACAGTAGTTTATTTCAATTTTCGGTAATGGCAGGTAAACTTTCGCCCACTACTTTCACCCACCTGTTGCCATAGAAATAAGTTGAGTAGACAAAACAGAAGGTTTCAAGTTCCGTATTCAAGTAAGAAACAACAAATTTTTATAGCAGGATTGAACAAATTATTTTGTTCACATGAAAATTAGCTGCACAGTTATTGAAAACCACATTTACAACTAAACATGACAACAAGTCTATCTTCCACAGTACCTTCTATTACCTCTAATTTTGTTGACAATTGCAAATGTTTATAAACACACACAATAGCAACGTACCACGCCACCTATGCTAATTTACACTCCATGTAAAAATCTATTAGTACAAATTTAAATATTTTTTCTAATATTTCAATAGCAGGATTGAATAAAACGCTATGCAACTCTCGCTCTATGCGCTCCGAAGCTGAAGTATGGTCACATGACGGCAGCTGAAAATATAAATTTCCATTGAACTATCCAAAATTCAGGTCAATACTGAACATTTATACAGGGTGTTATGTAAGTAACGTGCCATAATTTACCAATTACTAAAAAAGAATTTCAAACGTATTGTAATCTGAAATAGTTTCTCTACTACTGTGCTTGTTGCACATGTAAAAGCACTTCTAGATGGATCAATAACAATTATTTATTTGAGTAACGAATTATTAAAAAATCACAATAGTTTGAGAGAACACAACAACAATTGTCATTTTTGAAGGTTTCGAGTTGGGAGTTGGAATATAGATAAGACCCTTTTTATTCATTGCAACTATTTTGGCGCATTTCTCCGTAACCCAAATGCGTGTCGGTGTATTCTTTGTTAGTGAAAGTAACAGGCATTTCTAAATATCTAAGTACTACGCCACTTTTATATATATATATATATATATATATATATATATATATATATATATATATATATATATATATATATACAGGGTAAGTCTTTTAACTTTTTTATTATAAGTAATAGAAAAAATGGCTCATATAAAAGTTTTATTATTTTACATATACTATTTGATGGCAGATGTAGATATTTTTTATAAAGTCAGGTTTACAAGATACGACTATCAACTTTTATTTTTCAAACGGCAACCTATAAATATTTTAATAAAATTGAAACCACCATTTTTTCTCTTTTCAACGATGTATTATTTTTTATTAATGTATTTTAAAAATTTCGAGAAAAAATGAGATTATTTAGAGATATTAGAAATAATTTTCAAACAAACATTATAGGTGGCTATGTGAAAATAAACAAAACGTAACAGTGCCAAACAACTTAGCAAACTAAAACAACAAATTTAGTAACAAAAACAATTTAAAACAAATGTTAAAAATTACGACCATGACTAGGAAACCGCTCCCGGTAAATTCTTTTTGCTCTTCTTATGATTCCAGTCGACTCACCATTTATTAGAATCATATCAATTAATTCGTTTTTCGTAAACATTTCAACATGTATTTTTTTTTGTTTACAAAATAAGTTAAATTAAGTATCAAACAAATGTATACTTTTTTGACATTAATTTAATTGTTTTACATTGTTATGTTTGGTCGCGACCAAACCCCCCCAAAAAATAAAAGTAAGAATAAAATATTCGTAGGTACACTCAACGTTCAAACTTTAATTGGAGAAGACAGATTATGGGAACTTGAACATTCCCTAGAAGAAATCCAATGGAACATAATAGGGTTATGCGAGATAAGAAGAAACACAGGAAAAATTATTGAAAGAAAATCGAATAACATATTTTGCCATGGAGAAGGAAAAAGTGGAAACTATGGTGTTGGTTTCTTAATCAAGAAATCTGATAAATACAATATAATAGAATTCAAGGCATACAACGAAAGGGTAGCTGTACTAAAAATAGAAACGCAACATAATAAATATTTAAACATAATCCAAGTATACGCACCAACAAAACAATCTACGCAAGAAGAAATAGAAAAGTTCTATGAACAGATACATGAAATAATGAGTGATAATCACAATAGAAACATGGAAACTATTATCTTGGGCGATTTTAACGCCCGTGTAGGAGCCAGAAGACCTGAAGATGAAAATATTATGGGCAAATTTCACTATGGTACAAGAAATGATCGTGGACAATTACTGATAGATTTCGCCCTAAGCATGCAGTTAAAAATAGGAAACACGTTCTTTAGTAAGGGAAATAAAGGGTCAAAATGGACATGGATCTCACCAAAAGGAGATACATTTGAAATGGACTATATTCTGTATAAAAATAAGAACAATATACAAAATATAGAAGTAATTCAAAATTTAAAATTTAACACAGATCATAGGCTTGTGAGAGCAACAATTCTGCTAGGGAAAACCAACAGAAAAAATATTTTCAGCAAAAATAAAAATTATAGAATCAATTTAGACATGCAAACGACATACCAAAATAATTTAATGAAATCTGTTCCTACTCTAAAACAATACGAAATTAAAGATGAAAATAGTCTCCAAGAATACTATGATACATTAGAAAAAGTTATACTGAATACAATACCAGGGAAAAACACCAATAGAAAACAACATAAGAAAATATCAAAAGAAACGCTAGATTTAATAGAAAAAAGAGAAGCACTTAAAAATATTAAAAACAAAACAACATTACAAAAAGAAGAATTTTGTGAAGTTCGAAAACTAACAAAAAAGAAAATCAAAGAGGACTTAAGAAAATACAACGACAAGAAAATCGAGGAAATTGTGGGCTCATCAGGAGCAGTTAGGAAAATGAAGAAAGAAGTTACCGAAGGGAAAAATTGGATAATGAAAATAAAAGATAATAGGATAGTGAGTACAAACAGAAATGACATACTCTCTACAGCGACAGAATTTTACGCACAACTATATACAAGTAATATCCTTACAGAAACAAAAGAGAATATTAAACTGGAAGAGGAGACAGAAGTTCCATACATCCTAAAAGAAGAAATATTGAAAGCAATAAAAGAACTTAAAGACAACAAGGCGCCTGGAGACGATAATATAACCAATGAAATTATTAAAATTGGAGCAGAAGAACTTATCGAACCACTATGCTATCTTTTCAATCAAATACTCATAATAGAGGAGATTCCAAAACAATGGTTAAATTCCAATATCATATTACTTCATAAGAAAGGAAATAAAGAAATTTTGGATAACTATAGACCTATCAGCCTATCCTCATGCATATACAAAGTATTCTCAAAAATAATACTTTCTAGAATAAATAACAAAATTGAAGATTTCAACTCAATTGAACAAGCGGGATTTAGAAGTGGATTCTCTACAACAGATCATCTTCAATCGGTTAACCAAATAATGGAGAAAGTGAAAGAGTACAAAATGACTCTATATGTTGCCTTCATAGATTTTCAAAAAGCGTTCGACAGTATAGAACACCACTTTATTATCAGATCGTTATATCAAGCAGGGGTCGAACACAAATACATCAAAATAATAAACGCTATATACAATAAAAGCAAGGCTAGGGTAGTTCTAGAAAAGCCAGGGGAGGAATTCAATATAGCAAGAGGAGTACGACAGGGGGACCCTTTATCACCAACGCTGTTCTCATGTGTTCTAGAATCCGTTTTTAAGGAACTAAATTGGGAAAATAGAGGCCTGAAGGTAAATGGAAAATACTTAACTAACCTCCGATTTGCAGACGACATTGTTCTCTTCGCTGAAACTTCAAAAGATCTAGAATCTATGCTTGAAGATTTACAATGTAAAAGCAAAAAGGTAGGACTAAAAATGAACTTAAACAAAACTAAACTGATGACCAATGGATCAAGAAAAGACATTAAACTAGTGGGATCTTACTTAGAATACGTCGATAAGTATATATATCTAGGACAAACAGTATCGTTTGATAATAGAACAACAGAAGAAATAGATCGAAGAACAACACTAGCATGGAATAAGTATTGGTCTCTTAAAGAAATTTTTAAAGGAGAATTCGCAATATCGTTAAAAAGAAGAGTGTTCGAGTCATGCGTACTACCTACTTTAATTTATGGTTGTCAAACTTGGAGTCTAACACAAAACCACTTTAACAAACTAAATATTACTGTACGAAGAATGGAAAGAAGTTTACTAGGGATCAGCTTAAAGGATAAAGTAAGGAACACAGAAATAAGAAGAAGAACAAACATCACGGATGTAACACAAAGAGTAAAACAGCTAAAGTGGAATTGGGCTGGACATGTTATGAGAACCAAAGATGACAGATGGACAAGAAATACCACAATATGGATACCATTAGACAGAAACAGAGGAAGAGGTAGACCAAGTAAACGCTGGCAAGATGACTTCAAGAAACATGCTGGGTCAACATGGACGAGACTTACAGAAAACAGGAGAGAATGGCTACAAATGGGGGAGGCCTACGCCCGAATCGAGGTTGGATAAACTCCGTACATGTAATATTATATTCAATACAATGTATTATAAAACTTTAAATTTATATTTTTATATTTTATATTTTTGTACTAAATGGGATTTATCAAATAAAGGCTATTATTATTATTATTATTATACATTGTTATGTTTTGTTTATTTTCACATAGCCACCTATAATATTTGTTTAAAAATTATTTCTAATATTTCTAAATTATCACATTTTTCTCGAAATTTTTCAAATGCATTAATAAAAAGTAATACATCGTTGAAAAGAGAAAAAAATGGCGGTTTCAATTTTATTAAAATAATTATAGGTTGCCATTTGAAAAATACAAGTTGATAGTCGTATCTTGTAAACCTGACTTTATAAAAAATATCTACATCTGCCATCAAATATTATGTGTAAAATAATAAAACTTTTATATGAGCCAATTTTTTCTATTACTTATAATAAAAAAGTTAAAGGAGGGGGGCGTCTTCCCAGACTCACCCTGTATATTTGAACAACTATAATCTGCTGCTTCGTAAGTGGTATATATATATATATATATATATATATATATATATATATATATATATATATATATATGTTATATTAATTAATAATTCGACTGATAATATTATATCTTTCTTAATAAGCAGTCTTTGAGTAGAGAATAAGTGTGCTATTGTTATGTTATCTCAAAGATGTTATAAAAGGCAGTGTAAAGTAAGAGAGAGGAGTTGTTGGTACTCAACCTGTATACACATTCTTGTGCGAATAAATACTTTTTAAAAATAAAGACTTTTGTGTCTTTTACATAACATATATATATATATATATATATATATATATATATATATATATATATATATATATATATATATATATATATATATATATATATATATATATATATATATATATCAGATTTAAACATCTTTCATTTCTCTTTATCATACTATGAACTGTGGCACATTACTTACATATTATCCGGTATAATCACGGTGTAGTATCTATAGGTGAGTGCACGACGTATTCCAATACATTACGAAGAATGGCTAACTAACTGAGCTAGTTCATACAGTGTGCCGCTAGATGTCAGGTTTTGTTGCGACCCGGTTTTTACACAAAATATTTAAAATATTAAATTATTCATGTATAGCGCATAATATTCTATATTTTCAATCATTACCTTTTATCTTTTGTCAGTTCTATGTATGTATTTTGTACAAATTCCATAAAGAAAGGTTTCTATATTTCCAGTAAAATTATAAAACAAAAAACAACATATGTCAAATTCACTTGACATTTACACCTTTCAATCAGAAATTTATCTTAGTACCTGTTTCTGTGGTTATAATGTAGCTGTCTACCGCAAAATTGTACATTTTGGCACCTTAAAAAGACTATATTTCTCTTTATTTGATCCATACCCTGTTGTGCATCTTGTAGCAAAACATTTTCTGTCAAATGGTAACGGGTCGCGTTAGCACCATTTTGTTTCCCAGTTACTTAGCCATGTCAACGCATCTCGTGCTCTCACCTATAGATACTACACCGTGGGTATAATACATTTTATACGTAAATTTTGATTTTAGTTGAACTCTTCTATAATTCTAATTAAAATATTGGTGCAAAGGGGCATTAGTCTTTCAAAAGAAAATGTATCTAAACCGTTGCATCTATCTTTCTCTGAAAGTTAGCTTACATCTGCTTTAATGTCAAATTTAAATATAAAGTAGTTTTCGAGAAGAAAGTATAGATTGTAGCTGCGACATTTTCACGCAGCATTATTTACTCGTTGTATGACATAAATACAGGATGATCAAAAATGACTGAAGATCACGTGACAATTTTTGTTCCAAAATAATATCAAAATTATATTTAAATTTTCCATAATTCATTAAAACTATATTCCATATATGACAGACGATGACAGATGTATAACATTTGATAAATACCATTGCCGTACGTCGATTCATTTCATATTTGTTTGGCTTAGGTACCTTCGTGAAAACCTTTTAGTATTTTTTTTATTACGTCTCTTAATGAAGAGCGTGACAAATTTCTTCTTGAAACATATTTTTGTTTGGCTGAACGTAAAGAAGATGGTTCTTATAATTATTCTTCTGACAGTTGTCAAAATTTGAAAGTTACGCCTATGGAAATAGTAATACTCATAGTAAGTAAGCGGTAAATTTCTAAATCGTATGGAGCAGCGCACTTCAGCCATTTGTGATCACTGTAGTAATAAATAAATAAATAACTCACCATTGCGATCATCATTTCCGCTGAAATTACGCAGGCAATAATACCAAATGAGGAGATTAATGATAAAACAAATAATATTTGAACAATTATTCCAGTTTTCATGTAGATAAAGCTAGTTGCACCAACCACAAATACGTATAAGAAGAACACTAGACTAGAAGCCAAAGTCACATACTGTGATACAAGTTTACTCAGCTCACATTGCCTATAATGAATATCGATGAATATTTGTAGATTTATGTTAGAATCATGTTGGTTATCCGTAAACTCCATGTTGTCTCCTACAATACTAGTGTCCATTGCTTCAATGTCTTCCTTTATTACTTTATTTAGTTCATAAAATCGTTGGCCGCAGAGAAATGATTGCCCAACGTAAATGAAAATTGGATTTACGACCAAGCAATGTAATAAATATGACAAATAGGTCCTGCTCAGAGTTAGAGTTATGTCGTCATTGTACATAGTAACAACTTGACAAACAATTAATGAAAATACATTTAAATATATTAATGCACAAAAAAATAGTGTGCTAACAACCGGGATTTCAAAATTAATTGGTACGTTTATTTGTGCCATGATATTTTCTGTTTCTAAATTCTTGATTAGCACAGAAATACAGATATTTTTGTCTTTTATAACAAAAAACAGGACCAATAAATTATATATTCCTATGATGAGATAAACAACTGCAGTGATCAGTTGGTCAGAAGGCAATGTTTTATATAAAATATAATTCTTGATAACATTCATAGATAGTATTGAGCAGAATACATGACCTGAAATCAAATTTATTTTATTTTCTATTAAAATTAAATAATTAACTCGTTTTTATACAAGCTTGTAATTGTACCAAAAAATAAAATCGTATGTTTGCGAAGTTTTTAGTCAATCGAATACAAGAAATGTAATATTAATTGTAAGATTAACCGAGCTTGTCGTCCGATATAATTACTATGTAGTGTCGCATTATGTACCCGTCGGTACATTTGAAAGCTGGGTAATAAAAAATAAAAAAACACCCGACATAACACCTCATCACAGCTCATTTAGGTACTCATTTCGTTATTTGTCATACGCATTTCGCACTTGGGTTCTTCGAGTGAGGTGGGTGTTTCGTGATTATATTAGAGGACAAGCTCGGAAAACTACAATCAACCTTCCTTACAGGTAAGTCGGTTAATCTTACAATTTTCCTTCGTTTGTCCTCCGATATAATTACTATATAGATGTTTAAAGTGATATGTGTGAAATCGTGTTGAATTGTCTCGTTTTTTAAACAGTTTCGCTGTTCAACCTATCGTGTTTTTAATTACCTCTATATTAACACCTGTTCTATTTGGTGGAAGCGTGTCTTAGCCTGTGGCCTGGAAAAATATTAGTAACTATACGGGTCTTTTTTAATACTAGCTTTATCCATCTACTAATAGTTTGACAACATACTGAATGATTCGGTTTTTGGTATGTCAGAATTAATTATCTATTGTCATTTGAACGATATTCAGATGTGACACGAATGTAGAGAATAATTTTTGACGCAATGTACAATTCTGGTTTTTCGCGGAAAAATGGAAAAACAAGTAAACATTTTTATTTAATAGGGCCTGATGTCTTTATTCTTTCACTAATTAGTATTTCTATTTTATTTGTATTCTTGTAGTAAGGTTTAGATTTATTAATGATTGAGTCTGAACCCTATAGGCACTGGTAAGAGCCTTTATGGTAACTAGTTTGATAGTTGGTTCTTGTAAGGGAATATATGTTTCCGATATATTTTAGATTTATGAGAACTCGATTCTATGCAACTTCATATTTTCGATTTGCTGATCTTGTAATGTAAATTTCTGTAATTAGTCTTTTAGTTACAAATTCATCTTCGCTTTCTACCGATAGTATTAGATTAGCAGGAACTCTCTACATGGACTGAGTTGGTTATAAAATTTATAATTTTTTCTAGACAATGTGAATATGGTTCTTGATTTTTTGAGCATCAAAATTTCCTGTTTTTTTTGCGACATCACTTATAATGTTCCTTCGAACAACGACGACAGTATTACAGGCAGAACAGCTTGAGGAATATTTTTATTTATAAACACTCTCCAGATAATATCCCTGGTATTAGGGCAAGATCCTTGGACAATGGATGTGTGTCTCTGAAACTTGATAAGAGTAAGGAATTTTTGATTTAACAAAATTTTGATTTTCTGTGAGTAAGGCGGAAGAAGCGTAAAAGTAATACGCGTAATTGATTGTAAAGAAATCTACTGAGAAGGAGTCTGGAATGCGTAATTTTTACATTTTGTGTTAATTTTTATAGCAAATAGGTCAATTTACAGTTTCTCGATTTTTGTAACTAAACACGGTGTCCAGGATAACTATTCCAACATGGGAATCTCGACAAAAATAAGAGATACGAAACCGGCTAAATTAGACAAAAGTTGCCCCTTTAGAAGACCATGTTAATGGTGTTTCGTTATTTGCGAAAAAGGTAAAAGTCCCTAATTATAGGCGAAAATGTTTTTATTTTTGCAAATACTTCCAAGTGTGAAATAACACTAGATTTTGGTTTGCACATCATTAGGGCACTTTATATTTTTTCGACTGGCGATGCTCAACTATTTTTTTCACTGTTGGTTTTCTAGTTATAATGTGAAAGTTTTAATTTTTATATGGACGCCATATTGGAAAGTTACAACATTGAAGAGAGTTTTTTTTGCTTTCCAACGATGTATAACATGTCTATGTTCATTTGTTTGAAACTGCAAAAATACAACGAATATTAAGTCTATGGATTAAAAAAGGGTTGTTGCCATCTGATAAAAGGCTGTTAAAAAAATCCAGACAATTTATGTGATAATTTCGTACCTGCGTGTTGCATTACCCGCGTGTTAAAATAAATCCGTCCAGCCAGAAATTGAGGCACTAGAAAAAAAATCTGGTGTGGCCAACACAATACCTCCCGCCATGTACCGCTCGAGTCACAAAAAATATTAAGCTAATCTTCATTTTTGGGGTCTCGTAGCCGCGTGCCTGAGTGTCAGGTCGCGAATCTGGGGAACCGGGTTTAATCCCGACCAACGCCAAATATTTCCAATTGTAAATGGCACAAAATTGACCCCTATGGTGCAATCTCCACGCCAGCAATGAGTGTCCGTGAGGTGACGCCTGGTAAACGCCCACACGGTACAAATATTTCATCATTACCAATATCTGTGTACAAAGCAGATTGACACATCCAGCAATGGGTAATAAGCCGTGATGATATATTTATTTATTAACTTATTTTTGGATTAGCGAATTTTACTCTAATTTTGGCAGTTTATTTCTCAAAATGTAGTCTAATCTAATCCAAGTAACTACATTTTCAATAATAAAATGAAGTTAAAAAAATACCTGTACCTATAAAATAGAATTCACTAATCCGAAAATGAGAATTAGCTTTAACTTTTTGGTGAATTGTTAATTTCTATTAATCTAAATACATACCTACATATTTAAATATGCTGGAAACTGTATTGATTTCCTTTCCTATTTTCTATATACATTTTTCTTTGTAAAACGTTACTATTATTAATTTATATTATTAGTTCTTTTACAGTGACATTTATGTGTCAGTTATATACATTTGAATAACTGCCAAGGAGTATTGTTTGCTTAAAGGGTAGACTCCGAGATTTAAATTATATATAATTTTATAAATTTATCCCTATAATATGTAGAAAAACTATTGGATACAAATCTGTAGAAAATTTAATAATCTTTAATTTTTATAAGAACATTAATGTCAAAAAAATAACATTTAAAGGTATTTTTCGAAGAAAAACTATTTTGAGCTTCTACTTAAGTGCCATTTCCGGTTATCCGATTTACACCAAAATCTAATGAGCTCTTTCCATCACAGAAAAAGTTCGAAATACAAGGTTTAAAATTTTTCTGAATGTTAGTATTAGAGTTAGAGTGGAGGTTCCACATAAACATATACACACAGACATCATCAAAATGTTAAAATTGGATTCTAGGGACCTTGACACGTAGTCATTTGCCAAAATCTCGATATGCGATTTTTAGCACGATCCCTATGCCTCCCTTACCAGGGTTAGCAGGAGGTAAAAATTCAAGTTTAAACCTTTTGTTTTATCACACAAAGTGAAAAATGACTGCATCACCAATTATGATGATTTTTGGAATAGTTCGGAATGGTTATTTCTCTGTTGTTTTACTGATTGTTATGTGGAGCTAAGAGAAATTTTCCTCTTTCCAAATCCCAGAATCTTTAGTTCTTGATTTGGAATGAAGTTTATCAGAAACGCAACGGTAAGTCACTTAACTATCTGGTTCAGATTAATGTAATTATACGTTATAATGAACGCATGTTTATCATTATAAGGAATGGAACACCCAAGTGTGAAATGGAAGATGTTAGAAGGGGAGAAAATAAAATTTCCAAGTCTTATTCACACTGTTCTATAATTTATTGAAAAATTACGTGCGACCGGCATGTTTATCAGATCTAAGGGGGTAAGATCCCTGACTTCCAGATCCAAATATTACATGGAAGAAAAAAGGATGAACACGCGTTTATCAGATCTAAGAGGGTAAGTCATATGACTACCAGATCCTTGCCATTGTTATGTATGTGTTTTATAATAAAAATAGACTTGGGTTTGAACGACTTTATTATTTACAATATATGACATGTTCTGTTTATATCAACTGTTGTCATTACTATGATACGGTATATAATGCCAACTTAACTTAATATTAATTTATTATAACATCTCCCTTCCATAAAAATTAAAGAGACGTATTTATAAAATAATAACAATAATATATAATTATTAGAAACTAATTTATTTTAATTAGATAATATATTAGGTGGTTTAATAATTCGTCCTGATTTTGTTCTAATGAAATTATCTGATTGTACATTAGTCCTATTATGGGTGTATTCTAAAGACATTCTGTTATTTATAAACGGACCGTTAAAAATAATAATAATAATTTTTCTATCTCTCAAGATTTATTGAAGACAACAACCCATAATATTACATCACTGACAACCACTACAGTAAATAATGATAATCACACTCTTATTACTTGCTATTATCAAAATGTAAGAGGACTAAGCGGAAAATGTACCGATCTTTTTACCAACTCTTTGAACGCACCACAATATCAACCGTTTGCTCTGACGGAAACATGGTGCCATTTAGGGATTAGGGACACTGAACTCTTTGATTGTAATAATTATATAATATTTAGAAAAGACAGAGATTTTATTCGTACTAATACAAAAACTACATGGTATTCCCTTCACCGATATTCTTTTAATAAAAGTAACACTTCACCATCATTGCCTCTATGTTCTATGTATTTACATTCCTCCCTCTTGTAATATCCATGACTATCGTACCTTGTTTGAGTGCCTTTCTTCTTCAGAATTCTTATACAATCAAAAAACTCTTATATTTGAAGATTTCAATATTACCGAATATATAAATTGTTTCAATGGTACATCCACTTGTGAATTCTATAACTCGTTATCCAATTATGTGAACTTTGTAAAATTAAATCAATATAATACTATACTTAATAGTCTTAATAGAATTCTAGATTTAATTCTGTGCGATTCAAACTGTTCAGTTTCACATGCTATGGATACTTTAGTTATAGAGGACAAACACCATCCTGCATTAATTTTAGAAATGTATGCTACATATAATAAATTTAGAAGTATAAGCAGACAAGATTTAAATTTTAGTAAAGCTAACGTCCCAAATTTGTACGCAGATCTTGATAATATTAACTGGGATTTCCTCAAAAAATACAATGATGTTAATCAAGTTGTGGAAGCATTCTACGATACCCTAAATGAAGTTTTTCTTAAACATATTCCTCTTATATCAACAGATCTATCCAGTCTGGTACACGTACGAAATAATAAAAAAAAATTAAACTGAAACATACAGCATGGAAGAATTTTAAAAAGTCTGGTAATATCCTTGACAAGAATCAATTTTGTTCATTGCGCCGCGAAATTAAGAGTGAAGTTACTTAGGCATACAAAACTTACTGCAACAAAATACAAAATGATATTATCAACGAGCCTAAACGTTTTTGGACGTTTGTTAACAATAAGAGAAATGCCTCATCCGTACCGGCAGTATTAAGTTATAAGGATAACACAATTGAAGATCCACAAATCATAGTAAATAGTTTCGCTGAATATTTTTCTGACTCCTTCGCAAACAACTCTGATCCTTCATCATTAAATCCCTCTGATGTTGAGAGCACCAATACTCTTCTAATATTCAAGTCTGTAACCTCCGAAGACGTAATGGAAGCAATCAATAAATTAAAATGCAAGATGACTATGGGTCATGATTCAATTCCTTCCTTTCTGATAAAAAACTGTTCCTCGGTATTTGTTAAATCGTTATTAATCATTTTTAATTTAATTTTGAATACAAGTACTTTCCCCGATTTATGGAAAATATCAAGAGTAAATCTAATTTACAAAAAAGGGAATAGAAATGATAAAACAAACTATAGACCAATTGCAATTTTATCAAATCTTAGTAAAAATTTTGAAATTATTATTCATAATAGAATTTATTATCATGTTTGTAATCAGCTTCCGCATAACCAGGATGGCTTCTTCAAGGGAGATCCACTGTTACTAACCTTCTTTGCAAAACGCAGTTCATCTGTGAGGCACTAGATCAGCAAAGTCAAGTTGACGTTATTTATACAGATTTATCGAAGGCCTTTGATAAGATAGATCATTCCCTTCTCATTTCTAAACTACATAAATATGGATTATCCGACTGTTAGTTATGCTTTTAAGGTCATACTTAACTAATAGATACGAATTCGTCAGTTACTCTGGATACTCCTCTGAAAAATATCCGCAAAAATCTGGTGTCCCTCAGGGTTCGGTCTTAGGACCACTACTGTTTAATATCTTCATGAATGATGTATCAAATATAATAGATGTTGAATTTTTGATGCACGCTGACGATTTAAAAATTTATTCAAAAATTTCAGAAACAGAAGACTGTGAGTATCTTCAATGTAACTTAAATAGAGTGCACCAGTGGTCTTTGGAGAATAATCTGTACTTAAATATTCAAAAATGTAATGTTATGTCTTTTTCAAAGAAACGTGAACCGTTTCATTTTAATTATGTTTTAAATAATACTACATTAGATAAACCATCTTCTATTAAAGATCTGGGTGTTATTTTTGATCCAAAACTACGGTTAAATCACCACATCGACGAAATTATTGGAGTTGCATCCAAATGTCTCGGATTCTTAATTAGAAACGCTCACGTATTCAAAGATATTTCTATTCTTCGTCTCCTATATGTATCCCTAGTACATCCTCACCTGGAATATGCTTCTGTCATCTGGAATCCGAACTTTACATACCAGTCTGACTCCATCGAAAATGTTCAACGCAAATTCTTAAAATGGGCTACATATATTGTTGAGGGATCTTATCCGACCAGAGAAATACCTCAAGAACAATAATTAAGTTCTTTTAATATTGACTTTTTGGATGCGAGAAGAAGTCTCCATTCAACAACCATTCTTCAAAAAATAGTAAATTCTACTATTGATTGTCCATATTTCCTAAACAAATTATGCTTTAACGTCCCTCGACCATTAGCAAGAAGTAAATCCACATTCCATCTTAATGTTGCACGATTTCTCTTCAAAAATCTCCGTTGCATCAACTTATAGCATGCTACAAGCATTTCGAAGAACATATAGATCTATTCCATCATGATATTAATTATATAAAAAAAAATATTCCGACTACTATGGATATTTCATGCATAATATATATTTAATAATCTACTACCAAGTTCTGTTCTCGAACTGGGCGTGAGCCTGTTAGGTATTGTAAGAAATAAATAAATAAATAAATAAATAAATATTCTTCAATAGATGCGTAGCGGTAACGTGAAGGTGAAGAGTGTCTTCTTTTTCATAATATCATTATAACTTCACTTTATTTAAAAACATAACACACAACCACGTGTTGAACGTCTGTATCCGACGAGTACAAATAACGGAATGAGTACCTAAATGAGCTATGATGATGTGTTACGTGGGTTTTTTTTTTTGGTTACATAGCTTTCAAATATATCGACGAGTATGACATAACGCGACACTACATAGTAATTATATCGGAGGACAAGCGAGAAAAAATTTATTGCCTAACAGTTCATTACAAACCAAAAAAATGAATATTTTAAACAAAAAGAAGTAAAATGCAACTAATATGTTTTTGTCGTAAAAGTACATTTATCATATTATTGAGTGATGTTACTTATAGCATACGAGTAGTAGTGACGGAGCCAGGTAGGGTTTAGGGGGGGTTAGAAGGTTCGAACCCTCGAACAGGTGCGAATATACGGATTTAAAATTGGATAATAGTTCTACGCAATTTCCTGCTCTCCTGTTCATTTTACAGTTTGGTTTCTTCACAATTTTTAAAAGAAATTTCAAAAGTTCCGTTAATTAGTAGCAATAACCATAGCATGACATTGTAGAAAACAATCTTCATATTAATCTGCTGAGAATTATTATTATTTCTGTATAAACTAAATTAAATAATGGGTAATATGCCGTGATGATTTATTTATTTATTTAATTATTTATTTATTTATTTATTTTTTTATTTATTTATTTAAATAATTAATGTATATTCGAATAAAAAACGTATCTTTATTCGAAAGAATTATTATGATGGAAATACTTATTGAGGAATACGGGAACAGAAATGTTGATATTTCATTTTAAAACTTTAGTCATTCTGAACAAATTTGCACTCTTTACTCTTATACAGATTTTGCCGTAAAATGAATAGAAGAGCAGGAAATTGCGTAAAACTAAAATCCCATGTTAAATCCCTATGTTCTCACCAGACCGTCAATACCCTATATAAGTTTTTCATCAATATTTACATTTGTTAAAACCTAATGTAGCGTTTTCAACAGCGGGATCTGTTAATATAAGTAAAATAGTGAGTGGTTACGTATCATGCCTTCATTTACAAATAGATACAAAAATAACTAGATATTTTTATTTACAATTGTAAAAATATTAAAATATAATTATTACATTTTATGAAAAATTTTAAAACAAACAATATAAGGCAATACCTATGACATTTGATAAATAAATAAATATTTATATCATCACGGCTTATTACCCATTGTTGGGTGTGCCAATCTGCTTTGTACACAGATATCGGTAATGATGAAATATTTCCTCTGTGTGGGCGATTACCACTCTGTTGGCGTGGCGAGTGAACCACAGGGAACAATTCTGTGCCATATAAAATTTGAAATATTTGGTGTGAATCGGGATCGAACCTGGTTCCTCAGATTCGCGACCTGACACGAAGACCCCATTTTTGATTCATATATTTTGTCTGGATTTCACATTTTCTGCATCTCCTCCTTGATTTTATAGGCTGGCGGATTAGAATATGACTAACAGATTCTATTCTCATTGCGTCTACAAATTTGTTGGTTTTGTAAATTTGAAATGACCATGCACGCTTTTATCAGATATTTTGTAAAGATAGCAGGAGTCAGTTCCAATTTACAAAAGTAGAAATTGGAACTTGCAGACGAAATGAGAATAGACTCTGCAGGACCAATTATAATCCGCCACCCCCGAAAAATCAAGAAGAAGGTATAGAAATGTCAAAGCCAGACAGAATATACAGGATCACGCTGAAAAACAGGCCACTCAAACTAACTTTTTTTTATTAAAAATTACTTTTTAATTTTATTGATATATTTGTAAACTAGGTTCATCATGGTATTTGACATGATAGTGGCGCTTTCTGTTTAATCGGAAGTGACATTAAGTTTCTTATTTCGCAAGGGACACCTTCTATATTTTTATATATTGGCAATCTACGTAAAATTGCAAATTCAACAATATGCTTGAAGTGAATTTTTATTGAAAAAATAAATTGCAGAAGCGTAAGAGAAAATTATGAATATTATCCCGCTACGCTATGATAACAGATAAGTTGTGAAAACAGTTGAGATAATTATTGAGTAATATTTACGTTAGTTGGTTAAATAATAAGTGATTTTTGTTAGATTCTACGTCAGTGATCCAGAACGATTAAAAGTCAGGTGACTTGAAAATATTCTGATTAGAATCAAAATGACTTCCATGCAAAAAATTAGCAATTTACCGGCATTATCAAATTATGTTACCTATATTGCCGACATTTTGGAAAAGTCAGCGTCGTTAAGTATTTTGGATTTTTTTTACATAGGTACAGTATGTTTTTATGTTTTCAAATTGAACAGTTATTTCTTCGTTACGTTAGAATGGTGTTTACGGAAAAAAAAACATGACAAGTTTATTTTGAAAGCATATTTTAGTAAATAAAATGATTCTACTCTAAATATCCTAAATACATTTATTTTCATCCTCTTTCTAAAATTCGCTGTACACCGGTGCAATCTGTGAATTTAGTTTTTCACTATCACAACCAAAATCAGAACGAAGCAGAACCTTCAGTCATTCTGGGTCACTCTATATATTTTGTTACAAAAAAATGATCAACTTAATATCACAGCCTACCTGATATGGCTTACCAGGTTAATTATTTATAATTTTCTCTTACGTTCTTTTATTTCTACAAGTAGTTTTATGAAATAAATTGTAAAAAATTGTCAGCCATCGGAATTCGAACCCGAGACACCTATCTTGCCGGGATAATGCTCTACCAACTTAGCTATTGGCTGTTTTCCTCTCGATGGCTGATGAGTCTTTCACTTTTAAAGTCGTATAATTACTGAGGATTTATTAATCGTTACATTATTAGATGTGGGATTGCTATTGCCAGTGGGATTACCACTGCGTTTTTAAACATCTAGTGAACGAGTCACAATTTACTCAAGGCCCTACAGGCCAAATTCTAATATTAACTATAAGTTAACAGTTTGTATATTTGAAATAAATTGTAAAAAATTGTCAACCATCGGGATTCGTACCCGAGACACTTATCTTGCCGGGATAGTGCTCTACCAACTAAGCTATTGGCTACTCTTCGTTCGAGTAGTTTAATTTAAAATTAAATGGATTAAAAATTTATGGTCACATAGCCCATTAGCCAATTACAACGCAGAGTTTCATTCTTACAGTGCAATAGAATATGTATAGTCCAAACATAGAATATAACACTTCATGATATATATTTTATAGTAATGTAATCACATTCAAATATTTTTCTTATTTGATATGGTATATTAAATAATTACCAGTGAGTATTATATAGTCAAAAATTCCTTGCTTTCTCGGTTGAAGTTGAACCTTGTCATTAATAATTGTATATGAATATAATAATATTCCAATTGCATAATTAAACTGGTTAACCCAATACATTGTATCAAGGGTTGAATCATATCTTATTTTAAAATTGAATTTATTTGCTATGCTATTTAATATAATTGCTACTTTGCCATTTATTATTTCTAATAACCCGTACATGGTGTTGAGGTGATGTGTCTGTTGTAACTGACAGATTCTTCATTATATATTATAAATGACTACATTACCGATAATCATACTTTAGTATAGCTAATGAGAATGAGATATAAAATAATCAGGATATTTGTAATAAAATAAATATGCAACAAATTGAATTTTCAACATGATATCTTCATCACCATAGTTACACCACAATACATTGCAATGTTAACCTAATTTCAATAAAAAAATACAAAATATTGATTATTTAATTTGGGATTATGAAATGAAATTATGAAAAATATAATTTGTAATACATAAACCGTAGATAAAATACAGTATACGACTCGATATAATGAATACAAAGATATAAGAGATTGACAGAGTAACAGTAATAACTCGGCGGGAGAATTCCAGATTTAGATGCTTAACAATTGGGTATTCTCATAGAAAATTAATAAATGGGGCAATAGTGTCGGAATGCAAAAATTAAACCCTAACAATGTAGTATATAAATAGTAGTTAAAGTATAGCATGCTACTCGCTATAATAGCTGTTATTATCTCGCATGATAACAACCCCTTCCCGCTTCGCTCGCTCGTGTTGCAAACTTCATCTTCGGTAATATGAGCACCCACTATAGCGTCGTTGTATAATATACTATTAAATAAGCGAACGCGCTCAACACCAAACCATTATTCATCAAAATGCTCAAACACCGAAACTGGATTGCATCAAAATATTCAACACCAAACCGTGCTTTCTCAAAAAACATCCCAATTTATGCCATTCAAAGTGCTCATCTTGATCGTATTCATCGAAGATTTCTAAAATATTTGTCGTTCAAACCATATATATATCCTGACCGGAATGTTGATCTAAATTCACTTCTTGAGCGCCATTCTTTACCATTCTTAAGTTCCAGGCGAGAGATCTCTAGCGCACGTCTCCTATGGTTACTTCTCCACAACAACGTCGGTGCACCATATTTACTCTCTCGTGTACCATTCCATGTACCCAGGCTTGCTTCTAGATATAATCGAACCTTTCATCTCCCTACTGTTCGTATCGATGTTTTGTACCTTACGAACCTAGTAAATTTAATTATATTTTTATTGTTATTATTATTATTTATATTGTTATTACTTTTTCATATTATTTTTACCCTGTATTTGGAGTACTGTTGGGTAATAAAGTTATTATTATTGTTATTATTATTATTATTATTATCATTATTATTATCATTATTATTATTATTATTATTATTATTATTATTATTGTTATTATTATTATTATTATTATTATCATTAATAATACGGTTTGAGATATTTTGATTTTGATTGTTATTCGTAGTGTCAAACAGTTCAGCAGGAATGTTTACAAAATACTCATTTAGCAAAAACATGCATCCTCTACGGACGCGTGGTACTAGAATTCAATGAATAAATTTTTGAATAAGAGCACTCATCTTCTACGGACGCGTGGTATTAGAATAGTTATTTACGAACTAAGTGCGGGAAGACGATGTTCCCGCATGAGCGCATTTTTGAAGAACGAGCGACTGCAAGGAGCGAGTGTCTTTACTAGCGCGAATGAGCGGAAGACGTCTTCACGCACGTAGTTTGTATAATATTTTTTGTTCGAGTACTGATATTTAAAAAAAATACATCTTTAATTTTAAAAAAAATTCTAAGAGTGTACATAAAATTAAATAGGCCATGACCATTTGTTTTACTAGTAACAATTGCTTCATTTGACATTTCTATCAATATTACACCAAAATCTGCTAATTATACACAATCTTTATCAATTGCAAACCAAGCTGCTCAGGAACTTCGATTTCTAATTATCAAAATTTTATTATAAATGTTTATAATAACACTTGTAACAATTGTGGCTCTTCCCAATCTAAAAATATTGTTTCTTACTTCAAATATCAAACTTAACCTAAAATAGATTAATTAATTTAAGCATTTTATATTGTTATAATCTTACTTTTCCATTAAACTAAGTTGTTATATTCCACAATATGTGTATTTTCTTATCATTTATATATTAGTCGCGATTTTTGTTATTTTGTTTGATTACAATCTACAAGAAGTTGTATCAATGACGTCTCTAGTTCAGCCGTTGTCACATAGATGACACTAATGCTGACAAATGTTGAAAGAATTTTAGCAAATTACTCTTATTTCCCAAACTTTTAGTAAAGGAAAATTCAAGGAAGTCGTATTTTATTAATTAGATTTTATTATTATCAAAACAGATTTATTTTAGGATGTTCCAAAGGGCCAGGGTTACTTGCAATTTTTACAGTCGAGTCGATCGGGAAGCACTTGTTCCAGATTGAGTGTTGCGCGCGGGAAGTGTCATTTTGAAGGTTACGAGTACAAAAAATTATTTAAACGAATGCCGTTCGTGTGTTTACCCTTAAGGATTTTATGCAACAAATGTCGTTAATTATCCATGTGCGATGTTACTGAACACCGATCAATAAAGATAACCTAGGTAACACTACATTGCTATTATCATTGAACTTTACCACCTTAGAATTTATTTTAATAGTTTCAGATGACAACCATATAAATTTATTGAGACCAAATACAAAATCATAGACCATCAACACTAAACATTTAAATTATTTTTCTTAGGTAGTTAGCTTTCATGATTGTTACTTAATTTATTTATTATATCGAGTTTGCACTGGAACCCGGAATATATAGGAGTTAAAAAGTGCAAATATAGTCTAACAGCACATCTGCAGCCCGAGATATTTAAGAAATAAAATGTTACAATTTTGTCAAGAATCAGACGGCCATGGAAATAAAATTATAGACAATAGTTTTACAACAAGAGGTTCGAAAATAATCGAATATACAGTTGAGAGGACAAGATGTGTTGCCCAGGGAACACACTATAGGTGGAATTGTGTTTTCAGGTAACACATCGAGTCCGGAAACTGTATATTCAAATGGTTTCGAAGCTTGAATTGTATATGTTAATACAACGAATCAACGAAATGTACAAAATATTACTTGTTCATTTATTCCCATCGATGATATGAATACATATGATTCATTTATTTGCGCCTGAAATACAACGAGTTGTGTGTCGCGAAACCCAACTTAGCAACGCAAATAATCGACGGTATACAGCGTAATTAAGAAAAATTGACCTGTCTGATTAGTCTATTTTCCGATGAGTAGTATAGTCATTGTGATAGTTTAACAATTATTTCCAACACAATTTTTCCTCTGCTTTGTATACATCAATTTGATATCACTTAAACTAGAACTACTCGTATAAACTATATTTGTGTGAAAAGAATGACTGCACCATTTATATCGCATTGATACTTTAGTCGCCTTCTTTTTACAAAGAAGGTCTACTCCGAGTAGCGCGTATCTACCAATAACCGGTCTATTTAAAAGGGGATAAATGATCTACTACCTATTTTCTTCGCCCCAGGATCAAATAAATTCTGAACTGATCGAGCATGCTCAATATGACTGCTATGTATTGTTATGTATTTGATATTAAAATGGCAGAAATAGAATAAATTTGTTTGATTGATTATGAAACAGAAACGATATATATATATATATATATATATACGAGCCTAGTCGCACATGTACTGGACCAAAGAACCCTTGTGCAGAAAATCAATTTACAGAACTAAAATTTATTGTATACAAATTATTTATAGAAAAACAAGTGTAACAAACACACTGTAGTTCTAGCAATTAATTATCAACATTCAATATACGGGGTATTTTTTTAAGACACTATAAGTAGTTATCTCAGAAACGAATTTAAGTTGTGTTATATCTTGAAATTATACCAATAGAAAAATTATTTTCGTGCGCCATTGGATAAACAATATAATATTGTGACATTTTTATTTGAAACATTTTTCTCGATAACTGATAGGTTACAAGTAATTTGAAGAAGAAAAAAAAATACCAATAATCAGTTTTTAGTCATTATCTAGTGAGCCATGCATTTTTTTTGAAAAAAATAGTTTAATTGCTAAAACTACAGTGAATTGAATACACGTATCTGCCCCTCCGCAGACAACCTGTATATAATAAATTATAATTCTGAAAAAAATAACCTTCGGCACAAAACTCCTTTGTCCAATACATGTGTGACTGGGCTCGTATATATATATATATATATATATATATATATATATATATATATATATATATATATATAAAACGAAGTTCTATTGTCATAACAAATAAATTGATATTTTAATACTCAAATGTAAAAATGTTTTATCCAATTCCGCTTTGAAAAATTGAATTTTACCTTTTAACCTTTTGTCGTTATGAATGGTCACTTTTTACATAATTGATACGAAATGAGTTTTGTAATAGTATATTACGTAATGAGAGATATAAGAAGTAGATTAAGTAAGAGTAACAAGATTGACACACGAGACGCGTAGCGTCGAGTTTGTAATTTTATGAGTGAGTGATTGCTTTACATCTCGAATTATGTACTATACTTTTCTCCGACCATTCATTATATATTATACATATGTAAGCATAAATAAAAAGCAGCAATTAGAAAAATCAAAAAGGTTATGTTTATGAAAATGACTGCGCAATGATGTTACCGTGGTTTCCTAAACTGAGCGTAGGGATATACGATGAAAAAATTGTTACTGTAAATTTAATTGCATATCGCACTCATTTTAGATTAGCCTTGTTATCACAATGAGTGCGATGATGAAGTTCTAGTGTTGTAATGTGATTGCTCTAACTCGCTCGGCGGGCTCGTAGGGCAATTTACAATACGTGCGTTAATAATGTCTGTATCTCACTATATAGTAATTAACAATTATTTTCACGGCAACGCTTTAATAAATTGATTTTGAAATATGTAATATTGGGCTGTCATAGAAAAACTTAGAATTTTGTGTATTTTTAAATAATTTTAGAGTAATTAGATAAATTTTTCTACATAATATGAAAACGTGATAGCGTTAGCGTTTGACTAGCATAGTCGGAGAGCCCACAACGGCTATGCTTACGTCATGATATCCAAAAGATTTAACCCTGAATATCATTAAAGGTAGTTTATGTAATATGAAAATCAGTTTGTTAGTCTATACCGGTCACAATAAAAAGTTATAGGCAGTAAAAATGCATTTTACTTACGTCATAATCTGCAAGAACAATGTAGGGTACAAATGATAGCCGACAATGCCAGATATTATAAACCACAAGTCTGCAAAGGGTTTGCGGGCACAAAAGGCTTGGTAAATTAAATTCAAAATTGAAAGTTTTCACACTCACATCAATTTCTGCAGAATAATATAAACACGAATACATATGGTTTCTAAGCTGACTCAATATTCGGCAGTCTGCCGTTGGAGTCGCCAAATCATTGGCAGACTACCCTTAAAGTACTAAACAAATTGTTCACTCTCACTTACGTTATTTTCTGCAAAAAACAAATTAAACGCGGAAACAAAGAGTTTACTGAACTAAATCTAAATCCACCCGTCTGCCACGTCGCCTGAGTCAGAGAACCCACGACAGACTAAATGTATATCTTCTCCTGAGGATTGTGATAGTAATAATGTTGATTAGCAGAATTTATGTTTATTTTATTTAAATGGGTTTTTCCAATAAGTCCTCACATTTGGTTCACTTATAACAAATAGTATGAGCTGGGCCAAGATTTTCCATCAACAAGTCAATCATTTATTTCTAACAAGACTTTACTGGCTAAACACCAAAAATAATTTGAAATATAAATATATAAATATAATGGGGGAACTCTGCGTTTCACAATAGGCGATAGAAAATAAGGAATATGATATCTGGTGGTATTTTGCGGAACTATAGCTGACAGAAAAAGTTGTCCGCTTGGGTGTATGAACACAAGTGTTACCTATTATGTTCATAAATCATAATATTTACGTTTAGGTATATCTCTTAATATTTCACACTTAATGCATAAATAAAATTAGTAACTGTCAACTTATTCCGTTAACATTACTTCCTTTAAAAGCCACTTTGGCGCTACGATCTTATTTTCCATCGCCTATCTTATACACAATATAAATCTGGGCTCATGTAAGCATTACTCGAGATATACATTAATAACTAAATAGTGACGCAGAAATAAAATAAAAGTGGAGACTGTGTGTTATAAACGGTGTTTTTTATGTGGCAAAAGTGATACGAGTGTGGCTCCATTTGGCGAAGGAACATTAAGTCGGTGTATTTTGGTTTTAAAATGTCGGGTACGGTACAAATATAAAGACGTTAAGATACCTCTGTCTATCAATGATTCCAATAATAGTAGTTGTCATGTTAAGTGCTATAGGTGCTTCACTAGTGTAAAATACATCATAGATTTCAGTGACCTAGTACATCTGCCTCTATTGAAGAAAACGTATCATCTAGATCACTGAGGTCTTCTACTTGTACTTCTAACATTGTAACAAAATCTTTTGGAGTTCTAAGGAAGATATATGTTTTTTGTCTGAAAACTGATCAGTATCAAAACAAAAAAAGGCAAATAATTTGTGCTTGCACTATGACTTCTTTTGAGAGTCACATTCGAATGTACGCTGAAGCATTGAAGGATCATTATTTACTATTGCGCATTGGAAATGATGACTTTGTTGCCAAAGAAGTGCATTACCATCCTATATGCAGAAAAATATCAGATGCAGTATAATAAAATTGGCTGCCAATCTATTAATAATGAAACTCCTGCAGAGAGTTCTCAATGGACTGTCAGTTGAATAGTTCACAAAGAAGCTTTTAGTGCACATTATACCTTTGTAGAAACTAATATTATAAACGGAGTGTATTATCTTAGCGACTTGATTTCACAGTATAAAAATTTGCTGGTAGAGTTTGGCGGATTAGAATATGAGCAAACCACATGCACAGCGCAACTTTTAGAACAGAAGCTTCTAGCAGCATTTCCAAATGAACTTAAAATCACAAGTAGCGAATCAAATGAAAAAAAAATTGTTTTAAAAAATTCAATATGTGTTAATCATCTAGCACGCACACAGTTGCTTCAGCAAGGAAATATAGACATGCAGGCACAAAATGTCCCTTATGAGTTGCGCAGGGACCTCTTAACATAAAATACAAGTTTACCAAATGTATTATTAATTGATAATATAATTGAAGGAGAGTGTGATATACCAGAATCTTTAATGAATTTTTTATTTCATCTGAATGGTGGCCCAGATATAAGGCGCCAAAAATCTGAGGAAACTTTGGCTAAGGTAAATTTTGTAGCTCAAGATATGATTTATTTCGTAACTTGCGGCCGTGTAAAGCCATCTAAACAACTTCAATTGGGATTAGCTTTTAAAAGTTTAACAGGAAGTAGAAAAGTAATTGAGATGATGAATAAATTAAACCAATGTGTTAGGTTAGTTACAGTACTGTAGAGGAGCTAGAAACAGAGCTGAATTATTCTTCTATTGTTGAAAATTGCATTTCACCTTATGACTTGATACTGTCCCCACATCTCTCAACTTGTGTGGCATTTGATAACTTCGATCGATACGTAGAAACTCGAACAGGAAAGGACATTCATCACGATACTGTTGGTATTGTGTATGAAAATATTCTTAACGAAGAACATCCACTATCTCATTTGGCTTCAGAGTATATGATAAACCCGAATAAAAGAAGAAGAAAAAGAATATTCAATTGTTTCAGCGCAGATATGAAAGCTTATCATATGAAGACGAAAGCAGGTGAAATATAATAATAATAATAATAATAATAATAATAATAATAATAATAATAATAAATTTATTATTCAACAGGACATTGTCCCAATTACAGAATAATAACATTTAGAAAATACATAGATGTAGAAAAATTATAACTACTTTCGTTATGCATGTACATATTTAAGTATTTGTGGAGTGGAAATGCGCCGTTCGTCGCAAGGCACAAGATATCAAAGCGAGCATTAAGGGTACGGGAGGAGGAGAAGGTGTGCAAACAAAATTAAGCGACATCGAGGAATGATTCCTAGATGTCACTGATCGATGCGTTATTGACGGTATACAAGGTTTACCAGAAGCTGGTATACTGCCACAAGTGCCAGTGGAGTAAATGTCGTTAGATTTGATATGGCAGAGGTGGAAACTAGACCAATTGAATATACTGTTTCTACGGACAAAGTTGTAAAAAGAAATATTTCTGTAGAAAATAGCGAACCATTAACAAAGAAAATGATAGCAAAACGTCCGATGAAAACAAATCGAAGAGAAATGAATAATTTCTATAGCTGAATTTTTTCGAAAAGGCGAAATATAACCTTTCAACCTTTTAGAAGCAAATTTTAATTTTCAAGAAACCTTTTCTTCAATTGACGGGCGACAAATAATGGTTGATATGGAAAAATGCATTGAAATATTTGTAATTCGCATGTATAGATTAAAGCTGTGTGAAAGCGTGAATTCAAATTTCAATATTTAATTTCGCCCTTACGCTTAAAGAACGATTTAAAAAAAATATTTGTTTGAATACAAACCATCTTCTGCTTTCAAATCATATATTGATAAATTAGATATTATTTATTATTAACATTAAATAATGAAATTTGACATTTCTTAAAACAGCGTTTTAGTTAAAACTGTACTCGTGGTACGAGCCATAGTATTTAATAAGGTATATCGGCCAAAAACGGGTAAAGAACTATTAATGAATAAAATGAAAAATTTTGATGCCAGTTATTTACCACCTTGCAAATCTGTATTGAATAAGAAAATAGCTAGAACAAATTACGTCGGTTCGATATGGAACTACGCAGTAAGTTTAAGAAATACACTCTTAGTTTATATCATATTTTATTTTCTTTGAATTTTTATACCTCTGGCATCCCAACAACGAAAGCTCCTCAGGAGAGCGGCTGGATATTACAACAAAATAAGTACCAACTAGAATGGTTTTATGGTGATTACATGCCATTCGATGTCAATGAGGTATTTTATAGGTACATCATATTGTATGAACTGCTTAACATGTATGTTTGGAATTTTTAGATAAGTATAACGTAGAACGAGCCAAAACAAATAGATTTTCATGATCCTCTGGAGATGAGGAAAATTAAATAATTATATACTTACGATAAATAAGTTTTACTTTGAATTTATATTTCGAAATAAAAACTCAATAGTCATACTCAAATATTTTAATTGTGATAATTAAGCCAATCAAAACAAACACTCGAAAAATTTAATTTATTGCGGGTTCTGTGACTCAAACGGCGCGGCAGACGGGTGAATTTAGATTGTGTAAGACCAACAGGTCTTATATAATTTCTGAATTTGAAATGGTTAACCCCGTTGAAGTAGCAACCATTTTTACATATTGGATAAGGCAGTTGTTAGTTTATTGTAGAGGCCAGTACAAACTTGATGTCCTATTATATCATATAAAAATAATAATTTGGTTACACGCCCCAGTGCGCGCGCATACTCCCTCTAAACACCCAAGTAGACGTCGACTGCCGTATCGATCAGTGAGGCTCAGTCTCTGTCTGGCTGTCGTAGGGAGCATACGCGTTGCTCGCTGTCTTCCGTCGTCGTTGTAATTTTGCAATTAAAATTTAACTTTGCTTGTCTACCACGACTAGTAGTTTATTTGTTGTTAGAATTATCATTCGTTTTGTCAATTACTTCAAATAAATCGAGCTTTATTTGATTTGGTTCTTGGTGTTGGGTCGTGAAACTTATTGCGTCGCCAATTTATACAGCCGACAGTTGCTCAGGGATCAGTTGTAAAACCGTGTTACACAACTTGATTTCTAACGCAAACCGCGTTGTTAGGGTTTGACTCATATTCTTGTTTTTATTAATAGTATTTCGCTGTAGAGTGGGTTTGCACATGTTTCTTTCGAGTGACATCATCGGATTGCATCTATTGTTGTGGCGTCGTAGTATAAATACATTTCTTCGTTCTTGTATTTTGGTTTGTTCGTTATTAGGTTCATTTAGGGTTCCTGATATTACTTTAGCTAGATTTCTTTGTTCATACACTTATAATTGAATTGGATAGTTTCTACCATATAGTACTTGGTTGTATATTTGGTTGATTGTAGTTTAGGTTGCTTGTGTTCAATACGCTATATCATATATCTCTTAAAATTGATTTTCATTTGTTGTTATATTTGTTTCAATTAAGCTTAGTAGGTTGTTAGTTCGTAAACTGAGTGGTCCTTTGTTTCGTTTGTGTTCGTTCGTTCATTTGTGTTCGTTCGTTTGTATTCGTTCGTTCGTTTGTGTTCGTTCAATTGTTTGTGCGTTTGTGTTCGTTCAATTGTTTGTGCGTTTGTGTTCGTTCGCTCCTTCGTTTGTATCACAACATAATATTGTCCTGGTTATTGGCCAAGTCCAGTGATGTGAACTAGCTATCGAATCTTGTCAGGTTCATTCACGGTGGGTAATCCGAGCATTAACTCTCATATGGTTGTACCATCCATAGTTCATTCATTATGTTATAAACATATTTAGTTGGCATATAGTGTTTATTTTCTTTTTCTCATACATTAACAGCAAAAATAGATTTACTTTAGTTAACTGCTTGTTTCCGCGTTTAATTTGTTTTTGCAGAAAATGACGTAAGTGAGAGTGAACAATTTATTTGGTACTTAAAGGGCAGTCTGCCAATGATTTTGTGACCCCACGGGCTCGGCAGACTGGCGAATTTTGAGTCAGCTTACGAACCCCTATGTATTCGTGTTTATATTTTTTTTTTGCAGAAATTTGCGTGTGTGAAAATTTTCAATTTTGAATTTAGTCTGCCTAATTTTTTGTGCCCGTAAACCCTTGACAAACTTGTGGTTTATAATACCTGGCACTGTCGGCTATCATTTGCACCCTGCATTGTTCTTGCAGATTATGACATAAGTTTTTGTTTATTGTGACCGGCATAGACTGACAGACTGGTGGATGTTATATCAGATAAGCTGTCTTTAATCCGGGGTTAAATTTTTTGGATATCATGGCGTAAGCATATCCGTTGTGGGCTCTTGGTCATAGCCTCGACTAACATGGAACTTTTCTCTGGCTCATTTCAACTAGTGTTGCTTGCTTTGTGTTACAACTGCTTTTATAATTCTTCTGTTTCACTCTTCCCTGATACTTTGTCTACTTCATTTTCCAAACTCAGAACGAAGTGTACCTATATAACATACATAACATTTGAGAGCATAACTTATACCAATTTTCAGTTATCTGAACGACAGAATTAAAATGATTGTTACTTTACTGTTGCACAATGATAAGTTTATAAAAGATACGCCTCTTGAATATTGCATTTTTAATTGAAACATTTTTTAATATAATTAATATCATATGAAAATAAGGTAAGTAGTTTCTAAAAGCCATTTTCTTAATTATTATTAGAAACAAAAAATGGAATATTTTGTATCCATTTATTATATTTGATTTAAAATTTATGACGGACTGAAGTTTTTAAATTATTGCAACGTAAAAAATCATATATCGTTATAATGAGGTCGTAAGTTCTGGCATCAACTATGGCGTATTTTCAATAATGTTAGTTTAAAGACTTTGCCACTAAAATTTGATACTTTAAAGTACCTGCAACCGAATGATTGCTGACGGGAACTCCATATAAGTAACATTGAAGCTTTAATTACTGCAAATGGAACTACAGTAGTATTTTAAAGTGACGATAAAATTGCGGTTATTATAATCTGCTTGCACAATGTAGCCCATATTACTTCGTTGTTCCGCCTGGAAATTTTACTTAAAATATTATTGATAGCTTCTGTGTTACTGAATTAAATATTTATTTAAGAATTTCTATCCAATAATATAAAAACAATCATATATCATATTATTCAAAAGTGCAATGGCCAGTGATTAAAATATTACATTTGTATTAAATATAGAACGCTTTGTAATAATAACTTGGTATGTAGGTACTTTTAAATATGATCCTAATAATATAACTGGACGTAAAATGACAAATGTAAGAGTTAAATTAAATATCAGTGAATATGTATACATTTTATGGAAAAGTGTTGCAAAAAATGCATATATTCAAATTGTAACGGAGGGTTCGTAGGGTGTAGTGAAAATCACCCTCGTAGACGTACTGAATTAAAGCTCAGACAGCCACAGTAAGAATATAAATAAAGTTATATTTACCTGTATCACTACGCTGGCCTGTGCTGACACTGGAAAGGAGTTAACAGGGTTGATACACAATTAATCTAAGTATTTTTTTGAAAATAAATAAATTATAATTAAAATTCAGAACAAATATTACACGTAAAAATTAAATAGTATGACTAAGTTAAACCAAATTATAATAAGAAATAATTGAAATCCCTCTCGATCGTGGATACGAACACTTCCTAGGCTAGTTCAATTGACCACGTAAACACTTTTACTGGTAATATTCCGCTTTTCTCCAATATTCGACAAAATATTGAGCGGAAGATCGCCAGCTGCATGTCAGCAGTTTGCAACAGTCATGGCGTTCGTTCGAAAGAAATACTGAAGTACAAAAATTTAGAGTTCACGCACGTGGCTGTTACAAAATAGATGGACAACAAACTTTGTAAATCAATTTTATTTAAACTGTAATGTTTGTAATGAAATGACTTCTAAATTTAATAAAAATTGTATATGTTTTATACAATTATGATAGTTTTTATATTTAACAGAAAATTTCATGTACTTTTAAAATTGAATAAATATACTTATGGGTGTTCCATTTGTCTATGATGCTTGGCGGCATTAACTTCATAATTATTTTTAAAGGTACCAGGGACTTTATAGTTGCTGGCATACAACAATGTCAAAATGTTCCGCCTGACAGCTCTATATTCGGCAAACCGAGTTCTGACTACCAGCTTGCTGCCGAGCGATCCGTCCCCGGGCGCAAGCCCGTTTGAGGCCCATTGGTAGGGGCGGGTTACTATCCATAACCTACTAGCTATGCAGGGTAGCACCCGAGCTGTATTGTCACTCAGCTCACCCGCAGAAGTGACATAGCACCCTTAAGCAGCATATGCCTTTTGAAACCATTACCCGCCGCCATCGCGCATGCTGTAGACCATAGCACGGCTCGTATTCCATCGACGGGTATAAGTACTCCGGGTACGGTTAGCCCCATGAAGCACAAGATTAACCTTCCGGTGGAGGTTGCGCTGATACAAGGCTGAAGTGGCAAAGGTACCGACGCAACCATCCCTGGCGACGCACAGCATTACCACCCCTTCAACCCCAACAGCTTTTTAATTAATCTCCTGCAAACCAGGCATAAGTACCGCCAGCTCTAAGGTGGGCGAGTCGCCACGTCCTTGCTTTCACCTGGCAGCCCTTGGGAGAAGACGAGGCTAATCCGTCCGGCACTACCAGGCTTCCACAACTTTGGCCCAATGAAGTATGCAAGTACCCACAACTGCAACGTATTGGTATCTTACACACTTCCCATTCAAGCTGCGCACAATCACACACCTTTCACCCCGACATTCAACCCAACCTCTCACACACTCACATTCAGCTGTCACACCATCCTCCAACTTCGGATATGCTATCCTCCTCCGGCGTCCCTCTCTCTCTGCCACGCCAACCGCCAGTCAAAGGTCTCGCCAGCGAATACCTCTGCCGCCCTGTAACTGTCCTCGTTCTCTAGGACCTCCGAAACGTGTAAGATTTCCTCTCGAGAAACTATCCCCATCGCCGCTAGACCCTTATTCATCGAGGAAAGTACAGTTCCGAAGAATATGCAGCCAATCATCATCCGCTCTACCATAATCACACAAACTTTTATCCACCAACTCGCTCGCATGCAAAAACGCTCTCATGTTCCCGTAGCCTGTCAGCGGATAGTTCAGACTGGGATCGAACCATCGACACCGGCCGGAAAATAAGACGTCGTGGATGAAATAATAGGTTGCCCGCCCCTTCTTCAACGCGTCGCATCAATGGCCTTTCCCGCCAACAGGGTCTTCACCTGTTGGTTTACCTACCCGGCCCCCACTCTTTCCGTAATATCCTTTGCATCATGCTAACCACTCGTACCACTTTAGCCTGCATTACTTCCAGATGCACTCTAACATTCACTCCCAGATACTTCACTCTGGACACATGGCGCAGATTCACCCTTCCCACTCGCACGACTGGAGGTAGGTTAGCCGACAACCTACCCTTCAGGAGTATGGTCACTGAGTTGGTGCCGGTGACAGGCACACCCACCCGCTCTCTCCACCCTACCACGAGCGTGAGAAGGCGGGAGGCCTCCCGCTCCAGCGCCAGCCTGCTTCCACCCTCCACAAGAAGAAGCAAATCATCGGCATAGGCGACAAACTTACCACCTGCGGCCTCCAGCTTCCACATAAGCACATCCATAGAGGCATTCCAACATACATGCCCACTTGTACTACCCTGAGGACAACCTGGTTCAACATTCCTCCATGCAACCCCTCTTCTACCCATTAAAGAAACACGACTCCCCCTAAAGAAATCGACCCATCACCCGATCTCCGAGCATTTCAACTCCTGAAACCGCGATAGAACCGTATTCCAAGAAAGATGGCCAAACGCGCCGTTAAAGTCTATAAACATCCCCAAAACGGTAATCACCGGTGCAGGCCGACATCGTTTCCTTCACCTGGGCCCACGCGTCCTCGACTGACCTTCCTGCCCGGAAATTAAACTGATGTCCATGCAAGACGTTCGACATGGGAGCGAGTCTCCCGACAAGCATCCGCTCGAACACCTTGCCGAAGACACTCAGCAAATTAATCGAGCGGTACGAGCTTGGACTTCCGACTTGAGGAGCACCAGCAAACGGCCTTTTTTCACTACGACGGAAAGCAATTACTCGACAAGCAAGCGTGAAACATTGACTTTATGTAGAACCCTAGCACCGCCCACACGTGACGGAGAGTTGCAACATCTACCTCATCTAAGCCAGGCGACTTGCCCTCAGTAATTGCATAGGCTGCCGACTTCACTTCAACCCAGATTAATTCCCTAGCATCCGGAAAGAAACTACCCAACAAAATATCCGCTCTTTCATCCCATGATTCAGGGACCCTGTTACCTAGCCTAATCCTCGGAATGTCCGCGTCTCCACGTGAGTCCTGACAGTTGTATGTATTTTATACAAATTCCATACAGACAGTTTCTAGCAAAAGATCCTATATTTCCAGTAAAATCATACAAACATATTATGTCTATTGCACTTGACACTGACATCTTTCAATCATAATGAATTTGCTTGATAGTTATAGTTATAGCATAGCTGGCTAATTTATGAAATTTAATTTCTTTTTAATTTTTTAACTCTATGTCCATTTAATATGAAGTATTCAGTCAAATCATATAGAAAATAAAATATTCTTTAATATTTATAATAACATCAAATGTGAAAAATTATATTTAGCATCGTTTTTGCAAGAAAAATGTTAAAATCTTCAGATGACGGTACTTCCGGTTGACCAATTATAATCAAAATCTAATCAGCTCTTCATATGAACGTAACGAATTATATTTTTTTGAATTGTAGTACTTATTAGAGTTATCGCAAGTGAAAATTTTGTCGCACAGGCACACACACACACACGCACGCACACGCACACATACAGACATGATCGTAAAAATAGTAAAATCGTATTCTAGGGACTCTAAATTTTTTGACCAAAAACAATTCCTTTCTTATCTAAAGGAGAAGGAAGGTAAAAATGATCATATTGAGAAAATTGCGGCAAAATTTCTAAGAGACAACCATGTTCAAGCATGAATCGCGCTATTAGGTGACAGATTTTCTTGTTTAATGTTTCTAAAAAATTTAATGTAACGTTCCTATCTTAATATCTTGAAATATATTTGCTTTTATTTTAAATATGAGAAAATAAGTACATGAAATTGTTTAAAATATATTACTATATTTATAAAAAAAGTAAGTACACATAAATCATATATAAATATAAATTTCTTCTATATCGCCCCTTCTAGACCAAAATCCTGGGAACGCCCCTGTGTCCCGTAAGACTGTAGTAGGAGTTTTTGATATGGTTAGAAAGATTATTTAATGTGGTATCGAAGAGTATCTAAATACTCCTAATTGAATGGCTTATTATTGAAATATTTGTAAAAATTTAATGCTATTTAACAGTTTTACTTATAATTTATTAAAAGTAGTAATCATGGAAACATATTCAGTAGCTGAGTTGGATAAATTGAGAGAAAATTCGATAAAATACTTGATTTACCAAACAATTTGGCCGGTACCATAAGCCTTGTTTTAACTAAAACGCTGTTTTAAGAAATGTCAAGTTTCATTATTTAATAATAATAATAATAAATAATAATGTCAAATCATAGTTTTTACTAAAACAGATATTAAATATTGAAATTTGAATTTTACATTTTTTAAAACAGCGTTTTAGTTAAAACAAGGCTTGTGGTACCAGCCATAATGTTTTGGTTTTTAATTGATTGAACAATACATTTTATTTTGCACTCCTGAATAATTATTATTATGGTGTCTGGATCGAATATGAAAATCTAAATTTGAAACAGTTTGGTAGCATAGGCGTGCGCAGAACTTTACTTTTGTGGGTGCCAAAATGAATACGTATAATTATTATTATAAATAAAGTATTAAATGTAAATGAAGTCATTTATTTTACCGTTATTTCTTCAAAATATCGAGAAAAAAATAATTATATTATAGCAACATGAACAAAATTATAATATAAAAACTTAATATTTTCAATATTACGAGAGCTGTTCTCTTTCCGCTGAGCCTAGTAAAGTAATACACAATTTAATTGCAAAACACATTTATTTATAATTTTTCAAGGCATTCCCCTCCACAATCAATACATTTTTACATCCGTGATAACCAATCTCCAAAGCATTTTCTCCACTCTTCCCGCGTTTGTTTATTTATTTCATTTTTTATTGCGTCAACAGCTTCTTCATCCGATGTAAAACGTAAACCCCGTAACTTACCCTTTACACGTGCAAATAAAAATAAATAATTAGGTACCAGGTCTGGACTATACAGCGATTGACTTATTATTTCAATGGTTTGAGCATTCAAATAATCAGTCGTTCTAGCAGCAATGTGCGGGAGAACAAAGCTTACGTTCCATCAAATGATGGTCTAAAATGGTTTCAATTGCTTTCACATCAATCTATAAAGTTGTTTGAATATTCCTGACAGTAACATGCCGGTCCTCTTTAATCGGTAAGTGCCATTTTTGGCTGAGGAGCGCGAAAAATATCATTTAAGGAAAGTCGGCCACGCTGAAATTCATTGTACCACCGCTTTACGGTACACGACTTGTCACCAAATACTCGATGGATTTCCTCTATATACTCTTGATGGCTTAATCCACGCTTGAAACTGTAAAAAATCACAGCTCAATAATACTCAATTCAATGATTTCCTGGGGAAAGGATAACTTGAAAATTATGTATTTAAACAACATTCAATTATATTTAACAACCGCCACTATAATTAACCTTGTAAACAACTAGATTAAAATGTCAAACAAAATTTGTTTTAAGATATCGTAGCCAGCTAGGTAAGCTCAGCGGAAAGAGGACAGTTCTCGCTTTAAAATACTATGGGTGCTGTGTTTGGTAGGTTAGAAAAATGCGCATTTTACTAACCGATTGTGAATTGGGTATAAATATCATTTTAAGAATATTTTTCTCTGAAAATATTATCACGATCAAAATTAACATATAAACGAGTTTCAGTGTGTAGTATTTTAGATATGTATGTTCTCATTCGCAGGTAACATTTCTTGAACGGCATATTCACAAGTACAGAACCTGAAGGTATGAAATTGTATGTGTAGTAATAACCCTTTATAAATAAATACAAAATAATTATCTTGACATTACGTAAAATGAAATTACTTGATTACCTTTTTTATAGGGCATCTACCTGGTATAAAAGTAGGCCCCAAATCTTTTTTAAACAGTCTAGAGTATTCCATTTCCAAGATATTGCAGAATGATCTCCAGAAGTTTATTGCGAATGGTTTGTATACATTATCTTTAAATTCGTACGTCTGGATATGAACCTAAAACATAGCATTAAACTCCGACTAAAACATCAAGAACTTGTGCCGTAATCATCGTTTCAAAGTGACTTTGGCTCGTACCACGAGCACGGTTTTAACTAAAACGCTGTTTTAAGAAATTTCAATTTTAAATATATCATCTGAACGTATAAGTAAAACTAAGGCTGTCGGTGAAAATCCGGTAAAAAATTTGTATTAATAAGCGAATTATAGTCCCCCGAATTTTGAAAATATAGGTGTGACGTCACGAATATAAATTTTTATATTAAATTGTTTTCTTCGTGGACCTAAATGTTCTTGAAATTTATGCTATTTCTAATTTATATTTATAGAAAATAAATTAATATTATTATACTGTACAAGTCTACATGATTTATAATTGGAAGTGTATTTAAATTATTAAGTTCAATGCAAAACATTTATAATCAAATAAAAACAGTTTGAGAATTGCAGTACTGGACTGATAGCCACGCCTCCGCTATTTAAATTTCTCTACTTAACTGGGTATTCGTTACATATTTATAGGCCGTCTTTGAGTCGCCAATCAAAATAATATATATGGAATTTATATGAGTGACTAGCTGCTACAACAAAAACCCCGTTATTTCCAAAGTATTTCAATTATATACTTTTATTTCTTTATTAATATTCATTATTCAGCATATACTTTCAATATTTTTTCCTAATTTCTCTCAATTTTATTGCGCTGTAGTCCCCTATTAAAATTTCAATATTTAATTTCGCCCGTATGTTTATATAACGATTTTTTTAAAAATATTTCTTTGAATACAAATCATGTTCTGCTTTAAAATCATATTTTGATAAATTTGATATTATTTAGTATTAATATTAAATAATGAAATTTAACATTTTTTAAAACAGCGTTTTAGTTAAAACCGTGCTCGTGGTACGAGCCAAATGTTTAACGGATGTTGGGTTGGGACGTTACTATAGTAACGGCTGCGAAATTGGATTTAGCGGTCTGTATTGCGTCAGCGAATTATTTAATCGTGTGCGGATGCAAAATAGTTATTGTATATCAAGGCCACGAAATCAGTCTTTAGCATACCGAGAGCAAAATTGTTGCCGAAGTCACATGCGACCGAGGCAAGATAATCTTGAGGGCGTTAAAGGATTTAGCGGACAAGGTGTACAAAATGTTTTTTGTGCAACCGTAATAATAATTTACATTGCAAGACCGTTACTCAGAACTTTACGGGCGTGCGCGATACCGAATGAACGAGGGAAGCGAGTTGTTATCTGTGTGAGCACGTAAATTTCGGGTAACGGTTGAGTATTGTGCAATGTTTTATGATATACTGAATTGTAAATAATTTGAAAAAAATAAAATATTGGAACCTACAACACAATACATTCAAGTATTTGATCAAAATAGTCCTTAGAAACATATGGCGAAGCGAAATAATGAATAAATAAATCGGTATACATGTTGCTTTCGCGGTAAATTTTTTTACCACTAGAGACAGAGCCCTTTAGAATAAGACATTTATGATTCAGTATAACGTAAAAATATGTAATTACAAATTTTATTAATTTTAAGCACTTTCATTGTAAATAGAAAATTGACTTTCAAGGTGACTGTGAGATTGACATTAAATAAACAAAACATGTCAATTCCGAAGTGTCAAAGCGATTATTTACCCAATATCGCGGCCTGTATTGCGGCAGCGATATGCTTGTTTCGAGTCCGAGAAAAAAATTTGTAAACACCTGAGAAAAAAGTATCTTATTTCACTCATATAATTTGACGCACTCCGTGATATAAGGCAATAAGTACTTTTTACTCATATTGCATAAATAGTATATTGTGTTATTAAGAGTAAAAGTGATACTTTATGTGGCGACCATGGAAGTTTGTACGACGAGGGAAGCGAGTCGGACAATTGCATGCAAGGCACACAAAGACACTTTTATTCCGAATGACATAATTTTTTTTTTCAAACGCACTACTTTTCTTTTTATTCTATGTAGTTTCTATGGATATTTATTTATTTTATTTACCTTGTGAATCTAGTCACAAAAATGCCATTTCTACGACGATTGAAATTTTTTTTTCGTATAGGCTTAATTTAAGTCATTTATAAATTAATTATTAAACCTTACCATTGCATCCGTGTCCTTAGTAATGTCTTCTAGAAAATGATATGTAAAATTAAGTACATTTGTTGTACGATTAATTTTAAACATGTCATATGTAGCAATAAATATTGAATAGTTCTGATTAATTGCGTTAATACGTTCTACATTTATTCGATAATCGTCCTTAAAATATTATATTCATTAAAGTAACGTACACGTGAAATATTATATAAGCAATGAAACCAAGTAAACTTACAAGTGCTAAAATATTAGAATTCAAATAAGAAAGCGATATAAACAACGTAAAAAGATTCATTATAATATTTTATCCCATACAGTTAGAAAAAAAGTTTTAAAGAAATAGATAGAATTATTAATTTTTTGTTTTAATTTCTTCACAATTTTTTGTTTGTAACTGATACATACTTTTATATAACTATGTTTAAAAATTTAATGTGAATATTGATTTTCTTGTATATAACCTATCTGTGCTTCACTACTTTACAGATTAATTAAAAATTAGCAAAATAAAAAATACTACTAATTTTACACTTGTTTACATACAATAAAATTTAGCAATGCTCAAAAAATATAAACAGCATGTTCCAAATAAATAGAAGAATAGGAATTATTTTCAAATTAAAAATAGATTTAAAAAACAAAAAATTGGGTATCCTTGAAAAGTGAGATAAAATAATTATTAGTTGAATACTAAATAATTCTTATAATGTGGAACAATAAACTGTCATTTATGAAGTAATTTTATAGGTAAATGAGGATTTAATTGATATTTTATTATTAATTTTGTTAGAATACGAAATAATTACATGTTTTAAAAAATGTTTCATTAGGAAGATAATAATTAAAAAATAAACTTACGTAAAAGGAAATATTTTTTTTCTATTCTCATTTAAAAATAGTATATTAAAGAACGTGTTTTATAAGACATGTTTTTTTCGCACGCGTCAAAATTTGTAAAAAATGAGTTCTTTATACTATTTTTTATATTTTGCACCTTCTACAAACTAAAATATTTTAAAAAAACTGTTAATATTAAACTGAGTTGATTTAGGGAAATTTGTAAGTGAAATGTTGTAGTTGGTAACATTGAATTGACCACATTCAATTATTATTTGAAAGTTCATGTCATTTCAATATTTACGAACAAATTTAAGTGAATTTAGTGTAATCATGGAAGATGAAATCAATTGCACTCCGCCTGAGCTACGTAATATAGCTCAGACTACAGGAAATAATCTACTTCCTAAAAAACCGCGCGAGATTTATGAGAAAGAATTTGCAAATTTTGACACATGGTGTAAAGAAAATAATGTCAAAGGCGTAACAGAGAATGTTTTGATTGCTTATTTTGAAATGCAAAGTAAGACGAAAATATGTATTATTATTATTATTATTATTATTATTATTATTATTATATTCATTAAATAAAGTGATTAATTAAGTAAAAGAAATTTTGAGGTTATATTGAAATTTCTTATCTTCCAGCTTTGACGTTTGACAATTTATCCCTTTCAGCCCCAGTGTACAGGAAATTTTTATTTTTTCTTATATTTGAATTAAAACTTGCTTTAAAATTAATTAAAAATAATTTTCTATCGTTCAAAGGTTCAATCTACAAATTTTTAGTACTACTAGGTCCATCTATGTGGACTAATTCGAACATTATATTAACATTTACTTACTCAATTTGTGATTATATTTGTACATTTTCATGTAAATAATCTTCCCTAAATAAAAAATAATAATAATAACGACATTATATTATTAAAATGAATTGTCAATTAACTAAAAATAAATTAGGTAAAAATGGGTTAAAGAAACGTCATCTAGTACCAACCGTCTAAAACAAAAAATTGCGTATCGAAATGAAGGTCATTACGATTCTACAGTCTATATACAAAGTAGCCATTTGCGCTTTCTTTTGTCAACGCTAAATGTCACTTTGCCGCTCATGCGCGACAAAGTAGACAATATGCTCGCTGTTCGAATTTATAATTATTTAGTCAGGAATTAATGGCACCGTAGTTACACATTTACCACCTTCACAAGTCAATCTGGCATATAACTGCTCTGTCGGTATATTACAAAACCAAGCAAAATGCCGCACTGATTTGAAAATAAATTAGAGCATTCATTTACAAAAACGAAAGTATAAAATGCTTAGATTAGATTCAAGCAATAGCTCTAGAATTTTTGAAAATAACGATAACTTAAATATAACATAAATTGTGTGAACAGTTGTGCTGCCACCTGCAATAGTTTGGCGCAAACGCTCCCAATGGACATCCATTTTTTCACTACACTAGTCTAATATACTTGAAACAAATAAATTTTTGTTATGGTGAAAGATTCCATTGTGGCGACTGTAGAAAAAATGTGTGTGTGTGTGTGTGTGTGTGTGTGTGTGTGTGTGTGTGTGTGTGCGTGTCAAGCGCAAATGGACATTGTTGATTTCGAGATGTCCCATTTTGCGCTCTTAATACACAAATGGCTATTTTCTTCACAATCTGCAGAATGGATAGACAATTCTAGTCTACTGAACAGATATAATTTCATATCTACCTTATATATATATAAAATCCATTAATCTCAAATTACGTAATTAGTATAACCCAGGCAATTGTCTATTCATTTGTTAACGGTACTATAAACTCACATTTGACATGTCAATGTTGACTTTTGCATGGACATGATTTCAGTATACACGTGAAAATTTAATAATTTAATAACATTTAACTAACTAAATTATGTTGTAAGTATTGAAAAAGAACGTATAAAAATTGCAAAGCTTTTGACATTTATTTATTTTGAAAAGCGAAACAGTATACATCAAAATGCATAAGATTTAGAACCAGAACGCATAGATTAATGAAAATATGTAGTAGAAGATTGGCTATCTCCTTTATAAACCGTGATGACAAGTTTAAGCGGAATCTCTGAAAAGGTCAGAGAACTAAATTTGACAGCTTGGAGGTGGCGGGAAATATGAATATGAACATTATTTAAATCAAATAATTAATAAATTACAACAAATCTCAAACTACACAGTGGCAACTAATAAAATTAAACCACATACTACTCAAGAAACAAAAAAATTTGAATTATTAATATAAAAGAACTAATTTTATTTCAAAAAATCTGATGTAGCCAACACATTACCTTCCGTCAGTTATATGAGGCATTTACAAAAATTCAACCGGTGAACTGTTACCGGTAAACAGCTGTTTATCAGGTTATAGCTACCGGAATCGATATTTTAAGAACGCAAGTGGTAAACAGGGTAGATCCATAACCTATAAAAAAATTGAATATTTGAAACAGGTTAGAAATTTTATATAGTTAACAAACTTTTAACGCGCGCGCTTCGTTTTGCATCACTACCTTTTTTTGAGATTAGATCTTTCATGAATCCGGTAGATCGATCTGGTAGATATTGTACAATTTTCGAACACGGTTAATTTTTACCACTCGTGTTTTCGAACACAGTCAGTAGATGCGGTATCTACCGGTCGAATTTTCGTAAATGCCTATGTATTTTCTATAAAATCCATACAGAAAGTTCCTTGCAAAAGATTCTAAATTTCTTGTATGTACATTACCTTTCGACAGTTGTATGTACTTTATACAAATTCCATACAGAAAGTTTTAAGCAAAAGATCCTATATTTCCAGAAAAATTATAACAAACATACTGCCAACTACACTTGAAATTGACATCTTTCAATCAGAATTTTCTTAATATATAGGTAGTAGCTGTTTCTAGCATAGCTAGCTAATTTATGAAATGTAATTTCTTTATAATTTTATAACTCTATATCCATTTAATATGAAGTATAAAATACAGACAAATCGTATAGAGATAACAATGTTCTTTAATATTTATAATAACATTAAATGAGAAAAGATGATATTTAATATTGTTTTTTCAAGAAAAACTGTTAAATCTTCAAATGAGAGTACTTCTGGTTGACCAATTATAACCAAAATCTATTCAGCTCTTCATATGGATGCAACGAAAAGGATACGAAAGAATTATAATTTTTGGAATTGTAGTATTAGAGTTATCGTAGACGAAAATTTTGTTACACACACACACACACACACACACTCACACACACACACACACACACACACACATACACACACACACGCAGGCATCATCGTAAAAATAGTAAAATCGTATTCAAGGGACCTTAAAACGTTCTTATTCATTAAAAACGCACCACCGAATTTTTTGACCAAAGACAATACCTTATTGCTTTAAATGTCAGCCAGAAATGCACTGCTTCTTTGACTTAGTCATCGATATTTGTCCACTTTTTAACATATCTACCCTGCTTTATAATCCTTTTTTTATTAAAATTGACAACACCGTACTATTCCAACATTCTTTGATGAATGAGGTTTCACGTCCTTTCGTCAAAAAACGGGATATCTTGCTGCCCTCCTACTGTGCAAACATTTAGGAGCACCGCGATATACATTCTTCTGGACAACTTGCATACACCTTTTCTTCTACTGGGCACTGTTAACTTCTGCAAGAATATCCTTTTACTAAGTAAAAGTTACAAATATTTCTAGTGAATATGAATAATTTGTTATTTTTTCAACAACCTCGGATAATAATGCTAATATGAAAGACAATATACTTACCGAAAGCAGAGCTGGGCAATACTTGCAAGAAAAGTACTTTATTAGGCTTGCAAGTACTTTCTATATATATATATATATATATATATATATATATATATATATATATATATATATATATATATATATATATATATACAGTGTGTAAATGAAATAAGTGCATTAAATTTAACCAGTAATATAACTCGTCGAGAGCAACAATATTTCTTAAAAACTTTTTCTCGAAATCGCATATTTTTTTATCATTTTTACCACCCCATAAATTGACGAGTCGTTCCAAATATTTTTGTGATAATTGAATGCAGTAGCAATAGCTATGAAAAATTTTGTTTTAGCAATTGACAGTCCTGTCAATTGTTCCAATTAAATTTTGATATTAGTACTAAACTTGTTTATAAGGTAAAATTCTGTCAAAATGCGAGTACACAGACATTGTAATTACTTACCTATGGTTTATTTATTTTTTTACTCGTATCTGTACTACATTTTACTTGACATCACGGTTGACATAAAGACAGTGTCATGGAGTTGCCAACACATTTACACGGAGCGTTTCCAAATCATCACCAAATCATTCTGTTCTTAATATTCGCACATTTGTTAATCTTGTACATCTTTATCACAGCATAATACGGAGTGTCACATATGACAATTTTTAAAAAAGCAACAGTTATATCCATAACATGTGCAAAAAGTTGTATGTTTTCAGCACATAACAGACTTCAATTTTGGGAATGGCTCATATGTTCATTAATGAGACTGAATTTACTTGGTAAGGTGTATTTATTATGCACTATACACATCTCGACAGACGAAAATGCTGTAAAAATTTTCATTAAAAAATGTTTGGCCAGGAACAATAAATGGACGACTATTATTGGTACTCATGTACCTCTTTTAAATGGACAAAAGTTTGTACTAACATTTTTTGAATAACGTATTTAAACTATTATGTTTTGTCGACGATAAATAATCATCTCATAACCTAACAACTATGCTTTTGCTCTTCCTCGTCCCTCCTTGTCTTCCCCTATTCACACTATTCATAGGTGATTAAAAACCCTGGTTTAATACACAACTTTATAATTTTGTTATCCAAAATTTAAATTTCTTTATTTTAAAAACTGTACTATTACGTATTAATTAATAATAATGTTATTTCCCTTGATTCGTTTATTAATTACTGTGACTGTAAGTGTAACCGATAACCGACAATTTTTGAGCTGTTTGTATCCGACTTGAATACGGCAGCATTTGTTTTCCATGAGCGAGTAACGAAATACGCAGCAAATCTTTAAAGAATTTTAACTCAAAATCTAAAAGACTTAGAAAAAAAAAGTTATTAAGAAATATTGTTCCTCTCATCGAGGTACATTACTGGTTAAATTTAATGCACACTTATTTCATTTACACCCTATATATATATATATATATATATATATATATATATATATATATATATATATATATATTTGAACTTGACAAAGTAAGCCTATTCACATGTACAGGGTGTAAATCGAAAAGTGGAACATAGGCGTTTAATATGAGAAATCAGTTTTTCTTTGCGCAAACGTTACCTAATTATTTTATGCAAAAATACTTCAAACAAAAGTTATGGAGATAAATTCTGCATCTAATTAATGTGAAATTATTATTTTAACTCTTCATATAAACGTAAAAATTAATTATAAAGTTACAGTTTTTATGAGTTCAAAACTTCCATGGTTTTATGACAAAAAATAAAGAAATGCGTAATTATTAACTGCCAATTTGAACTAAATTTAATTTACAATAGTATATTAACACACAACACAAAAAGTTAAATTGTTTTAGTTCTAATTGACATATAAAAACAACGCATTTATTTATTCTTTTACATAAATCCATGGATGCCTAGAGTAAAACCTCATGAAAACTATAATTTTATAATTAATTTCTACATTTCTATAAACAGCTAAAATAATCGTTTTACATGACTTAGATGCAGAATTCAAATCTCTATAACTTTTATTTAAAGTATTTTTACATAAAATAATTAGGTAACGTTTGCGCAAAGAAAAACTGATTTCCCATGTTAAACGCCTGTGTTCCACTTTTCGATTTACACCCTCTACTTAGTACTTAATACTTGGAAAAAGTACAATGAAAAGTACTTGAAGTATTTTAAATGTACTTGAAGTATTTTAAATGTACTTGCATTACTTTAAATGTTCTTGAATTACTTTAAATGTACATGAAGTTCGATGAATAATTTAAAAGTTAACAATGTTATGAGAATTGTTCGTCTGCCAGTGTTTTTTTCAGTGGTGTGGTGTTAATCCTGTAGTACATAATCATGTGAATTTCATTAATATATATATATATATATATAAATTCAGCGATAATATGAAAGTAAAGATATATTTGCAATTTTTTTGTCATAAATAAATTAATTCTAATCTGCATATACATATATTTGTATTACCTAACTACAGTGCTGGGACTTTGTCGTATCGCCTGGCGAATGCATGACGTAAAAATGAACAGTGTTATCCTTTAGATTTGGAAATAATTTCCGAGTATATAAAAAGAGTGTAAAAGATTTGTACTCTATCTGTGTTAACTTATAGGCGAATTCTGGCGAGGGAAACAAACGAGTGTTTGTGGGAAACATAGAATAACCGAATTCTGGCGACGAACTCATGACGTCATGAGCCAGTAATCCGTCGGATTCTATGGATGCAGCTAGCAAGCAACTTCCATAGGTCTGTCTTTTTCTTTTTATAGATCCCTCTCTCTCAAGCAGATGTTTATATTTGTTTTGTGCATAAAATGGGTTAGGTGAAAATGAATATTGAAAGGACTGATACTAAATCAAAAATTAATTCTTCGTTGTAATTTTGTATGCTATTATGTTTTTCTTTGTTTAAAATAACTACTTGATACAGCATTAATAAATTGTCTCCCACGATTCATTTTATTTTAAATGCTGTCATATATAAACTCTTCATCATCAGAAGATAATACATCAAAAAATAATACCAGAACAGAAGTTATCGAATCCATAACTTATAAATTTTCACTTGTTATTAACCTTACTACTGTCACTCACTTGGTGGATGGAATCAAAACATGGAATTATTCATTCTGGCGTAACGATGGAATCATGACGTATGCACGGATTCATGACGTCATTGTTTGGAAACAAATTCACGGATTCATGGATTTGTGTTCGTCGCCAGAATTTGCTTTATACAGTGGTTGAAAGAAAGGTGCAGTATGATCTTATTGCTTGATTGGCTATCATCGGGGTATTATCCAATCAAAGAACAAGATCTAACTGCATCTATCTTCCCACCACAGTATAGTTAAAACGGGTAGAGTATAATAATATTTAAATGTAAACTCGATCTGTTTTAACCAAAGAGGTAGGAATAAATATGGAGGGAGTATTTGCAATCGCTAATGAAACATCTTCCCCCTCTTCAATGTGTATCTATGGGTGTAACTTTAGTTGTTTACAAGTTTGTTGCTGTCAACTCTTCAACTACTGTATGTAAGTTTTCTTACAATAATATTAAATTCTTCATTTAACATAGGTAATTATTTGCAGATTTTTTGTAACAATGGTGTATTATTGTCTTGTGGGGTGCTCCAATAACTCAGGGGCAAAGACAGCACTCCAGATAGAAAAAGAAATGAACGTTTTTAAAGAGCAATAATTTTTAACAATTTATATTATTTTATCTTGTATGTATCTCATATATTATGTAAAAATACATAATTTACAAAATCTAATACATTGAATGTATTAAAACAAAAAACCAATTGTAATTTCTTAGCCACATCCTAGCCTCGATTTATTAATTTAAATAAATATTGTAAAAAATAACCGCATCGATCACAGGTAAGTGGAATTTAAATTATTTATAATTTTTTTATATTCTAATTTCTTCTAATTTATCGATATTACAAGAAATAAAACATTTCAATATCAAATATTTAATTTTAAATTTTCCGCGCGAATCCCCACATCAGTGTATTAGAAGGAGGAGCTACAGTACCTGCGTCCGTCTCCGCAATGCTTCACTCTCCTTGCCCATGTGGTTCAAGTTTATGTTCTCTCTATATTTATTCCTACCCCCTAATTCCATGGTTTTAACTATGTAGTGGTGCGAAGATGGGAGCAGTTTGATTTTGTTTTCTTATCGGAGTATTATCCAATCAAACAATTGTAATATTCTTGGGTTATATATATAATAGAATATCTTGATTGATCATAAATAAGATAAAACAGCAAGAGTTCAGTTTTCACTGTTCTTCCACTCTGCTACTACAAAGTAATACAAAATTATAATAATGTTAATAATAATTACAATATTGACAGCACTGTATTAATAATATAGCATAGGTATTTAAATACATAGTCATATTAAACAAATAATATTTTAAATAATATTAATTATAAATACATATATTATGTTTAACAATTTTGAGGTTAAGAGGATATTATGTTTGAAAATTATTATTATTATTTTTACAATCATCAAAATACTCTTGAAGTAAATAGTATTCTTTAAGAACTAATATTTGTTTTATTGTAGCAAGTGCCCGCCTTATTGGGAGAATTTGTATATATTCGGGTAGACAATTGTAAACTTTAATACTCATATAATACGCACCATTTTCATATGAGGCCGTTTTATGATATGGTATTTGTATAAGTTTATTATTCTCTCTATTTGAATATTTGGAGCATATAAAAGTAAAAGAATTTGTTATTAAAAACATTTTTAAAAGTTCAAATAAGTATAAAGATGGAACTGTTAATAAGTTTAATTCTTTAAATTTACCCCGACGCGAATCTCTTGGTCCTAATTTATGTATAGTTCTAAGTGCACGTTTTTGAACAATGAAAATTTCATTTAATCTTGAAGATGCTCCTCATATAATAATTCCATAATTAATTAATGAGTACATGTAGCTATAATAAGGCAGTGATATCTAATTTATCTGCAAGAATTCTTATGCAGTAACAAGCTATATTTAATTTAGGTAGTAAGTTATCTATGTGACTGCTGCCCTTTAAATTATGATCAAGATGTATCCCTAGACATTTTATATTAGAACAAATATTGACTTGTCTACCTATCAAGTTAGCATCTACTTTATTTGCAGCGTTTTAAGTAGAATTGTATTACACTTGTTTTTCTAAGATTTATAGCTGGGTCATTATTGTCACACCATCGGTCTATATTTGAGAGGGTCTTATCGATTATGCTCCGCACATTTGAGGACTCTGTTTTAGGGCAACTTATTAGAAAATATGCATCATCAGCATATATTATGGTTTCTCGAGTTTGTACACAGTGCGGCATGTCATTAGTATAAATTAAGAATAATAGTGGCCCTAGAACAGACCCTTGTGGCACTCCAAATCGTATAATTCCCCATTCGGAGTAATATTGTTTGTAAACATTGTTACATGCAGTTGCCATTTTGGCCGCCTGCTGTCTATCACTCAGGTAGGATTGAAGAAGAGTACGAGGAACTCCGCGAATACCGCAGTGCTCGAGTTTTTGTAGTAAAACGTTGTGGTTGACATTGTCAAAGGCTTTAGACAGATCACTTGATATGCTGTAAACACAATTACTGTTATTGTCAAGTTCACTGAGAATCCCTTGCACAAGAGTAATAACTGCAGTAATAGTGGATTTATTTTTAACAAAACCGTGTTGACACTTTGTTATTATATTGTTTTTATTTAGATGTTTAGTAAGTCTATTATATATTAGTTTTTCTAAGATTTTAAAAAAAACACACATCATAGATATAGGCCTGTAGTTCTGCACAAGAGCACGATCACCATATTTGAATACCGGGGTAACTATAGAGTTTTTAAAGTAAGTTGGAAATGTTCCAGTCGCGAATGAATTGTTGAAGATAGCACTGAGTGGTTCAGAGATATTAAACGCACACTTTTTTACAAGTAAGGAAGGCACGCTGTCTATACCCGTAGAAAGACTATTTTTTAAACTTCTTATTACATTTTCAACTTCAATTTTTGTAGTGGGATAGAAAAAAATTGTGGATGAGCAAGATGGAGTTGCAAAGTTGTATTGATGATATGGACTGTCATTACCCATTGAAAGGAAGTAAGCATTAAAGTTGTTTGTCCATTCATCTACGTTGTCCTCAAAAGTGGAAGAATTGGGAGAAGTATTGGTTTCTTTTCTTACTATATCCCAAATTGTTTTTATTTTATTGTTTGATGAATTTATTGTATTAGTAATTTGCTTTCTTTTGGCTTCCTTAATAACTCTGGTTAATATTTTACAATAATTTTTGTAGTGGGACAACATTTCACGTGAATAATTATTTTCAAACGTTCATTAAGTTTCATTTTTGTTCTGCAGGATTTAATAATACCCTTAGCTATCCAACTTGGGTTTTTATTTTGCATTATTTTGACTTTCTTTAAAGGAAAAAACTGTGTTGAAATATCTATTAAATGTAGCATAAAATTCGTGTACTAGTTCATTTGTATTCATATTCTCATTCATAGTATCCCAAGTTTCATTTGACAGTAGATTGTTAAATTCAGTAATATTTCTTTCTGAAAATTGTCTCTTGTAAACATGTGGTGTGTTTGTTGTTAATGAATAGATTTAAGTACTGAGAAATTATTGCACGATGGTCTGAGAATCCGGGGTTTACAACTTCGTGAAGACTATCTATATTGTTGGACGTAATAATATTGTCGATTCCAGTTGCTAAATTTTGAGTAATTCTAGTTGGTTCATTTAAGTTGAGAATCAGATTAAATGAATTTAGAAGAGCTGTTAACTGTGTTTTCTTACTGCAATTATTAAGAATATTAATATTTAAATCTGCAGAAATAATAATATGATTTCCACAATGGTGGATTTTGTCTAAAAGTAATTCCAGATTGTTTAGATAAATTGTGAAGTCTGAATGAGGAGTTCTATAAAGAGCTATTATATATATATATATATATATATATATATATATATATATATATATATATATATTATTACACTTTCCTCCACATTTGAGTTGTATTATGGAGAATTCAAAATGTTTTTCTTTTATCAAGTCTGTTATGTTTTTTGCAGCCATGTTATTCTGAATTAGTATACACGTGCCCCCATGTTCAATTTTAGATCTACAGAAAACGGAAATTACTTTATAATTTGGTATAGTGTGAAATTAAATTTCATCTTCTTTGAACCAGTGTTCAGTTAGACATATAACATGGGGTCGATCATTGAATTGCTGAATAATGATTTCAAGTGCTAATAATTTATTTCGCATGCTTTGGATGTTTTGGTAATAGACATTTAGATTATTTCTTTGCACTGTTTTTTCGAAAACATAACGACTGGGTTGTTTATCAGGAAGGGATCATGTGGAATTGCTTCTATTTGGGGTGAGACTGTGAACATCAGCTTGTACCCTTAATTGATGTTTAGGTTTTTCTATGGATTCTAAAACTGTATTATTTGTAATTTCATCATCAGTGTTCTCATTCAATAATGTTTCATTAATATTAAAGTTTTCGACTTTGTGACCAGTTCTTAGATTATTAATCGAATGGTATTCACCATCAATCTTTAACCCATATTTATATTTTTGAACTTTATGTTGTTTCTTTATGGCCTCAGCCTTGTATTTATATAAATTTTGTTGCAGTTCTAATTATTCTTTTGTATAGTCTATAGTATATATATATATACAGGGTGTTAATTAAAAAGCGGGTCATAGGCGTTTAACATGGGAAATCAGTTTTTTCTTGCGCAAAAGTTCCCAATTAATCTTAGACAAAAGTGTTTCAAATAAAAGTTGTAGATAATTAAATTATACACCAGCATCACTAAACACATTTTATTTTGCATGTTTAGTAACCTGTAAAATCCAAATTGAAATTCTATAAATATTGCTCATTTGTAGTGATAGCCATGGAATTTAAACAAAATTACAAAGAAATGCATATCGTTTGAATTGTCAGAAATTCTTTTTTCAAATAAAAATTACTAATAATTATATTCTATCGTAAGTCCTTAAAAATATTTTGTTTTTATGATCTACATCTACATTATTGCTTAGATTTTATTTATTTTTATTTTGTAACATGCAAAATCGAAATTCTGACAATTCAAACGATATGCATTTCTTTGTAATTTTGCTTAAATTTCATGGCTATCACTACAAATGAGCAATATTTATAAAATTTTAGAAAAGTTAGATTTTACATGTTACTAAACATCCAAAACAAAATCTGTTCAGTGATGCTGGTGTAGAATTTAATTCTCCACAACATTTATTTGAAACATTTTTGTTCAAAATTAAATGGGAAGTTTTGCGCAAGGAAAAACTGATTTCCTATGTTAAATGCCTATGGCCCGCTTTTTAATTAACACCCTTTATATATATATATATATATATATATATATATATATATATATATACAAGGTGTAAATGAAATAAGTGCATTAAATTTAACCAGTCATATAACTCATCGAGAGCAACAATATTTCTTAATAACTTTTTCTCGAAATCGCATATTTTTTGAGCATTTTTACCACCCCGTAAATTGACGAGTCGTTCCAAATATTTTTGTGGTAATTGAATGCAGTAGCAATAGCTATGATAAATTTTGTTTTAGCACTTAACAGTCCTGTCAATTGTTGCAATTAAATTTTGACATTCTGTCAAAATGCGAGAACACAGACATTGTAATTACTTACCTATGGTTTATTTATTTATTTTTTTACTCGTATCTTTACTACATTTTACTTGACATCACGGTTGACATAAAGACAGTGTCATGGAGTTGCCAACGCATTTACACGGAGTCATTCTGTTCTTAATATTCGCACATTTGTTAGTCTTGTACATCTTTATCACATCACAATACGGAGTGTCACATATGACAATTTTTAACAGTTATATCTATAACATGTGCAAAAAGTTCTAGGTTTTCAGCACATAACAGACTTCAATTTTGGGAATGGCTCATAATGTTCATTAATGAGACTGAATTTACATGACAAGGTGTATTTATTATGCACAATACACATCTCGACAGACGAAAATGCTGTAAAAATTTTCATTAAAAAATGTTTGGGGAACAATAAATGGACGACTAATTATTGGTACTCATGTACCTCTTTTAAATGGACAAAAGTTTGTACTTACATTTTTTGAATAACGTATTTAAACTATTATGATTTGTCGACGATAAATAATCATCTCAAAACCTAATAACTATGCTTTTGCTCTTCCTCGCGTTACCTCGCCCCTCCTTGTCTTCCTCTATTCACACTATTTACAGGTGATTAAAAGCCTGCCTTAATACACAACTTTATAATTTTGATATCCAAAATTTAAATATAGTTATTTTAAAAATTGTATTATTACGTATTAATTAATAATAATGTTATTTCCCTTGATTCGTTTATTAATTACTGTGACTGTACGTGTAACCGATAACCGACAATTTTTGAGCTGTTTGTATCCTACTTGAATACGGTAGCAGCCATTTGTTCTCCATGGACGGGTAACGAAATATGCAGCAAATCTTTAAAGAATTGTAACTTAAAATCTAAAAGACAGAAAAAAAAGTTATTAAGAAATATTGTTGCTCCTATCGAGTTACATTACTGGTTAAATTTAATGCACTTATTTCATTTACACCCTGTATATATATATACAACCGACGTACTGATCAAAAAATTCGCAAAATTAAGGGTGGTTTACTCAAAGTGGTTATTTTTAGGACCACTGGAGTAGCGTACTTTATTGAAAAAAGTGTTAAATGAAATTAATTATCAAAGTAACATTACGTAATGTTCGTTCAATTTAGAGATAATAATAGTTTTGAATACACAATAATTTCAAATATCAATGCATTTTATGTAATTTTAAGATAATTTTCTAAATTACTAAACACATACCAGATGACTCTAAGTACAATAATTAAAAATCATTCATTGCTACACATATTGCAGCACGTTGAACAAACGATGCAGTGCAAGTTTGACACGAATTTTGTTGCCTTATTGTTTCCGCGGAATTTTCGATCCGCTGCTTAAGTTCTTTTACGTTTTCCGGTGAATTTTGGTTGTCGTAGATAAGTGACTTAAAATGGCCCCAAAAATCCAGCGAATTTAGATCAAGAGATCTAGCAGGCCAGGCTACAGGACTACAGCGACCAACCTACATGTCCTGAAAAACTTGATTCAACTGTGGGAGTATATTTTGCAAAAATAATAAACAATTATCACCAGTCATCCTACTTGGTAGAACGTACGGCCCAAGTAACATCCCATTTACAATACCTGCCCAAATATTTATTGAAAAGCGATGCTGGAAACTACTTCGTATAACAACATGTGGATTGGATTATGATATCTCTCTATCGTAAAAGGCGAAATTAGGGTTTTGAGCATGTTATAAAAACCAATCGCAAAATTCGAAAATAATGGTCAGGTTCTGCTAGCCCGTGAACTCGTTGAAAATGAAATGGGTGGTAGTTGTAATCTCTCACAATTTGCCATACTGAATAACGAGATACTCCTCCTAACTGTATATATTATTCTCCGGGTGCTAACGGTTGGTTCAGCTCCTACAGCATCTAAGACAGCATTTTCAATATTAATGCGTTGTCGTTTGTGGCCACCGCCTCTCCCTCTCCCACAATGTTATCTACTCATCAACTGGTTTCACATACTTCCCAAGCTACATACATGTTACAATTAACTTCAGTTGGCAGTATTGCCAATATCTCTAAGTTATAATAAATATATGAGATCTTTTTTTACAAGTTACAAAATTTATTTTCTCTAACACTACTATGGAATTTATACATTCTGTAACTGAAAACTGTTACAAAATGAGGACATTCTGTCATACTGTTACGTTATAATATTCCGTAATAAGCATTCACAGACCACTAGTTTTTCAATTCAACCATTTAAAATGTTTGGGAAAACGCAATTGTTTTCAAAATCAAGCCGGCTTTGCTCGGCGCTTTGTTTGCTTGATTTTGTCACTTCAACTGCCTTAACTGTCAAATTATAAAAGATATGATTTTGAAGCTTTTACATGGTAAGTTAAACAAAAATTATTACTTTTATAACATGCCAATAATATTTTATTCTTTTTTGGAAAAATGTCAAGTGATAAGCATAGTATATTTTTTAAATAGTGTTAGAGAAAGTATAGTCTAAAACTCGTATGGAATAGTATTTCCGCCACACGCGAAACCGTAGACCTCGCCTACGGCTCAGCCTACAAACTTTTCGCTCGCGTGGATATTATCTATTCCATACTAGTTATAGAATATACCAATCTGTACCTTGTTCGATTTAAGCCATTCAGAATTTTAGCGAATAGGCCATAGCAGTGGCGGCGCTAGGCTCTGAAATCTAGGGGGGCCAGTAGGGACCAAGAAAAAATTAGAGGTGCATATATTTTTTATCATTTTAATAATAAATAACAATGTTGTCAATATTAAATTTATTTCGTACCAAACAAATATAAATATAATATAGAGTAGAATCTCTTACAACACCCCAACTAAATTTACGACTCACATCAGTCTATTACAACAAGTCAAAAATCTCAAATATAACACGTGAAATAACACAAAATCGGCGCTTCTTACTGTAACGTGCTATAATACAGTCGAGCGTCTCCTACTGCACGAATCTTTTACAACACGAAACGAGTTAGCACGTGCTGTGGGAGATTCTACTGTATAAATAAAAAACAAAAACAAGCATGTTCTTTAAAAATAAAACAAAAAATGTTCTCTAATAAAATTAAAAGAAAGTATGATAAATTCAAAACACAGCAGTGATTTAGTTATACTAATTTAATCCTTCGGTTTTTATTTAAACTTGCGAATTTCTCTACAACTTCATTAAGGTCTATTAATTTTGATGTCTTTTTCTACACTTGATATGCTAATGTTGTTTAATCTTTCATTTGTCATTCTTGTCTTAAATAACTTTTAATTCTTTTTAAAGAGGAAAATGATCTTTCACAAGAAGTTGTTGATATAGGGCATTAAAATACAAATTTTTACTAAATTATAAATGCGTTCAAATGCTTGCTTATATTGTTCAACGAATGGCAGAAACTCCATGAGTGATTTAATATTTTTATTTTCCTCCCTACAGAAAAGTTTCTTAACTAGCGTTATTTCGGAGTCTAAACAATCACAACTTATGTCATAATGTTCTGTTAATTTAGTTAAATGAATTTTATTGAGGAATAAATCATCTGTGCGGTCAAAAGCTTGTAATGATTTTAAAATAGTATCATTTTTTGTAAATCTTTCTTTTAATTCAATTATAATTTTATCTAGCATAAGGATGTATAACTTAAGTTTGACAGCATTTTTCACATTTTTTACTTCTATGTCTACAGAATCATCTATTTCACAATCTACTATAAACTCTTGTAACCTTTTTGGAATAGATTTCATTCTTTTTGGTTTGTCAAAAAGTCTGTTTTATCTAAACCAAGAGACAAAAAAATATTATTTGCAGATTTCCATATGGAATTCCATTCATTATCATTGTTTCGGAAGTTTTGAAATTCATTAATTGTTTCTTGAACTAAATTTAAACCTTTTACATAATTCATTTCAGGGGATTGGAGATAATTAGATACAGTTGTAACTAATTTTATATTTTTTATAAAAATAAGCAGTAAAACAATAAATTCTTTATCAATTTGTAAAAGTAAACATTTTACTTCACATCTTCTATCCTTTTTTACATCAGTTTTAGAAATAAGATTGTTTAATGTTACAAAAATAGATTCAATTGTTTCTAAAACCGTCTCGCATGCTCTGAACTGAACAGTCTATCGCGTATCACATATCCTTTTTAATTCTCGGGCCTGTTTTATAGGATAAATTTGTTTTTGCGTATTTAAAAATAGAGGATGAATTGTAGAGTTTGACATAAATGTATATAATTTTTCAAGATTAGAAAAAAAATAGCCGACTTTTTCAAATGTTTGCAACAATCAACAACAACTAAATTTAATTTATGGTTTAAACAATGAATATATACTGCTTTCGGAACAATACTTTTAACATGATTTTGCACGCCACCTAAATGACCACTCATTACAGCAGCACCATCGTATCCTTATGCTATACAATTGCTTAATGAAATATTATTTTCATCTAATATTGTTTTTATATAATTTGCAAAACTAGCAGCATCTAGCATACCGTTTGCACTTTTAAACCCTAAAAACCTCTCCTGAATTGCATTTTGATGCAAGTATCAGACTATAACAGTTATTTGTTCATCTTTACTCAAGTCTTTTGTTTCGTCAGACATTATTGCAAAAAAATTTGATTCCTTTACATCGTCTGAATTTTTTTTACATACAATGGTCGCCATAATAGGTATTAATAAATTTTGGATATCATGATGTAGGTATTTAGCATTCTTTGAACTATCCTGTAACTTTTTTTGTACAATGGTGTCATGTTTACTTATCAATAACATTAATTCTCTTAAATTACCTTTATTTAAACTTAACACACTTTCATCATGACCACGTTGAGCAATATCTTGCGTACATGTAAATAATAAACACTCGCATAAAGTTTTGATGTAGTGTCTGTTTACTTTAATTTCATTTTGGTATTGATCATTCACCATTTGTTCAATATTTCTTTTCTGTTTCTTTAATTTCATATAATTTACATATTTTATAACACATTTTATGTTGTTCAGATTTATTATGGTTTACTAGTCCTTTACTTGAATCAATTACATTCTTCCAGTTGCGAAACCCTTCATTCACAAAAATGTTTGCTTGATTTACACCATGGAAAAATCGGCAGTGTAAACAAAAAAACACTGTCTTTTAAAACACTATACTCCAACCATGTAAATTTTTTAAACCACGTTGATTTAAAGCTTCTCATTTTTTCACCTTGTCTAACTTTTGGATACTGCGATAGTATCGGCTGACGTGGTCCTTCTTCAGGAGTCTGTGAAAAGTCGCTAGGTCCAGAAATAGTAAGAATTGTTTGTTCTGGTTCAGATCTCACTGTTGGGGTATGTACGCCAGTTTCATTATCATCACTTATATCATCCTCACTAGTTTTATTTTCACAAGAACTAGACTCACTATCACTTTCTTCAGTAGCATTTAAGTTACAAGATGTCACCATTTCATTCGTTTTTAATATATTTTCTAAATTACTGCTTGTACTTCCGATACTGGTCGAAGGCAGGAAAGTATCAGTTTTTATTTTTCTTTTATCTGAGTATGACAAAAAATAATTTTTAATATTATTTGTGCGCTTCATATTTATTTTTACTTTACTCTTTGACCACAAAATAACGAATGAGCATTGAGATTTTCATCACTCGTATAAATACCAAAATTTGTAAAACATGTTTGAACTTGCTAAACTATGCACGTGGAAGAGTAAGTAAACTATAGAACAATCTTAACAAGTAATTAGAAGTTCATTGCGTCACTATCGGACTCGCACAATTAATTTGACAAGTTTGGACAAGTTCGGCAGCGCGTTTATTATAACACCAATCAATAATAATCATGGTTAAATGCAGATAGAGATTTTTAAATACATGTGCATTGATGCAAAAAAAATTATGCTGTATAACAATGTTTTTTTTGTGTTTCTTTCAGTGTTTCTGTCTTTTTTAAATGTTAAGATGTTGAAAGCAATATTACTAGCAATTTTTTTTAGATTGACACTAGAAGTCGGGGGGGGGGGCAACCAGGGGGCTACTGAAAATTTTAGTGCCCCCCTGGACCCCCTCTATCGCCGCCACTGGGCCATAGTTTTGAACTCTTTGATTGGCTGGAATTGGAAACAAAAGTTATGTTTACTCTATTATTTCAGCTATTTAAAGCTTAAATGGAACAGGGTATACAATTTTTTTACAGAATTCTGTGCTCTTAATACACATATAGCTATTGTATATTTTGAATTGTGTGTTATTCACCTATACGCACGTACAAAGTTATTTTAGTTTTCCGCGGTATTGCCAAGTAATACACGTATTGCTTTATAAAGACGTATTGAAATAATTTTAACTGTAAAAATTTAAAAAAAAATTTTCTGTACAACTATAACTATACTCTATGTTCCCATAATTTTTTTTTTTCAAATATAAGTATACAGGTTGTTCTATAAAGCGAATCAAATTTACTCAATTTCGAATGACTATAACTCGTCATTTTGTAATGGAACACTCTATATTTTATTATTCAATTGTGTTTCATTTTGTATTAGCCTGATATGTTATTAAGGTTATCCTATACCTAAAACCAATATTTTAGGAGTTTTTCACCATTTCTCTCTAAAATCTAGAATACTATGGAAATTGTGTTTTTAATACGAAACAATTGCAGTAATGGACAGTAGTTTGCATTAGCCAATAAATAAAAGTTTTTTTTATTAATATCAGTGCGATTAGGTAATAATTTATTCATATAAATCTTTCGTAAAAAGAATTGAACTAGTTCAAAAATACGTTCACAGCACAACTTAACTTTTACTTAAATCATGACTGAAAAACTGGGCATTAGAATCGTTTGATTTCGGGTAGACTTTCTTGTAAAGTCTTCTCTCGAAAAGCGGAGCAGGCGTGTTAATTGCAAACAAAAATATATGTCCCTATCTAAAATAAAAAAGGCTCTAAATTTTAAAAAACTTAGGGCCTATTTTTTCGTTTTTTACATAAGTACAATAGAAATTGTTAACCGATTTAACCTTCATTATAGTTCTTATAGTCTTGCAAATAGCAGGCGAAACCCATTTAAAATGAACACTGTATTGGATATTAAATCAATAAACTAATCTTTTTTGATAATGGGGTGTATTCTGTAAGGAAACTGTTACATTTAAACAGTATGTTAAAAATAAAGTTGTTGTTAAAATATATTTTCTATTGTATAAATATAAATTATGTTAAAATTTTAACACAAGTGTTAAAATTAGGTGTTAAAACTGTATATTTTAACGTCATTCAAATCGATGCCTTTAAAATTTTAACATCTATTTATACAATAAAATTATAACAGCATTTGAATATGTTGCACTTGTAGTTAATGAAAATATAATAGAAAGCGAAAGAATATTACCGTAGATGATAAAAAATATCTAGGTGATATTTAATACAATATACAACTATTTTACGAAATATTTTATTTAATAACGGTCACCCGTTCCATTGTATGCCTTTGTTTATCAAAGCTTGATGCCAGTAGGAATATTTAATTAACATAATTCGAGAAAGATTCACAACTGAACCTTTGAATTGTATACCGAGAGCACAATTTAGATGTCTTGTTAAACAATTTTGTATTATAATGTAGGTATTAAATGCAGTTAAAATTGCTTACTCCTTTGCTGTTCGTCACACCATAACGCAGCGTAACATTTTGGATCGCCAATTCTGAGGATCAAGAAGAAAAAATTTTACATACCTAATTATAATTTATCACAATACTATATAATTCATTTTTCATATGGAACATAAAAATGAGACATGATTATGCAGCAGATTTTTATTTATTCTCCGAAGCATTATTTCCATTAATTCACCTAAAATTTGAAAGTGACAGATTACATAAATTTATTGGAATTATGGTTACTAACTACATTACTTTAGCGAAGACGTGCCTTTTTTCTGTCATTGATCATTTCAGTCTGGTGTTTAACATTCAGGTTAAAATTTATAATTTTAACAGCAGTGTCAAATCTTCGAGTACAGAATATCAAAAAATGAATTTATTATTAACATTCATGTTAAAATATAATTTTTTAAAAGGCATGTTAAAATTAGCATTTTTTTACAGAACATACCCCAATATATTATATTCCTTTATTTACTAATCTGACATTCGAACGTTGAATGTTACAAATTGGGATAAATACAAAATGAAATTGCATTTAATTTTGAAAGAAAAAATAAAATTGTAAACAAATTTAAAATTTAATCCTGCAGTGGATTTTCGGTTAGTATAGTGTGGATCCAACCAGTGAAAAAACTAATCCGAGTAAAAACTCCAAATTGTTTACTGTCGCATCTACTGTTGTCCCCCTTGGGTCCTGCGGTAACTATCCCTGCAAGGTAGTACTTCTCATTATTGTTTGCTTTCCAGGGAAATACTAGTCCACCACCATCATCGCCAGCGCACACACCAGATCCTACAAATAAAATTACGAAAGAAGTATAAAGAAATAAATGAAACAGTTATTAATATCATTATCCACTTTACCGATATCTGCATACAAAGCGGATTGGCACACCCAGCAATCGATAATATGCCGTGATAATATATTTATTTATTTATCCACTTTGCTTAAATATATACTATGTACGTGCCAAAGCCTCATGGTTCGCCGGCGCGCGGTTGCGTACGTGTATGTGTTCATGTGAATTCGTGAAATTTTTTTATGAACCATTGTAACAGACCTTTTCAATTTAAAGAGATAGAAGATATATGCGCAATGCGTATCTGCGCATAGAAAGAACCACGGAACAAATGGCGGGGGGCAGGAGTCATGAATACGCGCTTATGATGAGATCCATGGCGTTTGTTTGTAAAAAATTTGTACCTAAAATGTGAGAAAGTCTCAGACAACTTTAAAAAACTTCTCGAAAGTAGTTACAAAAGCTTTTATTGAAGCTAAAATGTCTAACGATGCGAATTTTCACCGAGAATACAGGTATTTTAATGACTAATATTTTCACGTTTCGTTTGACCGGCCAACTAGCAGTTGTTGGCGCTATTTTAATTCCTTTTTGCAGCGATAGAAATTGAAAAAGTCTATTGTAACTTGTTAGTTCTGTTGGACTGGTTCAATAAATAAAATAAAAAAATAAATAAAACGAATAAATAATTAAATTATATAAGGTACAGTAAATAAATTAAAATAAATAAATAAAAATAAAAAAGCAAGTAATAGTACTGCGAAAAATAATCGATTAATCAAATATAATCAATTAATCCATCAAATGATTATTATTTTCAAATAATCGTTTAATCGAATTTTTGAATAATCGATTTTTTCATATTTGACTATTTGATTTTTTATTTGTTTCATTAATCGATTTATCAAAATAATCGATTGTTTGCTTAAGCACATTTCATTACTTGATTGGTCAATTGTTTCATTAATTATTTATTTGACTAACTATTGCTAAACGATTGTTTGAATAAGCCATTTCTTGATTACTAAAATATTGATTGAATTATGTTTTTCATAGTTTAAACACTATGCAGTATAAATATAAAAAAGATGAGTGGCTAAAGTTCTCAGCAACTCTACGCGGGATAACCGTGGGATCCCTACCACGATAGTGGCCTGGAATGGGATCGGCGAGAGACGCCTCATGCTTGTTGCTGGAGCCCGGCGGCGGGAAGAGCCGTGCCTGGAATCAGGGGTCTGGGCACCCCGGCCACGGCCTTTGGCCTTGGATGGCGTTTCTGCCCGGGCGGGTGGTGAAAGCGGTTGGCGTAACTACTCGGGGCGGACCAAAACCGGCCAGTAGGAAGTCGATAGTCTCGGGAGGCAACCCGCCTAGGAGAGGAACACTCCGAACACAAACGAGGCCGGATAAACTTATTAGTTTGGCCTCAGGGATCTGGGGTAGGACTACTAATTCGATGGTATACCCGCTCCAAACTAGCGACCCGTTCTGCCTCACACGATGCGCTGGTTATACAACGTATGAGAGATAAACGAACAAAGAGGGAAAAATAAAAGCTAACGGACACGGACTCATGCGAGGTGACAAGAGTGGATACCATCCATACGGAGTGCGCTTAAGACAATTCCACCTAGGCCAAGGGCCTTATCTACCCCAAACCTACTTGTAGAACTTACAGTCCTTTCCAACGAAAAGAGAAGAAAGGCTGGAGACGCAATATCACCAAAAGACAAGAAAGAAAACATAAATAAGAATAAGAAGCAAACAACATTTATAAGAATGGTAGCAAATAGTGGGTTTCTTAAAAATCAAACTGCGACGCCATCTACATCAACGACAACCAAAACACCGACACAAACAGCGATGTTGGCAAAGAAATGGAAGAGAATATGCCTCACTGGCAAAGAATGCAAGAACTAATTTTCCAACTGAAAACTATGGTGGAAAAAAACACCACCACACATAAGGGAATTAAAGAAATCGCCACAGAAATGTTCACCAGTTTGAAGAAGATACAAGATGAAATAAAGCTACGCGGTCTGTCAACGGACAAACAGACTCTCAAACCGGAAGTAAAAGACGTAGCAGTCGAAACCTGCCGACAAAATATTAAAACCTATGGAACACAGACCGAACCTGCAATGAAAGAGACAGTACATGTGAGTATAGAACTTGTTACTGGAAAATCGATACTCTTGGCGCAACAAGTTAAAACCTACGCAGCCTTTACCGACCTAAAAAAGGAAATGGAACGCGGATATCTTTAAGGCAACAGAATCCATAGCAGAACTACCGAAAGACGCAGTCCTTGTTTTTGTTACATCTAACATGAGCAGCAACTAGAAAGACGTGGTCTCAGCGTTCCTGGACAACACAATAGAAGAGAAAGACGAAACCAAGATAGTAAAAATCAGCATTAGCGATGATAAACATAAGCGAAAAAAGCTAAAATGCTTACTTCATGAGTGTGAAACATGACGAAAATAAGTTGTCTCCAACAGTGCTATATAAAAATTCTGGAAACTTGGAGAAACACTCCAAATAAACCATCAAGAAGTAGTCGTCCAAAATATTGATACTGGAAAAAAGAAGGATGAGTTGAGGCCTTATAATAAGGATGTTGGAAACTGTCTTACATGACTCAGGCATTAAAATTCAATGCCTTGCCACTAAGAAAAATCCATAACGGAAGAAATTGACGGAGAACCGGAAATCACAAACCACCGTACAGCAAACTACTGTGAACAACAGACTGGAGACAGTTGGAACATAGTCACCAAAAACAAGCGAGGTAAACACAGGAATAAACTCACACTCAGGACCACAGATCAAGGAAAGGGGGAGGAAAATAGGTCTAGAAGAAACAGACATGGATGCCATTATTATCTCTACTACAGGCGCGTCCTATCTCGAAAAATAAGGATAAGAAACACTACCATCTACAGCTGCTTCTTTTCCTCTAATAAGAGAGATGAGGATTACAATTCTTGACAATCTGGAAAACTCAATAAGGGTGACGAACCCACACAAACTTTTTCTGACGGGTGATTTTTACGCCGCTGCCACAGTGGGATAACAAGACCACTGATAGAAGAGGAAGAATCACGATAGATTGGGCCGCATCCCTGAACCTCATTAATATAAATAACGGGGCGGCCACTTTCCAAGGGGGACCTTTAGAACCCTGTATAGACCTCACCTGGACCAACACACAAGTAGCTACGGACACAATCACCTCGAAAGTTCTGCAAGAGGAAAGCCTTAGTCTACATAAACTATCTTCACAGAGATCAAGGACAAGGCAAGATCGAAGAAAAAACTCCTTCTGGATGGAGCGTAAACAGGATAGACAAAGAATCACTAATTAGGGATACAAACTCAGCTTCATAACATTATGTCTTCTTGATGGCAATGGGAAAATATATGAGTTTGTACTACTTGAAAGAGTGACGGAGGCACTGGAAACCACGAAAAACCTCTCGAAAACCAGTTCGGATTCTGCAAGCCCAAGAGTACCGTGCAGGCAATCCAGAAGGTTCTGGAGATTGCCGAAGAATCTAGACGAGGCTCAGTGAGGAAAAGAAAACTATGCGAATTCATACTTTTCGACATTAGAAACCACCGAATGGCGCGTAATTAAAAAACTAAGAAGGAGATTCCCTACTATCTTCTCAGGGTAATTATGTCATACCTGACATTACACACAGAACAGGAAAATAACACTAGACGGAAATTACAGCACTAACATGCCAGAAATTAGTAGAAGAGTACCACAAGGATCGGTGCTCGGGCCCTTTCTATGGAACGAGATGTACGATGGAATCTTAAAACTAGAGCTACCGGCGGGCGTAACCCAGGTAGTCTACGCTGACGATCTAGCTGTGGTGGCCACGGCAGATAACAACTTAGAATTACAGGGAAAAGTGAATGAAAGTTGCAGAGAAATCAGCAGATGGATGGGAGAAGCTGGGCTTAATTTAGCTCCGGAGAAAACTGAAGATCTTATGCTAACAGGATGGAGGAAAACCAGGGACATAAGCTTCCAGATCCAGGGCCAAACAGTGAGCTACAAAAATCAGTTTTTACCTTTACTTAGGAGTTACACTGACCCTAGGAATAAACCCCGGGTCACATATCAGAACATGTGCAGGTAAAGCGAATAAGGCCACAATTGCATTATCGAGGCTGATGCCAAATATAGGTGGACCGACAGCAAGCAAGCGTAAGCTTCTGGCACACGTAGCCAATTCCATTAAGCTTTACGCTGCGCCGATGTAGGCCCATGCCATGGAGTAGGCCACTTACAGGAACACCCTAGCGAGAATGGCTTTGAGAGATTCCTCCGCATACTGGACTGTATCCGTGGAGGCAATCCTAGTCCTATCAGGACTAACTTCAATAGAATACGTGGCCGAGGCCCGACAAACACCTGGGAATAAACTAGAAAAAGAAAAAGGAATACGGTCTAAGTGGCAAAAGAGGTGCGGAAAAGGGATCTTGGACAAGGAGACTAATACCTAAAATAGAGCCTTAGCTAGAGCGGAAGCTTGGAGAATTATCTTTCCACCTATCACAGGCCCGGGTGCTACAAAGCAAATCTCCATAAAATAAAATAAAAACGAAGGCGACACATGCGCACACTGTAACACAACAGCTAGTGATACAGCAGAGCACATTTTATTCTCCTACAGTATATGGGACAATATTATAAAAATCAAAACTAACCTAACGATGAGGCAATTCAAAGGAGTAGGGACGGGAGAGTTTAGTGAGTCCCACACTACCTATACCCTACAAGGGGTATCCGCTGTCTCAGGACACGAGGTGTGCATGAAGCATTCTCCCCAATCCTTGTTTAATAAAATCTGGTGTGGCCAACACTATACCTCCCGCCATTTACAGCCCGAGTAATAAAAAAGAATAAGTTAATACTTATTTTCAGATTAGCGAATTTTACTCTAATTTTGACAGTTTATTTCTTAAATTATAGTCTAATTTAATCCAAGTAACTACTTTTTTTAAGCCCCTCAACAGGATTAAATCCCAATTACACAGTAGGTTCACATTCACACACATCCATGCCTTAGTTGGTTTCGAACCCAGAGCCCCGAGCGCACTCATGACTTATGAGGCGTTGCTCTAAACATTGAGCCACCGAAGATATAATAAAATAAAGATTAAATTTTAAATACCGGGATAGAATAGAATTCACTAATTCAGAAATGAGGATTGGCTTAAACATTTTTGTGAATCGTTAATTTTTATTAATCTAAATACATACCTACCTACCTAACATATACATACATACATACATATATATATATATATATATACATATATATATATATATATATATATATATATATATATATATATGTATATATATATATATATAATATATATATATATATATATATATATATGTATATATATATATATATATATATATATATATATATATATATATATATATATATATATATATATATATATATATATATATATATATATATATACTTACTTCTTTTATTAAATTATAAATTGTTACATTTTCTTGATGGTACATTTTAAATATATATTTATTTTAATTATTACTACCTCTTGATGAGTACCACAAATTAAATATAGATATATATTATAAATAAAACACAAAATAAAATCTTCTTATCGATTTCGGTTTATTAAACCATCTTCAGAGAAAAAAATACAAGAACAGAAAAATTATAAATATAAATATTGAAATATTTGACATAATAACAAATGAAATACAACATATATATATACCGGGTGTCTTAGGCCGACCGACACATGGGCGATTAACATGTAAAATTAGTTAATTGTGAATAGTATCTCCCCAGTGCAAGATATTAAGATGAAATTTTGCATGCTTATCCGGGGATACTATTTCTATGGATTTCAATTCAAATCAGTCAATTTACAAGTGTAATATTAGAATAAATTAAGAAAAATTGTAGAAGTACCATGAATGTTATTCATATCTTGAAAATAATAGTATCTAAACAACAGCTCTGATAGAGTAGGGGTAACGTGCGCTCTTCACAATTTAGAGAGTCGGGTTCGAAACCAACCGACAGCAATATATATTTTTTAATTTTTTCTTTTCAAAATAATTTTTATTATTAATATGTTTTTAATCTTTTATTAATATTTAATTTAATAAAGTGGATACATTGTACGTAACAAGATTTATTTATTTAAAAAAAAAATTATTATTTGCTTTATTGGTTTATTATAAATTAAATTTCTTCAAATTATAGTCTCCTGATCTAAGCCCCTTAGATTTTTTTCTTTGGGGTCATTTAAAATCAAAATTTACGGCCATTATGAATTGACCACTTTAGAAGACCTGAAAGCGGCAATAAGGAATGAATGTAGGCTTATTTCTAATCGACAGCTAAGCAACGTGAGACAGCAATGTTACGATCGTCTCGGATTTTGCTTAGCGCAAAACGGCGGCCATTTTGAATATTTATTATAATTTTTAAATTTTAATGTTGTAATTAGTAGGTACGATTTAATATTTTTTAAATAAATAAATCTTGTTACGTACAATGTATCCACTTTATTAAATTAAATATTAATAAAAGATTAAAAACATATTAATAATAAAAATTATTTTGAAAAGAAAAAATTAAAAAATAAATATTGCTGTCGGTTGGTTTCGATCCCGACTCTCTAAATTGTGAAGAGCGCACGTTACCCCTACTCTATCAGAGCTGTTGCTTAGATACTATTATTTTCAAGATATGAATAACATTCATGGTACTTCTACAATTTTTCTTAATTTATTCTAATATTACACTTGTAAATTGACTGATTTGAATTGAAATCCATAGAAATAGTATCCCCGGATACGCATGCAAAATTTCATCTTAATATCTTGCACTGGGGAGATACTATTCACAATCAACTAATTTTACATGTTAATCGCCCATGTGTCGGTCGGCCTAAGACACCCGTATATATATATATATATATATATATATATATATATATATATATATATATATATATATATATATATATATATATATATATATATATAGTAGGTATAAAATTATTTAAATCCATTATTTTTATAATTAATTTTTTTTAAATTCTAATTTGAAAACAATAAAATATAATGATATAGAATTGAAATATAATTAAAATTAAAATATAATAAAATCTAATGAAATATGTTATAATTAAATACTATAATTTTGAAAAAATTTGTAGAACATCACTCATAATTTTGGATTTAAATAAATCTAATTGTTTATTCATGACTGGTAAGCCTTTAGATACTAAAAAATGAATTTCGTATGCCTCTAGCCATGTCATTTGAAAACCTTTTGATAGTATATGTAATTTTTTTTATTTATTTATATCGAAATTATGATTTAAACTGTTCATATGACATGCTACATTCGAATCAATTTTGTTTAGTCTCCATGAACGAAGATGTTCTTGAAACCTCAATCCAAAAGAACGACCAAATGATATAACAAAAATAATATACAAGAAAATAAATTTTATTGGCAAACCAAGTTTAAAAATAAACAACGAAATTAAAAAGTATAATATTGGAGCAGCATTTTATAATAATTCCAATTTAAAAAAATTACTATTAAATAATAAATTAAAAAATAATGAGAAAATTAAAAATACTGGTGTTTATAAAATAACATGTAAGGATTGTAATTTTTGATACATCGGTCAAACTGGTCGTTCCTTTGGATTGAGGTTTCAAGAACATCTTCGTTCATGGAGACTAAACAAAATTGATTCGAATGTAGCATGTCATATGAACAGTTTAAATCATAATTTCGAAATAAATAATTTAAAAAATTTATATATACTATCAAAAGGTTTTCAAATGACATGGCTAGAGGCATACGAAATTCATTTTTTAGTATCTAAAGGCTTACCAGCCATGAATAAACAATTAGATTTATTTAAATCCAAAATTATGAGTGATGTAGTACAATTTTTTTTCAAAATTATGGTATTTAATAATATATTTCATTAGATTTTATTATATTTTAATTTTAATTATATTTCAATTCCATATCATTATATTTTATTGTTTTCAAATTAGAATTAAAAAAAATTAATTATAAAAATAATTGATTTAAATAATTTTAGTTTTATACCTATATATATATATATATATATATATATATATATATATATATATATATATATATATATATATATATATATACATATATATGTTGTATTTCATTTGTTATTGTGTCAAATATTTCAATATTTATATTTATAATTTATCTGTTCTTGTATTTTTTTCTCTGAAGATCGTTTAATAAACCGAAATCGATAAGATTTTATTTTGTGTTTTATTTATAATATATAATATCTATATTTAATTTGTGGTACTCATCAAGAGGTAGTAATAATTAAAATAAATATATATATATATATATATATATATATATATATATATATATATATATATATATATATATATATATATAAATATATATATATATATATATATATATATATATATATATATATATATATATATATTACTCAAACAGGTACAACCCAAAACAAGTAATTGATATAATAGGTTACAGAAAATTACATACAAAATATAACAATCTCAGAAACAGAATTATAAAAATAGCACATTACATATAAAGGTGATTTGTACAGGACATTAGAGTTAGGAACGGGAAGATAAAAGCTTTGATTGCAACGTGAATAATATCTAGGTACGCGAAAATCTAGCATGGCTAATAAATCTGGATTGTCAATTTTATTATGCACAAGTTTTCCTAGGTAGGTTAAAGAGATATTCTTGTGTCGGGTTCTAATAGAGTCAATATCAAATGTCTTCAGTATTGTTTCAGTTATAGTGAGATGATCGGGGAAGACTTGAAAATATATATACCACATATACTTTAGGAATATGCGCTGTAACTTATCAAGCTTGTTTATATGGAAATTGTAAGTTGGAAACCATATAATTATGCAGTATTCCAACTTGGATTGTATGAACGCAAAATATAATGATCTAAGAGCAGCAACACTTAAAAACTGTTTACAATTTCCAATAACAAAACCAAGGATTTTATTTGCTGATGTTATAAGATTATCTAGGTGAAAAATAAAGGCTAGTTCTGGATCAAAGTAACTTCCTAGATCTTTAATAAATTCAGAACGATATAAAACTTCGGAATTAATTCTATAATTGTAGAGTATGGGAGACTTTCTTTTAGTGTAGGTTATCACCTGACATTTATTAACATTAAGTGCTAATTTATTGGCGTTGCACCACTCTGATACAGTATCAATATTATTCTGCAGTTGGTTATAATCGCGAACATGTTGAATTTCAGTGAAAATTTTTACATCGTCTGCGTATAGTAATACCTTACAATTTAAGATAATAACAATGTCAATAATGACAAGCAAAAATAAAAGGTGTGATATATATATATATATATATATATATATACTTATGCTGGAAACTGTATTGAATTTTATAATTTTATCCATAAAATATATAGAAAAAGTATTAATGCAAATCTATAGAACATTTAAAGGTATTTTTCAAAGAAAAACTATTTTGAGCTTCTAGTAAAGTGCCATTTCCGGTTATCCTGTTTTCACTAAAATCTAATGGGCTCTTTCCATTACAGAAAAAGTTCCAGAAACACGGTTTCAATATTTTATGAATAACAGTAACGCACGCACGCACGCACGTACGCACACACACAACACACACACACACACACACACACACACACACACACACACACACACACATACACACACTGTGTGTGAGTGAGTGGGTGTGTGGGTTTGAGTGTGTGTGTGTGTATTTGTGTATGGGTATTTAATAATCTATAAATTAAAACCCACATTGGGTACGCAGTTTAGCTCAAAATATATGTAACTGTCACATAATTACTACTGTTAAAAAAACTAATTTCAAATTAATAATAGTAACGTTTTCAACAGAAAATAGTAAATAGAACAATAGTTATATAGAAAGGAATTTAATTTATTTTCCAGCATTAGTAAATTATGTACGTATGTATTTAAATTAATAAAAATGAAATGGCGGGAGATATTGTGTTGGCCACATCACATTATTTTCTAATCATTTGCACTTAGTCTGGGTTTCAATTCATTAATAAATAAAATAAATATATCTTCACGACATATTACCCATTGCTGTATGTCAATCTGCTTTGCTTTTTCCGATTATTTATAAAAGAATTATTATAAATCATTGGAACAAAGAGTGAACTGTCTTGCTAATGTGAATTAAATCTTACCATTTTTGTAACCGGCGCAAAATTTATCCGGAGTAATAAATTTTTGGAAACCCCGAGGTACGCTATTTAAACACTCTGCAGTTTCTACATATGGAAGTGTCAACGGTTCCAAAGTCTCGCTTAGCTTATCGTTAGTGTCTAATCTCCAGCCTGTCACCTACAAAGATATTTATACTTTATTAAAGATTTGCGTTAATAATTTATTGGCCAATTCTGAACAAATCTGTAAAAAACTAACAAAAACGCATCTATTTTTCATGATTAATATAAAATTATACATAAGAGTGGTACTGTTCGTTGCGATTTTCTTCATTATTAACAGATTTACAGACCTGTAAAACTTACAGATTTTTTCAGAACAGAGCCATTAAATAAAAGTATGTACCTTTCCTATAGTGCCGTACTTGAGTTGTTCTTTTTCAAACTCCCTGTTCCAATCCACGCAAACTGGTTGCACTACCTTCGTTAACTGAAACGATTTCTTCACAATAATAACAGCTAAATCTGTCTGAAAGTAATAGGCAGCTCCTTTAAAAAGTGGCGAAATATGAAATTCTTTAACCTAAAAAAATTTACATTTACAAAATGTTCAAATGAAATAGTATAAAATCTTTTAGAACTTTTAGTGTTAAAATAAATAAATCTTTTAGTTCCGCAGTTGCTTTCTTCAGGGTAAAAATATAAATAAATAATTACTAATGAAAAGCAAATAATAAGTACCCAACAGTTTATAATATTTTTAATATAAGAAGCCATGGTTTCCTATATTGAAAATGTTATAAATTGTTACCTTGATTACTTGTTTGCTTTTGTTTTATTATTTACTTATGATTTAACTCTAAATAAGTTGGCAATATATGCTGCCGAAACGTTGATTTGGATTAATATGACCAGAACTTAAACTAAAAGGTTGTTTTATTTCATATGAAATAAATTGAAGTAACTTACTTCACGTATTTGAGCAAGAAGATCTTCAGATGAGTTGTAAGCACTATAATATTTCCCAGCTCCTACAGAGAATTCATCTGCGGACTTTGGTTCTCCTGTAGTGCGGTATGTAACGCAATGAGCAGCTAAAAATCCAAAGCAATATTAGACTCCAAGACAGATATCACTTAGTAAGCGAAATACACGGCTACAATGCATTACATCCTGTATTATATACTATATGTCATGTAGTACATCTATTGTTTTGCGTATTCCTGTTAGGCCAGTCAACTATTAGAATTGTATTCATTTAGTAGTGTTTAGGACAGCCCAGTTCACATATCAGTTTGCTTCAAACCGTAAAAGAAAACATAGTTACATTTTGTATGTCTTATAAATTTAGCAGTGAAGTCACGACGGATAAGTACGTTTTATGTTAATTACATTTTAAATGGTAACGATACAACACCCTTGCAATTATTTTAATTTTTCAACGATGATACTTTACAATTGATGGTTGATCAAAGCAACATATATGCTGCACAGAAAAATAGATCGTGTCTCAATTCGTGGCAAAAAGTTGTATTTCCCAAATGTAGCACATTGTATAGATATGACAGTTCAAATTTGCTTGTATATTTATAACAGGTACAGTGGTACTAACTGCAACAAAATTTTAGACAAAATATAGCCACATTGTCAATTTGACGATTACCGGCCCAGTTGGCGCCCACTTTCCACGGGTCGACATTGCGGGCCATGGAGGAAACCTCGCCGTCCTAACCAATACCGGGCGACGCACCGGGTCCAGACATCACACATCCAGTCTGTCGACTTGTACAGCCCACAATACCATAGACCGTGTGTGATTATATGACATTATTTTTGATTATTGGTAACAACAGCAATAACTTCATTAGATATGGAAGATATCTACTTAGTTTCATTTCTACATTTCTAGGGTGACCAGATTTATAAATTGCAAAACCGGGACATTTTTCAGAGGATTCTAAAACCAGTGGCGGCTCGTGCATCAAAACTATGGTGAGGCAAGGTATCCAGAAAAAAAGCATCGCAGGCGAATTTTTTTTTCATTCAAGGTCAAATGCCTTTCTATTTAGAGTAACATTTTTTCACGGGATGTGAAGCTGCATGTTTTTCCTTTTTCATGTACAAAAATAAATTACCAGGTCACAGAACATTTTAGAAAAGAGAATATATTTTACGGACTGTTGACTTAAATAAAAATAATACTTATACATATAATATAATATGTTCCTGTAAATTAAAATAAAAACATTTCAAAACCCATACGTTTCGTAAGCACAGTACCAGTACCACAGACTTACATACAATAAACTAGGAAAGTAGGCGATGCTAAAGTACGCGCGAAATTTGATACGGAATTTATTGGGCTGCAAAAATGCATAGGAACCGTCAAATAAATCGAAATTACTTGCTTCATAGATATATTTAGTAAAAAAAAATACTTATTACTAAAACTTATGATGGGGAGTTTTAATAAAATGCTTTCAATCTTGCCTGTGCATTATAAATTAAGTTATTTGTTATTACAAATTGTACAAAACGCTTGTCTTCGCCCGGTTCAGAAAGTCAACTGTCAACAAACTTGTTATAATGAGTTATGACGAAGGTTTATTCTGTAGTGTTTTGGAGAATATTATAGTAATTAGTAATATCATAATAGTAATAATATTTTGCCTGAAATGTTCATCATTCACAAAGTTGAGTTATTTTTGCGCCACCACAACGTACCACGTACTTTTAGAAAATTAAGCAAAGATAGGGGCGACTCAGCACCGCCTTCTATGACGTTTACTTCCCTAGTCAATTGTGAATCACACGCACGCCGCACGTACATGTACAGTACCTTAATTTACGATTTGCGTAGAAGCGCACTTATTTTAAAATGCAAGGATTCAAATTGGAATATATAAAACCATTAAAAATTTAGTAATAAAATAAATATATCATTCGATAGATGTTATAAAGTCATAAATTTGAAGTCGGGTATGAAAACCGGGACAATTACGTGTCCCGAAGATGTTCATCGGGACACCAGGACATACAACTCAAAACAGGGACGAATTCCGGAAAACCGGAACGTCTGGTCACCCTATACATTTCTATTTCTCTTCCTTTTACGACAGCCACTTCAATTACAATTATTTTGGGGTTATATTCTTCCATCTTTACATTTTCACACACTCAACATAGTATTTGAGTCCTACCAATAGTTATATGGAGATCTTTAAAATACTGTGTTTTGAACTAATGACGTATAAATTTAAATCATATTTAAATTAGACGTTTCAGTGAGTTTGAATTTGTGGTTCACATTCAAAACAGTGACTAAAAACCGTTTCCGTGTCTTTACTCTATTGTTATTTTCTAACAGGTAAAATATATGTATTTTAATATTTACACACGTACAAACGTTTTATTTTCACAAATAATAATGGATAACCCAGAATTATTAATTTTTTAACTAATATGTAATGATTTAGAAACGTTTACCGGTGTTCCGTGTTCTTGACGTTTATCCCCTCTACTACGAAATAATTCGAAACTGTTTCAAACCATCCCAGCGGATCGGTTTGAAAACATACGAAAGTGTTTCAACCAATTTCGTCTCTGACGTCACCGTTGCGTCGCCACAATGTTTTGAAACACTACGAAATAGTTTCAAACCAATGTATCGCCAAAATTTCTCTCTTTTATTCACTTTTATTATGATAACATATTATATGTTTATTATTTATTTTTACATTTTTCGGCACAGAATCAATAGATGGCATTGATCTCATGATCCAACTAGGGTACCTTTATAACCAGGGTATGGGCATGGGCCAAGATTGCCGCCATTGTCGGTAATTCATTTCCTTATTTATTTGTAATAAATGTGATATTATATTATAAAAGAATATTAAATTATCACACTGTGAATTTATAAAGGTAATAAAAATTCATTAATTTAAGAGATACACAATTATTATTAATATTTACATTTAGAGGTTATGTAGAATATATGACATGGGTTGTTATTATCACATCCAATTTAATATCTGTAGTTCTTATTTACATAATAATTGTATATTCTAAACTTACCTTTTAAAATTTAAATGATTGTGCTTAATATTGGTAATTAATAGTTGTTTTCAATATGTCAGTAATCGTGGTGGGAATCTTAACAAACTACATAAGTAAATAAAATAAAATATATTACTTACACTATAAATACGTATTAAAATGATAATTAAAAGTGTGTTTCATTAAAATAAAACAAATATCCACGAAAATACATAATAATTTGCGCAAGAACAACACATATAACAGATGTCCCGGTAATGGCGGACGAAACGTGAGCCACGCCATGGCCATACCCTGGTTATAAAGGTACCCTAGATCCAACTGCCTTAACACGTACATACGCAATGTTGCGAACTTAGGGGTTTTCCCCCCCAGATTTAGGGGATAAAAAAGTAAGATGGGATTTTTTTAGGGGTGACTTATTGTTAGGGGTATTTTTGGGGATTTTTTAACTACTAATATTTATTTATTTTATTGAAAATTTAGACTCTAGTATTACTCAATCTTATTTATTTTTGAATCATATTTATTTTTGAAATAGCGGCTTAGCGACATCTAGTACTGTTACTTGTTACTAAGAACTAAGAAAGAATGCAATGTTAATGTTTAGTTGAAATCAAATGTCACTGTCACTATAGTGATAGTGTTTACCATAAATATAAACATACATTGAGATGATTGGTGGTTATAATTTGTAATGTGCCTATGCTTACTGGAAATACGTTAATTGTTTTTTCCTGTTTAATTTAAAATTACTATCATACGCATGTCGACAAGCAATTTAATAACAATGCCTAAAGAGAAAAAAAGTACAGTCAAAAGTACACAAAGGTTTGGGAAACAGATCCAGATTTAAAAGGTAAAATAATTTAATTGTATTTTTGTAATTTATAAATAGGGCCAGGAGGTTTTGCAGTTTAAATATGTGTTCATATGTTTAACCTCAAATTTGAATAAATAAAAAACGCAAACTTCCTGGGCCTGTTTATAACCAATTAAATAAATAATATTAAATTCGAAATTTATGATCTTTTATCGTAGAATCACCGGTGTCGCCGAATCGCAGCAGTATCAGTTCTTCAATAAAATTGAAAAGAGGTATTTTGATTTTATTTAGGTATTTAGGTACATAACCTACTACCTTGTTATGAGTTATGACTACATGCACGCTTGTTGGGATGAAGATGAATTGGTTAGGTGGTACAAAATATTGGCGATCTTTTATTTTTTCAGGTTTTTTAAAAATTATTCGGTATTTGGTGTGGACATATATATGCATGTACTATGAAAAATTGTGTAGTGTTGGTTTCGTTATAATTAAGACACATTTTTACAGGATTTTATAAAATTATTTGGTCTCTGGTGTGGTCATGTACTTACATATACTATAAAATATTTATTGAAAATTTTGTAGTGTTGGTTTCATCGTAAAGACTTTTCCTATTCGTTTTCTTACTTACTATACTAATATCTGTACAAGTACTGAAATCACGTGTCGTTATTTATAGTTTATAGTTTATGTTTTTATTGCAGGTTGGCTTGCTGCTGATAGTACGAGTGACACATTGGCCAATGGGGTATGTGACCAAATTTTTATTTTTACATAATATGATACTAGACAAAAAAATAAAATACCCGTATTTTTTTACATCGATTAATTATTTGCACTTTACGAGAAAATAATTATTAAAAATTTGGGGAAGGGATTTGTGACGTATCAATGGTAGAAGCTTGAAAAAAGACGGTTAGACTGGGAGGGAAAGAGATAGTTATAGCCAAATGTGATCATGCCCCACCCTGCCACGCCTACCACAACATAAACGCGGCGCTGATAGGCTGATTTATAACTGTCTCTTTCCTTCCCGCAGTCTATCTGTCTTTGTCCACGATTCTACCATACTTACGGCATATATCCCTTCTCCAAAACATTAAATTGTTAATAACAAGATTATTACAAATTAATGTTTCGTTTTTATTATTATAATAAAAAGCTATAGTGGTTTGGTTTTATATTTTATGACATATATATTGAAATTCGAATATGGTCACATACCCCATTGCCGATATTGCCATGTGGTTTTGAAAGCTCACAAAAAGGATTTAGTTAATCACGCTAAAACTGAAAAGCATAAAAAAGCCACAGCATGGGAAAAGTCAGCAAAAGCAATTCAACCGATAACTCAATTTTATAAACCAGTGTTGTCAGAAAGTACAAAAATCGCTGAGTTGAAAATAGCTGCCTTTATCGCCGAGCACTGTTCTTTATTAACCATTGATCACCTAATCAATGTGCTTCCTCAGTTGGATCCATCGTCAGACGCTTTGAAGAACCTTAAAATTCATCGAACTAAATGTTCGATGCTGATTAAAAATGTGCTTGGCCCTTCAATGCTTGAAGATTTGATTGAAGAAATAGGAGATTCTCCGTATTCTATCATCGATGAAAGTACTGATCTTTCAACACAAAAAGTGTTATGCATTATGGTTCGCTTTTTTTCATACAAGACAGGACAAGTTGTGACGACTTTTTATAGAATAATAAAAATAATTGAATGTGACGCAATAAGTGTACATAAAGCAATTATAAATCAATTTAAACAGGATGGTTTAAAGATTGAAAATATGGTCGGTATTGGTGTTGACGGAGCAAATGTAATGGTTGGTAAGCACAACTCTGTAACTGCTATATTAAAAAGAGAACTCCCTGATTTGATTGTCGTCAAATGTGTTAGCCATTCCTTACATTTATGTGCGGAAAAAGCGGCTGAACTATTACCGCGGCAGCTAGAATTCCTCGTCAGAGAAACACATAATTGGTTTTCATACAGCCCGAAACGATTAGATTATTATAAAACTTTATACGAAACCATGAATGATAACAAGGATCCAAAAAAAATCCAAGGACTCAGTGGAACCCGCTGGCTCGCTCGTTATCAAGCTATTAGTACAATATTGGAACAATGGGACGAATTGAAGTTGCTTTTTTTAATCGCTAAGTCTGATGATAAATGTTACATGGCAGAACAGCTTTATGATATCATGAAACGATTACCTTTTAAAGCTCTTCTTATTTTTCTTAAAAATGAGTTGAAAAATGTGACACAATTAAATTTATTATTTCAAAGTAATGATGTTGAATCTACTAAATTATTTGAAGATTTATTCCTTTTATATAAGAACTTGCTGAAACGACTAGTTGTACCTTCCCAATTGGAAAAATTGGTGGATTCTGAACTGGTGGAATTTAATTTCAAAGAGCATCTGATGCATACAGCGTCAATGTATTTTGGTTTTGATTTTCAAAATATATCACAAGAACTTGTAGCCGCAGACTTGTTGGATGTAAGAGAAAGATGTAAGAACTTTTTATGTTGTTTGGCAGAGCAGATTCAAAAAAGGCTTCCAGACAATTTATCTATATTAAAAATAGTTGCTGATTTACACCCGAAGGTTGCTACATCGCAAGTAAAGCCTGATATCAAACCAATATTGAATCTCATTCAGCGAACTCATATCTATGGCAACAAAAATGACGTCGAGTCTGAATGGCACCAATTGAGTAACAAAAGATGGTCACATACTTCAAATTCAGCTGATTTTTATTTTGAAGTTCATAACGATTGTGATGCAGCTGGCTGTAAGCGTTTCGAAAATATCTCCAAATTTGGGCTGGCATTTATTACAGTTCCCATTTCAAATGCAAGTGTTGAACGCGCGTTCTCCATTTATAACATAGTTAAAAATAAGCTGCGAAATAGATTCTCTATTGACATGTTACAAAGCATGATGATGGTCCGGTTTACATTGCAACGAAATGGTGGATCTTGCTGCACATTTAACCCATCGGAGAAGATGTTAAAATGATTTAATATTAACATGTATGATTTCAAAAAGTCAGAACCAGAAGCAGAAGAAAATGAAATTATATTTGAAGCTTTAAATAATTTGTGATAAAAATACATTAAAAAGTATTCTCGAACGACATTTTTCATTTATTAATTATTATTAATTGATTACTTATTTAATAATATTTATGTAATTATTTTTTTAATAATATTATTTTTTCAGGGGAGTTTCCAAGTAAATTTATTTAGGAGTATTTAGGGGTTTTTGATTTGATCTTTAGGGAGATAAATTTTTCAGAGTTGGGAACACTGTACATACGTACAAGAGACCATGGTGAGGGCGTAAGTTTTGTAGGTTAGGTTATGTTACAGTATGTGTGGAAAATTAATAAATTTCTATCCCATCGATGCTTAATATTATGCTTTACTTCTCAGGGACGGCAAGAACTACATTAACCGTGATTTTAACAGGGATGAAGGAGGAACGGAAATTTAATGTTGGACAAAAATTAGTTCTGTTGGACTATTTGCCGACAATCCCTGTACCAACTTGGCAATACCAAGGTTGACGGATTTCAGTGTTTGCCGCCGACACATACTCCAACATAATTGCACTCATTCATCAACTCACTCCTTGTAACTCAAGTAATACGTTCCATTTATTAGCATTCAACATCAGATTCATAATTATATCCTCCATTGACATGTATTATTCTATGTAGGTCTAGGTTAATGTTTTGTAGTAAATATATACCTGTAATGACAAACGAAGGCGAAATAATTGATCCACCACATTGATAACTGTATTCGTCATGTCTATAACGGTAAATCCCAACGTGCCAAGGGAATTCGTTAATTCCAGTTCCACTTCCACATTCTAAAAATATTCAATGAAGTTTTATTTAATATTATAAATGATTTTCATTTGTGAATATTCACCTGGGACGCATTGAATAGGAGGATTATCCCATAACCCTCCAATACAAACACTAACAGGAGATTGAGTTGGTAGAGATGAGTCATATTTATAAAATCGTTTGCAACTGCTCTTAGCTACGGTACCTTCTACCAAAGGTTTACTGCAATCCACATGAATATCATCTACAGTACAAGTGATATCTACAGAAGAAGTGGATATTCGCGGTGGGCAAGATGCTGAAAAAGTAAAACATAATAATAACGGGTTAGATATTTGTAATAAACTTACCTTTGCATTCAGGTACCTTAGTATTCCAATCACCGTTAATACAGAATATTTCTGTAGTTGGAGGTGTTAAAGAATAATTTTTGTTGCACGTAATTGTCAATACAGAATAATTTGGTATATATGACCCAGACTTCTGACCTAATACTTGATATTTTCCGTTTTCTATTTTTGGTTCTGGACAAGAACTTGTACTAAAACATAAAAATTCTTTACTTGAAAGTACACGTGGCTGTATGTAGCTCATATTTACAATACTTGAACTACATGTATTTACCAAAAGCTTTTAATATACAGGCTGAGTCTGGGAACAAGCCCCCCCCCCCTTAACTTTTTATTATAAGTAATAGAAAAAATAGCTCATATAAAAGTTCAATTATTTTGAATATAATAATGTTGGCAGGTGTAGATATTTTTTATAAAGTCAGATTTACAAGATTCAACTATCAATTTTTATTTTTTAAATAGCAATAATTTTTTACTAAAATATAAACACCAATTTTTTTCTTTTAACGATGTTATTAGTTTTTATAAATGTATTTGAAAAAAATCAAGAAAAATAAGATAATAAACCTTTTCAATTTAAAGAGATAGCAGATATGCGCAATGGAGGTAGTAAAAAAAAAAATTGGCAGGAGCTATGATTACTTGCTGAGATCCATGGCGTTTGTTTTTCAAAATATAGACGTGAAATGTGAAAAACATCTTTGTCAACTTCAAAAACTTTTCGAAAGAAGTAACAAAAGCTTTTATTGAAGCTAAAATGTCTAATGATGCAAATTTTCACCGTGCATACAGGTATTTTAGTAACTGCATTATTTTTGACGTTTCGTTTGACATCTCAACTGGCAGTTGCTGGCGCTATTTTCTTACGCATGATCTACATGTTGGCTGAAGTTAGGCGAATGAAAGCCAACGCCGAGTTTACACCAACGTGTAGAAAGGCTTTTTGTCTCGCGGCGACTCGCATTGGCCGCTCGTCTTTTGCCGACGCTCGCCTCAGTGTCGGTTTTTGGAGCACGAGTCAAAGAAACGAGAAACGTCTGGGCCAAATACTCGCCAACGTATAGATGCAAAATAGTTGCGCCGACTCGCCCTGTTTTGCTTCGCCTGTATGTGTTTATTTGCGACTGAAATTAACCCGTAGCCACCAAGCGACAAACTTGCGAATCCTCCAAATTGGTAATGGCAGCCAATCACACCTCAGAATATTACCAACTAAGTCGGCTATCTTAAATAAACGCAGCGCCTCTATAGGGCATTTCAGTCGCCAATATTGGTTTACTGGCGTTAGCTGGCCCGACGTATAGATGAGGCTTTACTATTTGCAGCGAAATAAAGAGATAGATGTTAAATTGAAAAGGTCTATTGCGACATATTAGAAATAATTTTTATTCAAATATTCTAGGTGGCTGTTGAGAATTTAATTTGAAAGTATTAATTTAAAAATACACGTTAAACAAGTAGCAATTAAATGTCAATTTTATTTTTTTGTTTCCTATTGTTGTATTTTGTTTATTTTCCCACAGCCACCTAGATTATTTGAATAAAAAATATTTCCCATATTTCTTTTTTATCTTATTTTTCTCGAAATTTAAAAAAAACATTAATAAAAACTAATACATAGAGAAAAAAATGCTGATTTATATTCTAGAACAATAATAATAGGTTGCTATTAAAAAAATTAAAATTGATAGTCGTATCTTGTAAATTTGGCTTTACAAAAACTATCTACATGTGCTCTCAAATAGTACAATAGTACATTTAAAATAAAGCTATGCCGGGCATTATTTTAGGAATACTTCCGTCGAAATCAAAGAATACACTATTCTTACGTCGCAAAAAGTGTGAGAAAAATTATATGTAATTTACGCATATTATCGTACGAATGACATTATTTGAGAGACCAGCCCTAACTTTTTTTTTGCGGAATAGAAAATTTAAAGAAAATGGAATTAACCATGAACAATGATCCACTTTAATTCTTTATATTGTCCTTAACCTTCTAAAATGCGAAAAAGAAACAATTTCACCACACCCGAGGTACAGCGCAAAAAATTAGATGCAAATAGATTGATCATAAAGCGTAAACATGTTGAAAAATGTTGTGAGACGTCAAAAATATAGTGTAACATCCCCCTAATATAAATTATACAACTTGGTGCGCGGTCCGCGTAAAAAATAATGTATACCACAAAAAGTATTGCTAGGATATTTACTATAGGGCGCGGGCAAACAGCTTAAGTGTCCTTGAAAACATATGTGCTGGTGCCCCACTTGTCAAAGTGACAGTACAGCCATTTTGTTGTGTGTTGTGGTATTTGTCATTTGTTTTTTTTCTGGAATTTCAGTGTTTATTGTAAAACACCATAAATACAACAAAACGGCTATACTGTCACTTTGACAAGTGGGGCTTTAGCACATATATGTTTTCAAGGAGACAGCTGTTTGCCCGCGCCCTATACATTTAAGGAAATATGGCAAAAATGACGTCTTACTCTAGTGGTGGTCGAACTGTAGTAGATTTCGCTGTTGTGTTGCAATATGTCTGATTTTCTTCTGTACATTCCATCAATTCTGTAACGTAGATTTTAATCTTTTAGCAATTAAAATTTAATATTTTTCTACTCCAACAAAAAGTATAATTCATTAAAATACGCTTTTGGCATATCTACTCGACTTTACGTTAATATATATATATATATATATATATATATATATATATATATATATATATATATATATATATATATATATATATATATACATTATAGCTGGGCATAAAAACGTACTTAAGTATACCTAGATTAAATTTTATATCAAGTATTTAAGAATAAATTAAATATTTATAAGTGCATTTTTAAAACACAAGTACCTGTAACTGAAATAAATGATATTTATAATAAGTTTTATATAATAAGAAAATTAGTCAGAATTTGGAGGGGCGTGAAAATTCAAATGCCGCTAACGTTTCGAATTTAATAATCTATCTTCAAAGGAAACGTTGAAACATCCAATTTATTAAAATTGTAACATATTGTTGGAAAAGTAGAAATCCCTTTAAAAATGTGGCATTCGAATTTAATATTTTTCGCCTTTTCTCTTATCCAAAATGCGACTAATTTCCTGATTCCATATACTTTCTGGGCGTTATATCAATTTTAATAATAAAGTATATACTACATAGTTTTCATATATTTCATATGAATTGCTCATTAAAAAGGAGCCATCTCAATTTTTTTTTCAAAAGTTGACTTATTGGCGGATTTGTATTCTTCAAATGTCAACCTATCTATTTCGTATGAAAACGAGCCAAATATCATGTATTCAAGCATTCATAAATTTCCAAAAATCGAGAAATGAATGAGTGGTCCATCATGTTTATAGATAATTTTCTTCAATTTTAGTTATCTATATTTCTTTGCAATTTGTCTTAACCAATGATTTCTCTTGTTATATGGCATGTTGCACCATCCTATTGAAACAACATTTCTTTGAGGTCCATATATTGTCCAATTGATCCCACAAAAACATCAGAGTTGCCAACTTAAATATAAAAAAAATTGCGAAAAATTTAAATCTGACGTAGCCGATGGGCCATCCTATATTAGGGATATCCATACGATGTCTGTTAGAAAAGTATCCGACTTTATGTTTTTTTGCAAAAACCTGATGGATTTATCAAGCGCGCTTGCATGAGCCGAACTTGAACCTTCGTGCGCACGTGTGAATTTTTTCCCGCCTGACGAAAGAGTCTGTTGCCGGCATGCAGCATTTGAGTGAGGTAGTGTGTAGTGTTCTCGTCGCTTTTTCACTGCAAGGAAACTGACAGAACGACTGGAGCAGCGCTATTACATCGAATTTTGCCTGAACCTGGGCGACAGCCAGGTGGAAATCATTCGGAAGATTCAGATGGCTTTTGGTGACGGTTCCGCGTCAAAGTGATTCTGACTGCTTTCTTTGAATCCCGCGGTGTGGTACAGCACAAGTACGCACCACAGGGTCAAACAATCACCAAAGAGTACTACAGGGATGTCCTCCGTCGCCGACGTGATGCTGTGCAGCAAGAGACCGGAGTTGTGGTCAGCAGGAAATTGGCGCCTTCATCACCACAATGCTCCAGTACATTCCACGCACTTGATTCAGACTTTTTTTGGCAACGAAAAAGATTCCTGTGATTCAACAGGCTCCTTACTCTCCTGATATGGCCCCTGTGTTTTCTGGCTGTTCCCAAAAGTGAAGAGGCCATTGAAAGGAACGCGATTTCAGACAAGAGAGGACATTATGGCTTCAACGACAGCCGAGCTAAACTCCATTCCGAAAGAGGCTTTCTCGGAATGCTTCCGACAATGGCCGGCCAAAAGTCGGATACTTTTCTAAAGCAAGCATTACATGATGAAGTTTGTCTTTTCAAGCGACTTGAAAAGTTTTTTCTTTCGCACAGTCATGTGAGTGCAAGAGAGACAGACGAATAGACTTTTAAAGAAAAACTTTTAACGAAACATGCGCTACTTTTTCTTAAAAGTTCCTGTAAGTTTTGACTGTCACGTAATTGTCAAATGTCATTTGTGTTTATATTTTTGATGTGTACCAGTATTGTGTTAAAAATGGCAAAATGGAGTAGAGATGTAATTGAATTCGCGATGGATATATACGAAAAATTCACGTGATGTAAATTAGTTGACTATTTATAAAGGTATAACTTGACTTTTAACACTTGGATATTTTAATTCACGTAAAACTTGATCGTGTAAATATTCTTGTAAGGTTACTGATAGACACTTTTCAAATCACTTGAAAAGAAAAACTTCATCGTGTATTGCACGCTTAACAGACCTCGTATTACTTGCAAGAAAATTCAGTGTGAATATGAAAATGAACGCTATTGTGTTTCTCAAAATTTGAATTTAAATGTGTTCGTCGATTTGGAGTATTCATATTCATAGTAATTTAAAATAAAAACAATCACTCTCTCTCTCTGTCTCGTGCAGACCATTTTTAAATGCGTTATAAAATTAGAAGTAACATTTTTACTTACATTAATTATTTTCTTAAGTGGCAAATATGATCGATCCTCCTGATTAGAAATTTTAGAAAAGTTGTTATGTAATACTAATAAATATTAAAATAAAAATAGTTATAAATGTAACACTATAGGTACTTTTTAAAAAAAAAAAATTAGTGACTAATTAAATAAAAGTACTAGTAGAGTAATATTGTCTTTTCGACGGTTATGCTATAATTATTGAGAATAATAAAATCAAGTAAACCGGAAAAAATAAAATGTGCAGAATCATTTTAAAGTTATTTTTCTGTCATTTGAAATTAAATGAACTAGTTAAGTTAGATAGAACTTAGTTAATAATTTATTTTTAAAGTATCGTGTGAAAATATAGAATTAACCAGAGAGCATTTTGCAATAATGATTCATAACTTGACATTTTTGACAATTATTAAGTCATCAGAAATTAATTTGATAGCTTGAGAGTTTTTAATGGTCAGTTGCAGTCTTAACTACAGAGTAACAAAAAAGTGTGTATCAAAATTTTGACAATAATATTTATCAACTCATTTGACATTTCGTTTCGATACGATATTGTCAATTTAACCAGAAATTAATATTCCAAAAGAAAAGTTGTTGGGAGCTTAAGAAGTGGCATGAAAGAATGATGAAGCGTATAATTGTTGGGGAACTACTTTGAACATATTTAAAATAAAGTTTTTAAAAATATGAACCACATGTACCATTATTCTCAATAATTTTAGCGTAACTCTCATATATGCCCAGCATTGTTATCTACATTGATTTGTAAAAACTAACCTTGCTGGCATTTCTTAAATGGATCACTTTCAGACCAAAATCCTGTTCCACATTTTAAAAATATTTTTGATCCATGTTTACAGGTAATCTTTGCTACTGTACCCTCCACTGCAGAACTTGAGCAATCCAATGTTTTGTCGTCTACTGTGCAAGAGACATTTGCTAAGGATGATATTAGTGGTGGACAAGTCTCTGAAAGAACAACATAATCTCCATATTACATTACGTTCAGTCCGACCAGCGACTCGTGAAGACGAGTAGTGCGCAAAGAGAGAACGTATTAGGCGCGAAAGAGACCTATAGTTACGTGCAAGAGTATACTACGAGACACAAGTTTCAGTACCATGTGATGATGGTGTCAATAACGTGTGATTTTGGTATACGAGCCCGAACTCTTAATAAATCGACCGATTTACATTTAAAACAAATTATAAAATCTACACAAATAATCAGAAATATCTACAAAAGTTTTTCGGCTACTTTAAATATAGGTTTAAAACTTTAAGAAACAGTGGACCAAATGACTGGTGATAATAGCTCGACCGGTATTTTAAGGGACATCTTCTATTTCAGATTTAGCTTCTACCAGGACTCTTTACTTTGGTACAATGAAAAGCAACTCGGTAAAAATCCAGGGTGTGCAGTAAAATCTACCTTGCAACTTGCAAGACATTTGGGACAATCAATGCCGGTCTTAGACTTGTGAGGCCGGCTGCACTTTAAAATAATAATTACAAAATACAAGATTTATAATTTCACAATACGGGACACATCAGTGGATTAAAAATTTGTAAAAGATGCGATTTTTAGAAAATTTTCAAGATCAAACGTGTTTTAATGCGAAGTAAGATAATATAGAATTCTTTACAAAGAAGAAAATTTAATATTTTTAAAAAAAATTAAATCAGAAACTAATAATTTATTTTATTGTACGAAAACATTTCCATAAGTAATATATTAAAAAACAAAGTAACATTGTCAGTCTTAATTTGATAAAAATATCCTTAAATTTATATTTCTTCTACGATTTTGCAGCTACCAATAAATTTTTATTTGCATCTTAAATTTTTATTTGCATCTTAAATTTTTATTTGCAAATTAAATTTGACATATGACAAAAAAAGGAATTTTTAATTGTCATATCAACATCTATTGGATAAGATTTTTAACCAGTGGTTAAAAATTAACCACTGAGTTACAGAATAGGCCCGATAATTGAAATATAGTATAGTACTTTACAGGAAGCTCAAATTTGGACTGATATAGGGGACAATCCCATATGTGTCCCATATATACGGGACGCCTGGCATCCCTGTTTTATTATCGACATTTTTTTTATTATAATATAATATAATTTTAATAAAACAAAGGTATATTATAAATAATGGAAAGACTTTGTTATTGTTCATTTCATGTACGAAAATAGCGTTGGTTTAGATGAGAAAATAAATTCTGCGATCGGCAGAATAAAATAAAAACCCTCGGTTTTAAGACCCATTTGCTACTTTTTTACGTGATACGAAGACTAGTACATATTAAAAATAAACATTGCGTGCTTTTGATGCTGCAAAGTTATTTATTACGGCAGGATTATAGTTTGTGTGTGGCCTGCGCCTGTCGCCAGGCCTAAGAGATGGCACTATTGTGTACTTGGTGAAATCTTAGGTATTTATAATGAATAATTTTTTTTTTATTACTAGTACGAAACTGTGGATACAAATGATATTATATTATAGAACAAGCATAACCCAAAGCCAAGAACGTGCGGGGCCGGTATAAACGCGGGGCCGGGTGCACCGGACCTCTCGCACCCGCCTAGAACCGGCCTTGGGGACAATACTCACAGGAAAATGTACAGAGCTGAGAGCTTAGGGATACAATGCCTAATAGAATTCAAGCTGGGATTACTAATAAAGACGATGTAACCCAATATTAAATGGCGGAATACATGAATAACATATTCAGTTTTGTAAGTTTAATATCTACGGATATTTTAGACTAGCCAAAAAAATTTGTAGAAATATATCACCATTTTGCGTAAGTTTTATAATTTGTTTGTTGAAAATGTTAACCGGCCGAATATGAGTAAATGCTTCTCCACGTGGACTTTCACGATTTACAAATTCAAGAATATTCCCAATAATTTGTCAACTGTTGCTTGAAATTGCGCGTCTACCCAATACTTCTACCTCAGGTTATACTTTCCTGACGTTAACTCTACGGCTGTTAGTATCTGAATGAAATCCCCATCACAATTTTAAGGCCAGGGTGCTACTGCGTATCCCAGCTAATCGCTCACGAGTCGCTGGTCGGACTGTATCCATGTAAATAAATTATTGAAAACATACTTTTACACTTAGGTACGGGAATATGCCATGTGGAGTCGGCACAAAGTAGATAATCATTTTTAGGGTACAATATATAGTTCTCATTACAATAAATCCGCAGATATGAATAATTTGGGATCCGGTATCCCTCTGTGTACTCTTTATTTAAATAAAAGAATTTTCCATTTTTTAAAACTGGAATTCGACAAGAACCGTAACTGGAAGTTATATATGCCTGTGTTTTTACTTCTGAATTCTGAGCTATTACGTCTTGAACAAAATCACTGTAATGGGTGACCAGAGTATACACTCCGTACTGGTGGCTATCACATGACATATCCATTTCGATGGGTCCTACGCTAACTATTCCTCGTAAGTAGTATTTTATCTTGTTGTTAATAGTCCACGGAAATACCATTCCACCACCACTATCGCCCTGGCACACACTTGATCCTAAAAAATAATTACAGATTAATTATAACAAAAAATCTTATCATTGCTTATACCGTGTGATGCAGTTTAGGGGTGAACATAAGGATTTAATATGGGATATAGTTTTATGAAATTTGTTGCAAAATTGTACAGAATCAACAGTTGCATGCAAAACTGTTTTTATATTATTTTATTTTTTATTTCTTCACAACTTTAAAAAGAAATTTTAAAATTTCGGTTCTTTAGTAGCAATAACCATGGCAATTGTTTTATTTTCTGATGTCATAAATAAACGTCAAACGTCTATCTCACTTATAAAAAAATAAATCCCTTATACTTTTATAACTAATTCGATCCACCATAATATATCTTTACAATAAAAACACGTTTCTCATTCCAATAAACATTCATTATTTAATTTACCCACAACTGCATTAAAATTGTTTGTTTACTTTTTAGTTACCATGGCGGAAAATGAAAGATTACACCCTGCGGGCAGTAAAGTAGCACATGCGAGCGCTAAACTAGAGAAAAAGTCCGGTGACTGGTAAACAAAACGTCAAAAATATAATTGGAAATATAATCAACATTCATGAAAAAAAATGATATCAGTTCCGTTAAAGCTTTACTAGCTTTTATTGGAATTACTTGAGGAATTTCTTCAGAAAATGCCTCCAAGACTCCAAGTTTGACATTTATTATTTTTTTCACATAATCAAATGGTTGGCAATTCAGCGCATCACCTTATTGTTTTGTGGCTTGGTCACCTGTCCACATAATATATATATATATATATATATATATATATATATATATATATATATATATATATATATATATATATATATATATAATCAACAAGCTATAATAGTATTTTATGTACCAAGGGCGTTACTATGATGATAATGCCAGGAGGGCGACGACTGGCCCGACGGATAGATGTCGCCCGATGAGCATTATCATTAGGGTACCTTTATAACCAGGGTATGGCCATGGGCCAAGATCGCCGCCATTGTCGGTAATTGATTTTCCTATTTATTTGTAATAAATGTGATATTATATTATAAAATAATATTAAATAATCACACTGTGAATTTAAAAAGGTAATAAAAATGAATTTATTTAAGATATATACAATTATTATTAAGACATACATTTATAGGTTATGTAGAATATATGATATGTGTTGTTATTATCACATCTAATTTAATATCACTAGTTCTTAAGTACATAATAATTATATATTCCAAACTTACCTTTTAAAAATGTAAATGATTGTGCTTAATATTGGTAATTTTTAGTTGTTTTCAGTGACAGTAATCGTGCTGGGTATCTTAACAAACTACATAAGTAAATAAGATAAAATATATTACTTACACTTTAAGTACATATTAAAATGATAATTAAATGTGTTTTTTATTAAAATAAAACAAATAGCCACGAAAATACATAATACTTTGCGCAAGAACAACACATATAACAGATGTCCCGGTAATGGCGGACGAAACATGAGCCACGCCATGGCCATACCCTGGTTATAAAGGTACCCTAATTCTCATCTAGTAACGCTCGTGGTGCATACAAGATTTTATGTCTTATGTGAAATAAGTTTTCATTTATAATAATTTTGATTACAATAATGCTTAAGCTTTGACGTTGCTAAGGATGTTGTTTGATTGTTTTGTTTATTATCAACATTTATTTATTTTTAAAACACCAACGTTTTAAATCGTTGGAGATGGTGGAATGGGTGAATTTGATGTTTCGGAAGATATTTTGTCGAAACGGTGTAAAAAATTTATTTTGAATATATACTTTGAGGAAGACAAACGTATAAATGATCTCCTAATTATTCCATTCTCGTCTGTAGAAGATGTAAGTATTATATTTTGAGGTTCGTTATCACATGACAGATCTCAGTTCTTTATTTCTTATGCACTTATTTGTGAATATTATTACATTTTAGAGAGCTTGTACGGCTTTGGATGTGTCACATGTGACGCTAAATAATATCAAAAATGAATTCAAACGTGGATAAATATCATCCCCAAAAAAATTAGTGATCTGTCAAAAATGAATGCGAAACATTACAGTCTGCAATTCGACGGAGTTATTTCATGTGTGGTGAAAGTAAATGGCTTTTTAAAGTTTTTTCGTTAATCAATTTTAAGTATTATAATTAAATTAAAATTGATTTCTGTGTTGTGCTTTCAAAGCTGTTTTCTTATATTAATTGTTGTAATCAATTAATGTATTGTTGTAATCAATCCTTATTATTATTGTAATGAATTATAATTAAAAAGAAAATAAATTCATTATATACCGTTCATATTATTTTTAATTAAAAGTCCATAAACGATAATCGGATTAAAATGAGGGCATAATGAAATATTATGCCCTCCCATTATGCCCCGGTTGTTATAGATATGTTTATGTACACCGTATCCTAGCAATAAACAGTTCATGATACTTTAGTGAGACTTAAATGTATTTAAAAAAATAATTTAAAAAAATTGAATATGACTGCAGTAGTGCGTAAACCGTTATACATACCTCCTATTTATGTCACGGTTTATTTATATCACGTGCAACTATCCGCCTACTGACATCCATAGCGTCTGTATACTCAACTGACACAACAGCGTCTGTAAATTCAACTGCTTAGACAGCAGTTACATTTTTCACCTCACTATCTGTCTATTTATGTAACTCTCTCTCTTCCACAGACTCAGTATCACCGACTGTCCGTATGCCACAATTCTTCACCACTACTGCCGAGTATCCACTTCCACTTGCCGCTACTATCCTCATATACCTAGTTTCTCAATACTTTTCAACACTACCAAGTATTCCCTTTCGCAGCTATCCCGGTATACCAGTAACTTTCCGACTCGCCGTTACTGTCCTCGTATACTATAGCTCGCCATCACTACCGAGTATTCAAATCCACAGCTATCCTAGTTTACCAGTAACTTCCCAAGTACCTACTCCACACAAACTGCATACGCTCACCACGATACTGCTGTGCTTCTCTAACTCACTAACACTTTACTCTCTAACGCTCCATGTGAATGTCTCTACATGACTCTCCCTATGTAACTAACTCTCAAGCAAAGATGCGTTACTTTTATACAGCTGCCATTTCCTTTGAGGAAGCTCTAGAATGTTCGACCGCATAATAACAATGAACACAAAAGGTTCAGACAACCGCAAATAATTTAACACGTCGTGACTTGTTTGTTTACGTAGCCCGGCTGCTAGCGCGATTGTGTCAACGCTATAAATTGACACTCGCTCATTGCTGCGGCGACGGCGGCGCGGCTGCGAAGGCGGTGGCGACGGCAGGCGTTCTATGTTACAGTATTATAATTTATTAAATTTTACTAGATTATATTCCTGTAATTTTTATCTTACAGTTTAGTGCAATTGGCGCTTCTTTTTCAACATCGAAATGATTTTGGTGTAAAACAGCCTGCTAATAAAACACACCCCAATTAACTGTCAAAATTCTTTCATTTCAAACTAAGTATAATTAAGTGTGAAATTATAACATTCAATCCTGTCTAATACTTTCGAACAACAGCGCCACAAAAATTATTATTTATAATTATTATTTTCAATTATTATTATTAAAATTATTATTTATTTGGGTGAAGTGTAAATATTAGAAAATTATTATTAATTAAAATAAACGTTTATTATAACGATAAATAGATATTAAATATAATCAAAAGATGATAAATATAACAAACACTACGATTAAACAAGTATTAAATACTAATTAAGACTAAGAATATTATAAGACACTTAAACACTAAGATTATTTATTTAAACAATGTATAGCTCATTTATTTATACAAGTATATTTATTTATGTTTACCACTCGTCGACTATCTGTTTATATCACCAACTGTTTAACAAGCAACGTTTATTTATATCAGACTGTCCAATGCCTTCGCTAACGGTGCTAATATACCCCGGCATTTGTATTCGAGAACTTAATAGAACACTATTTTAGATAAAAACTCTTATACAATAGGATACATCAACCGCGTAATTAAGCAGGTTCCGACAAGTCTGTTGCGTCATCGCTAACAATAGACACTCGCTCGTCTCCGCGACAGCGACAGCGACGGGGACAGCGGCGGTGATAGTGGCGGCGACGGCGGGCACTGCACATTACACTGCCCCCTTCTTAAGACTGTTGCGTCCCGGAACATTTCGTGATGACAAAATCTGCATACATTACCCTTGGTGCATTTCGAAGTTTTGAAGAAATGACAGTCGATGGTCCGCTCGACTTCTTCTTTACGTCCGTTAGGGTTAAAGCTGCAAACGAGAATTTCAACACCGGTAAAACGGAAAAGGATTTCTATCATGTTCCTAACAATCCTCCAATCTAAACCATCTAGACCACAGCCTAACTTCGGTACGGCTAGCTTGAAAATATCATTCTCAAGCAGATGATCCCTCAAATCGCACAATGAATTCCACAGGATACGATACGACGGCTTCTGGTACGAGCGTGATTTTGTAACCAGGTAATAGATGTACCGCTGATGGTCTGCATTGCGATCCCTCGGGCGCAGCGTTTTCCCAACAGTTGGACATTGGTTGGCCAGTTCTTGCAGTCGCCCAAATTTCGCCTTAAAGACTGAAGCTATGCCGCGGGACATCTTGAAATCTTCTGATACGCAGTGACCGAGGGAATAATCTGAAGACACGGCGTATAGATCTCGGTGTTCTTCTTTCGTCACGCCGAACCGCGCCTTGCGGCCAAATGAATAGTTCTCCATTAAGTCTTCAAAAGTTGGTTCTTGTGCTATGATCCGACGAACCGTTGCTCCATTATGTTCTTCGTGGTTGTCTCCGGCGGAAGGTGCTAGCCGATTAAAGTGTACTACACTCGGTTTCCCGGTAGGTCGTTTCTTAATTCTGTATACCACGTCGTTTCTCCTTTTGACTACCTCATAGGAGCCTTCCCAATTCCTTTGCAGCTTTGGTGATAAACCGCGACGTCTTTGTGGGTTGTAAAGTCACACTAAATCCCCAGGTTGATATCCACCCTTTTCGGCCTTGATGTCATACCGGTCCTTCATTCGGTCGCTGGCAGCTTGAATATTCGTACGGACTTGTTCATGAATGTCATCCATTCTTCTCCGTAAGTCCGTAACGTAATCTTCCCCGGCCAGATCTTCCCCAGGTTTACTGCCGAACACCAAGTCGCATGGTAAGCGCATCTCACGCCCGAATAAGATGTTCGCAGGAGTTTTCCCTGTTGTTTCATGCTTGAATGAACGATAAGCCATCAGGAACAGATGGAGATGTCGGTCCCAGTCTCTTTGGTGGTTGCAGACTACCTTTGACAAATATCGGTTGATCGTTCTGTTCACTCGTTCAACCATGCCATCAGACTGCGGATGTAATGCAGTTGTTCTAGTTTTATTAATTCCTAATATTTTACAGACATTTTTGGAAAGGGCAGACTCAAAATTTCTTCCCTGGTCGAAGTGGAGTTCAGGTGGTACTCCGAATCGGCATATACATTCTTTAACTAAAGTTTCAGCGAACGTGGTGGCTTCCTGGTTGGGAAATGGATACGCTTCAACCCATTTGGTGAAGTAGTCTATGACAACCACGATGTATTTATTTCCTTCGTCACTTCCTGAGAATAGTCCAGCCACATCAATTGCAATACGCTCAAGTGGACTGCCAACGTTGTATTGACGCATTGGAGCTTTTCGTCGTTTATGCGGACCGTTAATTCCAGCGCAAACCACCCATTTCTTGCACCAATCTTTAACATCTTCCGTGAAGTTAACCCAGTAAAACCGCTGGCGCAATCTTTCGAGCGTTTTGATGACTCCGAAATGGCCTCCAGATCCGTCATGGATCTCATTCAACACGTCTGGTACTCTACTCTTAGGAATAACTAACTGAGTTCTCTTCTCAGTTCCATCGGCATTTGCTACCATACGCTTTAACAGGCCATCCTCAATCACCATGGAGTCCCATTGCGCTCAGTACGATTTTATACTCGGTGAGTGCGGTGCAGCATCTTCCCATACTGGTTTGCTCTCCTTTGCTTTCCATTCCAGTATAATTCTCAAAGTTGGGTCTTTTTCTTGATATTCGCGTAGTCCATCGGGCTGCCAATTATCGTCGACTACTTTTGTCTTGGCGACGATAGAAAATTTCCCTTCTAGTCGACTTCAATGCTTGCATTCGTCTTAGCATGGCCTTCTGGACAATGTGTCGGCATTACGATAACTGGTACCTGTCCTATGCTCGATTTTGAAATTGTATTCCTGTAGTCTTTCAATCCATCCAGCCACCTTACCTTCAGGATTCTTAAATTGTAGCAGCTATTTTAATGCAGCATCATCTAATCAAAAATTTCTTACTGTACAAATATTTGTAGAAATGTTCCACGGATTTCACGACTGCCAAGAGTTCTTTTCTGGTAACACAATAATTCCTCTCTGGTTTTGACAAGGTCTTACTAAAATAAGCAATAACCTTCTCATGCCCGTTTTGTATCTGGGAAAGAACGCCACCAATTCCCACGTTGCTAGCATCTGTGTCTAGTATGAACTCTCCTTCTGGTAAAGGATAATTAAGGACAGGTGCGCTTGTAAAAGCATGTTTCAGTTCTTTGAACGCAACTTTGCAGTCCAGTTCTCAGATAAATCTTCGACCTTCTTCAGTAAGTCTTGTCAGTGGCTTGGCTATGTTGGCAAATCCAGGTACTTATCGCCGATAATAAGTACACAAACCAAGAAAACTTGTGAGTTCATGTTTGTCTCTAGGCGCTAGTCAATCTCTCACAGCCTTTATCTTTTCCGGGTCAACTGCAATACCCTTATCTGAAACCACGTGTCCAAGGTAATGAACTTCCTTTTGGAACAGGTGACACTTCTTGGGGCTGAGCTTCAGGTTGTCCGCAATCTGTGGAAAACCTCTTCCAAATTTTTTATGTGGTCCTCGAATGTTTTACCTACTACAATATTGTCGTCGAGATAGACTAAACAGGTTTTCCATTGTAGCCCAGCCAATACTGTCTCCATAAGTCGTTCAAACGTTGCAGGGGCATTGCAGAGCCCAAATGGCATTACAGTAAATTGCTGGAGTCCGGTACCAATGGTGAAGGCTGTTTTTTTCTTATCTTTTGGATCCAAATGCCAGTATCCGCTCTTTAGACCCAGAGTAGAGAAAATCTTCGAGCCAGCCAAAGTGTCTAGTGTATCGTCTATTCGAGGTAGCGAGGTATCTTTCTTAGTCACGTTGTTAAGTTGACGGTAATCGACGCAAAATCGTGTAGAGTCATCCTTTTTCTTCACTAACACCACCGGTGAAGCCCATGAACTGCTTGAAGGTTCGATCACACCTTCCTTTTTTATATCCTCGATAATTCTTTCCACTTCCTCACGCTTCGCCAATGGTAGTCTTCTTGCTGGTTGGAGGATGGGTCTTGCGTCGCCGGTGTTTATCTTATGGTGACCCACATTAGTTCTCCCGTTGGTATTTTTGTCAACTTGAACCACATCTTGAAATCTTCCAATTAATTTCTTCGCCTTGGTTCTCTGGTCGGCGGTCAGTTCTTGGAAGGATGTTGATAAATGGTTAATTAAAGTGTCCGGACCTTCCTGAGATATGTTTCCTTTGGTCTTAACAATTCGAATAATCGAGGATACTGCCAAGCATTCTCCTACAATTGTTCTTCTTTTAAGAACAACTGGATAACAATTTACGTTCATTATTCGAACTGGTATTACTTGACTGGCTTTGATCAGTGATTTTCCTACAACTCCAGTACCAGTCTTCACATCATCATTCTTTGGCTCAAGCATAACAATATTCCCCTCACAGAAACTACCATCTAATTGTGCTTGCACAATATATTCACTTCGTTCTGGAACGGTAACATCTTCAGCTATTAGTACGCGCACAGCCTTGTCTTCTCGTGGGTTTAAAACAAGTTCTTCTTCATTGACCATCATTACTCCATTCTTCAGGTCAAGTTTAAAACCGTTTTCATTACGTCCATACCGAGTATTAATTCATCTTCAACGTCAGGTACCAGCGCACGATGTTTGAACGATGTGTTTCCAATAGTGATGGTCATATCTATTTCTCCTAATGTGGTAGCTTGTTCTCCCGTTGCTGTGCGTAATCTTCTCGTGGTTGGTTGAAGATGCATCTTGCCTGTGTTCTTTACTAAATCGGGTCTAATTATAGTCTTTATCGCACCCGTATCTAGTAACATGTTCAGTGGCCTTCCATTAACAGAGCCATTCACGCATATGCTACTGGCTTGATGATGAAGCCGACTTAGTTTTCCAACTCCTTTTCTTCTTTCGACGATTCAGTATCCTTTTGCATTTTTCGAAGAACTAAATTTGTTTCTTTCAGCAAACACTTCATTAACAATTCTTCGCATTTTCTCTTCTAGATCTTTTGTGTCTTCTTTTCTTGCGGCATCAATATTACGCACTCGAGATTGGTTACGTGAAGCTTGTTTGGCAGCTTCATGTTCTAGTGCGTATAAGAGTGAATCAATTAATGTTTTTGGGCGGGCCAATCGCAGTGGTTGCTGCGTTTCGCTATCTTGAACTCCATAGATGAAGGCTTGAACGACCAGGCACTCCAAAACGCTGTCAGGAGCTGCAGGATGCGCGAGACGAACCAAACGAGCTACGTCGACTTCAAATTCTTGAAAACTTTCTTTTGAACTCTGATAGCGGTTCGTCAGTTGCGTCTGGTACACCTGCTCCAGGTGCGCATTGTTATACCGCATGTTCAACCGCTTGACTAGTTGGTCGTAGTCCTCTTGTTCTTCTTCCTTCAGAGTTTGTAAAATATCGATGGCTTCTCCACGCAATGAGACAGTCAACGCTGTAGTCTTCTCTGTAGACGTCCAGTTATGTGCTTTCGCAGCCGCTTCAAATTGTTTTAAATAGTTTGGCCACGAAGACTTTCCATCAAATTCCGGTGTTTTGATATGCATTGTTCTAGTAGTTTCAAGTTTCGCTACTTTCCTTTCTTCATGTAAATTTGCTTTCGCTACATCGGAATTTGGCATTGGCGACAATTTAATTCAAATGACCTTTTCTTTTAGTTCTTCAATCTCCTTGTCATACTCATTTTTTAAATACTTTAAGTCTTCTTCAGTTTTTTTAGTACTCTCCTCTAATTTCTGTTCTAAACTTCTAGAATGTTCCATTAATTCTTCTTTTAATATTCTGGAATTTTCTTCTGCTTTTCTGGAACTTTCTATTAATTTTTCTTCTAATGTTCTAGATTGTTCTAATAATTCTTCTTTTAGTATTCTGGGACTATCTTCTGATTCTCTAGAACTTTCCTCAAATTTTTGTTCGAATTTTTGTTCTAATGTTCTGGAATTTTCTGTTAATTCATCTTATAATGATGATTTAAGTCAACTAGTCAGTCACAAGTATAATTTTTGTTAAAAAAAGTTTTTATTTTACATTTTGGACTACAAATTTTACAATTTTCATATTTTTTTTACAATTGACTGCTTATCTTTTTATATGTTATTTATTTATGTTTGTATACCTTATGACGATCAACTCTGTGATAATTTTATCGAAAACTGTTCCTCATGGGTGGTTACCACAAATGATATGTAATTGACCATTTCTTGCCCTGAAGAAGACTAAAGTTTTAGTCGAAACGTCGGTTAGAAATAAATAACTTTCATCAGTAGACTGCTTGTCCAATCATTTTTCCCTTGGGACCCATCATCCATTCTTCAGTCGATTATCGATCAAATTCATCATTTTTTAATGTTTCGGCTATTTCCTGTTTTAATGTTCTACAAGTTTGTCAATTCTTCTTTTAATATTCTTATGTTCTATATGTCGAATAAGTAATCGTCAGGACTTTCATCACAATCGATTAATGCTTGCCGCAGTCTTTCTTGAAGCAGAGACTTCTTTCCTGTCGTACCTAACTCTCGTTCTTCCAGTTCTGTCTTCAGATCACTTAGTTTTAATTCACATAATTTCAATAGTTTAGCCATTTTATTTATTTTTATTTAACATTTCACAGTTTATTAACCCCACACCTGACAGCAATTGTAACGTTTTAATTTATTTGGGTGAAGTGTAAATATTAGACAATTATTATTAATTAAAATAAACGTTTATTATAGCGATAAATAGATATTAAATATAATTAAAAGATGATAAATATAACAAACACTACGATTAAACAAGTATTAAATACTAATTAAGACTAAGAATATTATAAGACACTTAACCCGTAACCACTGTGAACCTATTTTACTTACATAGTTACTGTTAGTGGGTCAATTTGACCATATCTAAATATCTTTGTTTAATTACAATTGCTGTTGGTATAATGAAACAAAACAACGCATATTAGAAGAACATGAGTTTATTTAATGAACTATTACAATTTTTTGTTGGTATAATAAAACAAAACAACGTATATAAAAAAAATTACTCTAATTAGCACAATTTTTGCAAATTAATTGCGAGCATTGTGAACACATAGGATTTTTGCAACTCACGCAAGCATAAGATGCTTTTCTACTATTGTCGTCAATAAGTAGCTTCCACAACTCTTCTGGACTAGATTTTGAAAGACGTGCAGGTCCTTGTAAACCTGGACGCTCTTGAATAATATTTTGTTGCCTTGTTTTTGATCTAGATTTTGGTTCTGCTGACCAAGCAATGTTATTCTTTCCACGAAAAGTTGCATTGTAATTATCTACGTTTTCACTTAGCTCATCCTCTAAATTCGCTATATCTGATTCACCACCTTCTTCAAGAGAATTTGAATCGTGATCGCTATCTATATCTTCAAAATTTTCAAATTCGTTGTCACTCTCTTCATAATCTCCCGCCTCGTCGTACCATTTTTGCAAAGTAGCCTCAAAGTTGTCATCGGTATATTTGACTGTTTTCGAACAGCTAGGACGGCTTTTCATTTGTATATCTTCTACAATTTCATATTTATATATAATAACATTCTAAAAATTCCAATAACGTACTTACTGTATATGGGTCAAATTGACCAGAAAAAGAATAATATATTTATAAATTTGTCAAACTGACACCTACACTCCAGCTGCTTTAATACTCGACTAATCTATAAGTACTTGACACACTGCTGAACGAAGCCTACGCTGATTTAACAGATACGCGGGTAATTCAAATATTAAAAATGTATATGGTCAAATTGACCCATCAACAGTGGTTACTGGTTAAACACTAAGATTATTTATTTAAACAATGTATAGCTTACTTATTTATTTACACAACTATATTTATTTATGTTTACCACTCGTCGACTATCTATTTATATCATTAACTGTTTAACACGCAACGCTTATTTATATCAGACTGTCCAATGCCTTCGCTAACGGCGCTTATATACCCCGACATTTGTATTCGAGAACTTACTAGAACACTATACTAGATAAAAACTCTAACACAATAGGTTACATCAACCGCGTAATTAAGCAGGTTCCGACAAGTCTGTTGCGTCATCGCTAACAATAGACACTCGCTCGTCCCCGCGACAGCAACGTGGACAGCGGCGGTGACAGTGGCGGCGACGGCGGACACTGCACATTACAGTATGTTAAATAAAACTATCTCGGAGACCGCTATAAACAAGGATGTCTTAATTTAATTAAATGTTTAAGGGAGATACACCTAGATGGAATGTTCATATCTGCCTGTGATTCAATGACGACAAATACTACTTTGACTAGACGTATAAGGTAATCATTGGTGATTGCCTTCAGTGGACAGTACGAGGGCCATCCCTCCCAAGGGATTCTTTGTTCGGTTTGTGGATGATTCAAAACTGGAATCAGGAGAAAATGGGATCAATGTGTTTGGTCCAGGTTACCAAATAGAGGAATAAATATGCGCCAGTTCCAGTATATTTCAAGTAGAGATCTACGCAATTAATATCTGTGCTCAAACAAACCTAAACAAAGAAACAAGAAACAACAATTAGCATAATGTCAGACAGCCAGGCTGCTTTAAAGTCAGTAAGTTCCTTCACTTGTAAATCAAAGCTAGTCTGGAATTGCATGAACACCCTACAACAGCTGGCCATAGACAACCACGTCACTTTGTGTTGGGTACCGGGGCATTAGGGAGTTCTACACAATGAAAAAGCAGATGAGCTCGCTAAAAATGGAGCCAATTTACCGTTGTACGGGCCTGAACCTTCTTGTGGACTCTTGAAAAGTCATTTAAAGAATGAAGTCAAACACTGGGAGAAGGCAGCCATAGCCGTATATTGGAGAGACATCCCGGGCCTAATTCAGTCGAAGAAATTCATTTCACCTTCGTCGACAAACGCCAAAGACCTATTATCTCTCAGCAAAAAAGACATTAGAACTATGATAGGTATATTTACTGATCTTTGTATTCTGAAATACCATCTATGTAAGATTGGTTTGGCTGATAACAATATCTGTCGACTCTGCGAAGAGGATGAAGAAACTTCGGAACACATTGTATGTAAATGTCCAGTGTAACCGTAAGCAGACTTAACCATTTAGATAAAAGGTAACTCGCGGCAAGTGAGATGAGGAAACTGATTCCTGGAGCAGTAATTGGCTTGATAAGAACTTTGGAACTACTTCCAGAAAACTAAGATTGGGACATGTTACAATAGATCTCACAGGTCTCAATGACAAAAGTGGTTAGCGCTTAAGCCATCAACTTAAATAATAAATACAACGAATTTTAGGAAAAGTACATTTCAAGATTAATTTTGATAATCCATTCATGATAGCGAGAGAATTGTCAACTAAATCGCGAACAAAGACAAGTCGTTCTATTAGTTCAGCTCGAAAATTATCCTCTTCCGTCCAATTGAATGATTCGCGAGTTAATTCAAAATTCGCTCGCTATCGTGAGTGGATTATAATAGAAAATGCACGCATTAATAAGGGTCATTAATGAATGATTTTCTATACAAATATTAATGAAAACAATTACCAAAAAAATATTCAACGATAAAATTCATTTAAAAAATTTAAGTAGAAATCGTCACAAAACATTTTGTATAGGCAAATTTATTTTGTCTAGTTTCATTAGTATATAATAATAGTAATAATTATGTATTTATTTGTTGTGAGGTCATTTTTGACCTATACAAATTCAACGTTTACATATTTACATATATAATTTACAAATTTTACAGAGCTATTTTTAGTGCCCTCTGTTGACACCCTCGTTACATGCAGAGTAGCTTATAGTGACCTCTGCTGCCACTCGGACTCATCGAGGTGTGTCGGTTTTTATTAAAAACTGACTCGTGTGGGATTCGAACGCGGTCCCACACGATCTACCTTATATGCCAGGTGAGCACTCTTAACCACACGACCACCGATGACCGTTTTCATTAGTATATGTACAGATGCATGTACTTAAAAACTTGAAAAATATTTAATAATTTCTTGTTCCTTACCATTTGTGAAACCAGCGCAAAACTTGTCAGGAGTAACCCATCTATTAAATTGTGGAGGTACAACGGCTAAACATTTTGAAACTTCGATGAAAGGGGCAGTTAATTTTTTCAAATCTTCATTAATATCAGGTTTCCTTGGATCTACATAGCCCCATCCCACCACCTAAAAATAAATTTAAAAAAATTGACGAAGTCAGAATATTGTAGTTTCAGATCCAGAAGAATTTTTTGAGAACTTCATGCAATTCACCGGGACTTGAATCCAGGGCCTTCTATGTCTAATAGGATGCTCAACCAACTGAACTATGAAATTGTTATGTTTATTATAATTTGTAATTCGGAATTTTTAAGATATTTTATATTTAAATATGTGTATAATCGTTATTTAATTAGAACTTTTTAATTCATTTGTACACTCTCGTACGCTAGGCTAGACATATATTTCGCGCACATGGAACACAAATTACTATTTTCTATTTTGGTTTTTTAATATGTACTTTACGAAACAACCAAAATAGAAATTCCTCAAAATAAAACAACGTATAATTGTAAAAAATTTTGGCAAAAGGATCAAAATAGAAAAAATACTATAAAATACACGTTTTATAAGACATTTCAGCGCACTTGTCCTCTTAGAAAACTCGCGGCAAGCCGCTCGTTTCTAACTTGCACACATGCGCTAAAATCATGTCTTATAATACTTGTATCTTAATGTACTATACTATTTTAAATTATAGATGCTTTACGCGGAAAGTAAAAGTTAGGGATTTTTAACAGAAATATAAAAACTTACGGTTCCTCTGGCATCAGATATCAGTTGCTGTCTCTCAAATTCTCTGTTCCAGTCAACACAGACTGGTCGGACTACACTTGTTAGCGTAAATTCCGTCTTTAGGACTACTACAGCTAAATCTGCTTGGTAATTCGTATCGAAACCTGTATAATACTGTGGAATGTTAAATTCTTTTACTTGACGCATTTGTGCTAACTTATCGTTACGTGCATCGTAAGCGCTGTAATATTTTCCAGCGCCTACATAGTACAATTCTGCGGGATACATTATTTCTCCAAAGGCACCCGTAAAACAGTGTGCAGCTGAAAGAAAAACAGTGTAGATATTCAATTAGTTATGGCTGGATCAACTACACTTGAGGCTAAGGGCTAAATAACTTAATGGCCGCTCTCCAAACTTATATTTATCTTCTTATAATAGAAATCATTTAGGCGATACACCTACAGGATGTAAGGGTGACCGCGGTTATTTTCTTTGTTATTTATGATAGCGAATCAAGTTATATTTTTAAAAAATACAACAATGTGTTACATTACTTTGATAGATTTTAGCTTGTCTGTAGTGTTGATATTTGTATTTTTTTGTTCTGAAATTACTTCATTATTTTATCCATTGTTGTCAAAGTAATGCATTGTTTTTCATCCATAGCCGACTATACTTTAATACGGGGGCGTTTTATAAAAAAATTCTACCTAGCTTTTAAAGAAGACACATTAAACTTGAACAATACTTTATTTTTCAACATAACTTCTTTGAACACTAACACACTTTTCCTAACGTTTATCCAACTGTGCCATTCCCTCAAAAAAAATATTTTTGGAAGATCTGCAAAATAACTGTCAACAGCATACATTAACTTCTCATCTGATTCAAATCTTCTTCCCCTAAGATTTTTTTTATATACATATTTAAATAAAAAGTCACTAGGTGCTAAATTGGGGCTATAAGGTGGATGACGTAGTCTGCAACTTCACTCGCTTTGTGAGTATTCACCGTGAAGGCACCTTCCTTATGCCGAAATCTTCATGCAAAATAAAGACAGTTCCTTGGCAATAACAGAAACCTTTAATCGTGGATCTGTAAGGACTAATTTTCCAACTTGTTCAATTTTTTCTGCAGTTCGTGCTTCAAGTGGCCGATCAGATTTTGGATCATCCTGTATCGAATCCTTTCCTCATCGAAACTGTTTACACCAAAATTTTACTTTAATATAATAATGACCATTGCCTTCTTTTGTTAAGAGTTTTATCACACTCCGATGCTCCAATTTAGTTTCACTCATTTTTTAACCCAAAATTCTACGCTAAACTGTAATAAATAATACGATTTAAATGCAACTTACTGTTTGAACTTAAAATGTCACAAATCTGACAACAAGAAATTCTTATCGTTCGTCTTTTGTTTCATAGGTAGGTTGATTTCTTTGTAAACTGCCCTCGTATAATAATTTAGCAAAAAAAACTGTCGAATGGTGCTATTTTTACGTCTCGCTAAGAGAGACATTGTATTCATGCTAAAAATCGCATATCCAGATTTTAGTGAATAAGCACGTTTTAAGGTCCCTAGATTCCGATTATAACATTTTTACGATGATGTCCGTATGTGTATATATATATATATATATATATATATATATATATATATATATATATATATGTGTGTGTGTGTGTGTGTGTGTGTGTGTGTGTGTGTGTGTGTGTGTGTGTGTGTGTGTGGATGTTGGTTTCACGATTTCTCAAATACTGTAAGACTTAAGACATTTTTAACTACGGATTCTTCAATCTAACAATAATGGGAAGAGTTGATTAAGTTCTTTTAACAATTGGACAACCGGAAGTAGTAGTTATAAGAAAAAAATCATCTAAATATTATTTATCGAAAATTTATGTAAATACTTATATTAAAGAACGTTAAATTCTTTATTCGATAAATATAAATTCATTATTATATCTTCTATAGATTTAGAGATAAAGAAATGCATATAAAATAATTTGAAGTAAAAAATTTCAGATCAAACTACTTCAAGGCAAGAAATTCAAATGTTCGTAATTGACACATAAATGTCACTGTCAAAAATATTTATATGCCACTGTCAAAAATATTTGTACATTATTATGAAGATTATGAAAATAAAAAAGAGTCAACAACGCAAAAGAATATACGTAAAAAAGAATATAAAAAGAATTTGCGAAAAAATAACGAATATAATGAAAAAGAAAAGGAAAGTAGAAAAAGAAAATTTCAGGATATTGAATATAAAGAAAATGTATGTATTGTACATAATTTATATTAAAATATCCCATAGATTTTGCGAATATATGTGAGAATTATTTTGTAGTGAGACATGAATATATGTATTTGTAAGCCGACCCAGGTGGAGTAGCGGCAGCATTATCGCTTCACGCTCCAAGGGTCCCGGGTTCGAATGCCGGATAAGGCATGGTTGTTGTGTGTGTCTTTCACCATCCCATCTTCATTAACCCAAGGTATAGAATTTCGATGTTATAAAAAATATATGCGAAAAATTGACTCATAATCATGAATTGTAATAAGTTGTATAAAAACTTTAAATACAATAAAGAATTATTATTATATTATATGTATTTGTATTTAAAAATATTTTTCGTTTTATGCGTACAACCAGATAAAATATCTGGCGAGAGGTTATGAGCTGGCCAGATTTTCAATATAGCGTTCCATTTAAAAAATATAACTTTATTCTTTAACTTGAGAACCACTGAATAATTTGCGTATCCATAAACCATAAACAGATGTCCCCGTTGAACTCCTCCAACTTTGTTATTTAGCCTTTTATATCTTTAATAACAAAGAAAATAATCGCATCATCCGTTTCGCTGTTACACCGTAAACATAAGTTAAATATAAAGGAAAAATGAAATAACACTAAGGTAGGTGAAGTTAAGTACCTGATAATATTATTAATGGACTTATAATTGAACCGCCACATTGATAGATATGTTTGTCATTTTTGAGACGATAAACTGCAATATGCCAAGGAAAATCGCCGAATTTGGCTGATGTTCCGTTAACTATATTTGTCACACCTTTTGACACACCTTCCCCGCAGTCTAAAAATTATAAATAATAAGATTTACTAATTAATTAAATAATTTTTATGCATGTATGAAAACGAACCTGGAACGCATTCGATTAAAAGCTTGTCCCACCCTCCTCCTGTACATTTAGTTGTGGGAAATTGGTATGTGTTTACTGACACATAAAACTGTTTACATTTACATTTGGCTATTGTCCCATCTATTACAGAGTTACTGCAATTTACTGTTTTGTTATTAAATGTACATTCTATATCCACGGAAGATGAGGATAATGGTGTGCAGGTCTCTGAAAAAAAAATACACTTTTTGTACTACTAAGTTATGAGGTTGCTACTAATTATGGCTCATTGTTAAACCATATAATTACGACTGGACCTGAGAGACCCAATTTTAAATTTCATTTATCTTTTACACGTTAACTATAACTTTTATGTTTGTGAAATTTAACTACTTTTTCTAAAATATATTACTTATTACAGCGTTACATAAAAATATTGTCACACTACTACCGGTTTGAAAATACAGAGTAGGCTCGCGTTTGCCACGGACGGGTCTTTGAGGCCCATATATTGTTGTTTTTGTATGTTTACAAGTGCAAACTTGTCTCATATCTGTTCTTTTCCTTTCTGTAGTTGAAAGCTGCACATAATAACATTATTGATTCTTAAATCTCAGTGTCTATGGTACTTTCGTACATATGTAACATCGTATCTTCTAAAAATGTTTCCCAAACGAGGCCTTACTTACGAAAAGTTACTGAAATACATTCTTGAGAATGAGACTCATTCAAATGTATGAAAAAAATAATTCCAGTCTACTGAAGTGGAGGACGCGACCCAAGGTCAAAGTAATGATGTTGGGCTGAGTCTTCTGAGAATAGAAAACATATTATAGACGCTTCTGTTAAATCAAATATACATATTGACCCAAATTAAGTGATATACCATTGAGATCTCTGAAACTACAAAAGCTATGAAGTCAGTTTACGAGCAATGTTGTGCAGTTTTGAGAGCTCATTCAGATTCCGTAAGAATTTTTAATATTTTGAAAATCAGGATTTTTAAATAAATCAAATTACTCCGTAATTATAAAAGATATAGAAAAATATTTTATATAAAAGTTACATAATTTAATAATACAAACTTTAAAGTAATGTCAGAATAAAATTAAAAATGGCGGTTTCCAAGATATTAATAGCAGCTGTCTTATTTCAAATGCATATTGGATTGAAACTTTAACAAGATATTTTTTTCTTTCTCCAATGGTGTAAGGGTTATTGTATTTTAATATTTTATCCCTAAATCTTAAATTTCTAGTTATTTTTCATTAAATTTTTACCTCTCGCTAAGAGAGGTATTGTATGCATGGTAAAAATCGCATATCCAGATTTTAGTGAATAAGCACGTTTTAAGGTCCCTAGAATCCGATTATAACATTTTTATGATGATGTCCGTGTGTGCGTATATTTTTGACAGTGACATTTATGTGTCAATTACAAACATTTGAATTTCTTGCCTTGAAGTAGTTTGATCTGAGATTTTTTACATCAAATTATTTTATATGCATTTCTTTATCTCTAAATCTATAGAAGATATAATAATGAATTTATATTTATCGAATAAAGAATTTAATGTCCTTTAATATAAGTATTTACATAAATTTTCGATAAATAATATTTCGATGATTTTTTTCTTGTAACTACTACTTCCGGTTGTCCAATTGTTAACTTAATCAACTCTTCCCATTATTGTTAGATTGAAGAATCCGTAGTTAAAAATGTCTTAAGTCTTATGGTATTTGAGAAATCGTGAATCCAACACACACACACACACACACACACACACACACACACACACACACACACACACACCTACACCCACACACGCATACGCATACACACACACACACACACACACACACACACACACACACACGTACAGACATCATCGTAAAAATGTTATAATCGGATTCTACGGACCTTAATACGTGTTTATTCACTAAAATCTAGATATGCGATTTTTAGCATGATTCCAATACCTCTTAGCGAGAGGTAAAAAGAATATAAAAGGAATTTGCGAAAAAATGACGAATTTAAAGAAAAAGAAAAGGAAAGTAGAAAAAGAAAATTTCAGAATATTGGATATAAAGAAAATGTATATATTATACATAATTTATATTAAAATATCCCATAGATTCTGCAAATATATGTGAGAATTATTTTGTAGTGAGACATGAATATTTTTTCCTACAACCGTGCGTGAAAAGTATTTTTCACGTACTCATTACAGTGTGTAAAATGTCACTTTTCAAGCACTAGTGCTTGAAAAGTAAATACGCGTTGCTAGGCAACATTAAAATTCGGTTAATTTACCTGTCAAGTATATAATTATGTAGTAAATAATAATGAAAGTAATAAAATTTATTAAAAAATATTAATATACACTGTAAATAAAATAAATCTAATATATTTTTTAACAGATTGAGTAATAATTTAATTTTTAAGAATATTGACATTTTTTTACATGTATTCTTACTTAACCTAATTTTTAATATTAATATTAAATGTACTCTTTGTACATTATAAATGACGAATCATCGTCTGTCTTAGATTCTTCCGAGTGTTTAAGTTACATTTTGTACAGTGTTATGAGAAAGAGTACTAACAGTATTTGAAGCTACTGGATGACTGTACACTCAGTATTCTGAGAAACATCAATACCATTTGGGTTGTAGGAAAAATGTTGTATGCAACACGTGTGTAAAATAGTATTTTTTGTCTCGTGCTACATCGCACTCGACCAAAAAAGTACTACATTACACACTTGTTACATAAATAACTATTTTGTTTTATGCGTACAACCAGATCAAATATCTTGCGGGCGGTTATGTGCTGGCCACATCAGATTTTTTATTTTTGTGTCAAAACTTTTAGTTTTTCAAAATAGTATTTTATTTTCCTTACGTAACTTATTCCATACCTATTCTTCTGATAATTTAATTTTGGTACCATATTTTTATTTAACGTGTGTATACCTCACCGGGGAATCTGATATAAAAAATCTGATGTGGCCAGCACATTATCTTCCGTCAGATCCATGTATTTTATGCAAATTTATTGTTTGATTATGACAATAAAATATAAATATAATATGTAATAAAAATATGCAATATAGAGTATTTCGGAAGACTTCCTTGAATGACATTGATATGGGCATGATCATTTGTTGAACGTTTCATCTTGTTCATGGTGGTGCTCATTTCTGGCGACTTGTTTTTCATTCGTGTGCTAAAAAGTAGTGAATATGGGTGGCGAAACAGTGAAAAATATATTACTTGAGTGGAGTTTTGGATATTTGCTTTGCACTTTTCAGTGTACCTTTTATGCCAAGGCACATGCACCGGTACCTCTACAGAGTGTGTATTTATACTTTTATAATTTTTTGTTATATGTACATTAATATTTTTAAGGATGTAATTTGTGAGTTAATAAAAATATGGTGTATGAAAAAATTAAATTATGCTGGTCTTTATTTAATTGTTTTGCTTTAGTTTTATACCCGGTTTTGTAAACATCGAATAAATTGCTGAGTTATTACTTTGAAAGTAAATTTAATCGACGAGTAAATAAAACTGTCTGTTTTACAAAACAATAATAATAATAATAATTATAATAATAATAATAATAATAATAATAATAATAATAATAATAATAATAATAAACTTTATTGACATACAAATCAACGGCGAGGTTCAGCCCAAGGCTGCTCTTCCATCTAACCAAAAAATTAATACACAAATGTATATAAAGCCAATAGACACGTTACAAAACTTTAATCAAGTACAAATAATAAACATTAACGAAAAATAATATATAGCAGAAAATAGATAACAATGATATAAAAATGATATAAAAAGGAGAAAAATTATGAAGTTAATAGAGCTTTAACATTTCTTTTAAAACTATTTAAAGAAAGCACCTTCAGATAGTCAGGAACACTATTGTATAAAGTCGGGGCCATATATGAAAACGCACCTTTATATTTTGACTTTCTGTAGGTTGGTACAATGTACAAATCCTTCATTCTAAGAGAATAATTGTATTCTTTAGTTATTAATTTGTCAAATAAATAGGATGGCGTACCTGTCAATATAATTTTATATATTAAGCATAAATAAAGATATGTGATCGTATTTACGCACACCGTACACAAAAAGCAGACAAGAATTTTGCAACAAAATTATTCTTTGTTTGTCCGTCTGTGTGAGGTTTGGAATAAAAGTGCAGGCGCAATAATCAAACAGTGGGAGAATAAGTGAATTTACAAGTTTAAGTTTCACCGATGAATTTAGTTCATTTCTAAATTGAAACAATTGTCGTAACTTCAATCGTGCAGCACATAGTTTTACATTAAGATGTTTTCTAAAATTTAGGTCTTTGTCAATGTGAAGTCCCAAAATTTTAATATTATCTGTGCGAACTAGAATAGAACCATCTAGCACAATGTCCGGTATATTACCACAGTCATTAATAATTAAAAGTGATGATTTGTCAGTATTAATTTTGAGACCATTGTTCTTTACCCAAAAAACAAATTCATTTAACTCTTTGTTCACCATGGAACAAAGCTCATTTATATGCAACTGTTCCAGATTTGCAAGAACCTGGGTGTCATCTGCATAAGAGTGAACTGAACAAAAATTAAAAATATTTGGCATGTCAGCGACAAATATTAAGAAAACAAGGGTCCCAAAATTGATCCCTGTGGTACACCACATTGAAGAGGAAAATCTAATGAAAATTGTATTCCTTGTTTTGTACTCATGTTAATGTAAAATGATCTGTTTTTCAAATAGCTTCTACACCACGATACCGCGCATTCTGAGAAGTTGTAATAACTTAATTTTGTAAGAAGTTAACTGTGATCGATCATATCGAATGCTTTCGAGAAATCAATTTGTATGAGTAATGATGGTTTCGATTTGTCTAGATTATTTAAAATAGTATCAACTATATTCAACATAGATGTATTTGTACTATAACCTGATCTAAATCCAGACTGATAAGTAGGTATTATTTCATTCTCAAAAACATATTCCATGATCTGATCGCAGCATATTCTTTCAAGCACTTTCGATAAGGTGGGTAAAATACTTATTGGCCTCAAATCATCAAAAGTTACGCAATCTTGTTGTTTAACTATTGGCCTAATTGCGGCTACCTTCCACACCTCCGGCACAACACTCTCTAAAATACATGTATTTATGATATGCGTAATGTAATCATTTACAATTTTTAATACCAGTAATATCATTTTCAATGAAATTCCATCTACCCCAGTTGCATTAGTTTTAATGTTAAAAATGACTTCTCTAACTTTATCGCTATTTACACATTTAAAATGGAATGGTTCGTCATGTACGCCCGCATATTTATTCTGCGAAAAGAAGATTATAGTGTAAGGAGTTGCAATTGTAGTGCTTACTTTGTCGAGCAAATATTGTCCATAATCATGTGGATTGCAAATTTCTTCTGGAATGCTTCTTGCTGACTGATTTTTTACACCGATCCGTTTTAAGTTAGCCCATAGTTCACTAGAATTATTTGAATTATTAATTGAAGACTGAAAGAAAGCTTGCTTTTCTCTCCGTATTGCACTTGTTTTGTAGTTCCGTAATTGTTTATAGTAGGCATATTTTGCGGGAGTTTTATACTTTTTATACTGTGCAAGCGCCTTATCTCTTTTAGCCTGCATTATTCTAATAACAAGTTACAGAGTAAAACAACTACTTGCAGAGTAAATATTTTATCCTAGTGATTTACCGACAGAGACATGACATATGTCATTATTATGTGATTTTTGCATATAAATATTTTAATATTTTCTATAATTATATACATTTAATATTGTTTTTCATTATATTAAGAACCTATACGCCAGAGTGATAATATTTTTACCTCTCGCTAAGAGAGGTATTGGATTCATGCTAAAAATCGCATATCCATATTTTAGTGATAAGCACGTTTTAAGGTCCCTAGAATCCGTATATAACATTTTTACGATGTCCGTACGTGTGTGTGTGTGCGTGTGTGTGTGTGTGTGTGTGTGTGTGTGTGTGTGTGTGTGTGTGTGTGTGTGTGTGTGCGTGTGTGTGTGTGCGCGCGCGCGCGTGTGTGTGTGTGTGTGTGTGTGGATGTTGGATCCACGATTTCTCAAATACTATAAGACTTAAGACATTTTTAACTACGGATTCCTTAATCTAACAATAATGGGAAGAGTTGATTAAGTTTTGGTAACAATTGGACAACCGGAAGTAGTAGTTACAAGAAAAAAATCATCTAAATAATATTTATCGAAAATTTATGTAAATACTTACGGTCTGTCCTCTCTTAAAGAACGTTAAATTTTTTATTCGATAAATATAAATTCATTATTATATCTTCTATAGATTTAGAGATAAAGAAATGCATATAAAATAATTTGATGTAAAAAATCTCAGATCAAACTACTACAAGGCAAGATATTCAAATGACACAAATGTCACTGTCAAAAATATTTGTATACCACTGTCAAAAATATTTGTACATTATTATGAATATTATGAAAATAAAAAAAGTCAACAACGCAAAAGAATATACGTAAAAAAGAATATAAAAGGAATTTGCGAAAAAATAACGAATATAAAGAAAAGTAGAAAAAGAAAATTTCAGGATATTGAATATAAAGAAAATGTATGTATTGTACATAATTTATATTTAAAAATCCCATAGATTTTTCAAATATATGTGAGAATTATTTTGTAGTGAGATATGAATATATGTATTTGTATTTAAAAATATTTTTCGTTTTATGCGTACAATCAGGTAAAATATCTGGCGCGAGTTTATGTGCTGACCACATCAAATTTTTTTTATGAATTTGCAATTTTAACTGGTGACATGAAGAGTGTGTGAATACCGTAGTACACTCAGGCTACGGTTACTTATACCGGCTAATCTTTCCACTACTGGAACATAAGAGAGATTGATAAAACCAAGATAAAACATTACTAGACGGTAGCCCTTAAAACCACTAATGACGATAAGTTAATCTCCAACTGAAGAGGATCTATTCCAAACAATGTGCCGCAGAATATTTTAATAATATTGTATTCTGTATGTTCCTGACACGAAATAAATCCAAAAGTCAAAATAGAAAATAAAGGGTCATAAAGTGCCAGGTGTCAACTAACACGGAAAAAGAGAGAACGGGGAAAAAATTATACAGAAATAGACAAAGGAAATATATTAGATGAAGAGATGAAATTCATAATGAATTTAATTAAATTAATGTTGATGTGACAAATTTATTCCACAGAATAAAATTTACTTCCTCGGAAATCGGTGGAGTAATTTATTCTCTAAATTTACTTAGCTAGTATTTTTATTCTTGCTTTATAAAACGAAAATCTCTAGAATAAACTATTTTACTTTAAGAGTAAATTTTACTTTACTAGTAGTTTACCTATCCATATTTTATAAAACTGGGTATAAATCTATTTAGAGTGGACAAGTTACGAGAGATAGGTATAAAAATTACTAATATATATCCAATAGTAATGCAATAAATTTAGCGCAATTAAAATAATCTTAACGTAAATAAATGCTTCAAATAAATTATTACATTGCTTCAATTGTAGATATATTTGGATCTATTCAATCTTAGGGTTTATTTGTAACAAATAAATTTACAGCTCACGTAATTATATCTTTTTCTCAGTGCATATGAATTAATTAGGAATCTTATTTTTGTCACTTGACACTCTTAAAAATGATATTGTCTACAAACTTTCCGAAAACCGGCTCATTCTAGTTTTAAATTGCTGTTGTTATATAACAAAATTAAAACAGAAAGTAAAACTTGATATAATGATAAAAAAATATTCAAATTGTTGACAACACCTGTTTACTTCGTAATTTACGATTAAATTTAAATAAGTTTTTTAATTTCATTGTCTATAATTTTGTACCCAAAATCCCAGTGTAAGCATTCACATTCTTACTTAATGTTTAATAACATTAAACAAAAACTTCAATTCCCGATCACAAAGTTTTATCAGAGCTAATCCGAATTTAGTAAGGTTTATCAAAAAATGAACTATAGAAAATTATGCAAAATGAAATACGATTTCTTCCATCTTTATTAAAAATTATTGCCATTATATTGTAGTCGGTTGTAACAAATCCTAATACTAAAAGGGTAGATTCACTATCTATCTATCTATCTATATATATATATATATATATATATATATATATATATATATATATATATATATATATATATATATATATATATATATATATATATATGGTACGAATGCATTGGGATCTCGAAAACCGTAAGAGCTACGAGGTTGGTTAAATTAGACAAAAGTTGCCCCATTACGAGACCATTTTAATGGTATTTTGTTATTTGCGAAAAAATACATAGGTCACTAGATCTAGGCGAAAATGTAAATTTTGCAGTTTTTTATTTTTGCAAATAACTTTGAAGTGTGAAATTATACTGGATTTTGGTTTACACATCTTTAGGGCACTTTTTTATGTTCTTTCGACTGGGGATGCTCAATTTTTTTAATCAATTTTGGTTTTCGAGGATTGATGTCAAAGTTTTAATTTTTATATGGACGCCAAATTGGAAAGTTACGCCATTGAAAAGAGAATTTTCTTAGCTTTACAATGATATAAAATAGTAATAATTTATTTTTATAATTAAAAGAAAAATTAACAAAAAATGTTATAATTTACAGTACAATATTTAAATGTTGGAGGACAATGGATAGGGACCAACAGCGAAATCAAGTGGCCTGCTAGATCCCCAGATTTAACACCTTTAGATTTTTTTATGGGGATACTTAAAAAATAAACTTTTTATTCGGGAATATCAGAATGAAAATGAATAAAGAAATACCACAGTAAGAATTCTAAATCAAATTAGGCCAAGAATGCTGAGAAAAGTTATAGAAGGAACAGAACGAAGGGCGCAGAAGTGCGTAGAACGAAATGGTGGGTTAATAGAAAATTTATTGTAAAGTTCTTGTAAATTATTTTTAACATTATTTGTTTATTAAATAGTTATTTTCTTAAACAGCAGCCTTCGATATACTTTTTTCAATTAAATTTTAGTATTAATAACATTTTTTGTTAATTTCTCTGTTAATTATAAAAATAAATTATTACTATTTTATATCATTGTAAAGCTAAATAAATTTTCTTTTTAATGGCGTAACTTTCCAATATAGCGTCCATATAAAAATTAAAACTTTGACATCAATCCTCGAAAATTAACATTGATAAAAAAAAATTGAGCATCACCAGTCGAAAGAACATAAAAAAGTGCCCTAAAGATGTGCAAACCAAAATCCGGTATAATTTCACACTTCGAAGTTATTTGCAAAAATAAAAAACTGCAAAATTTACATTTTCGCCTATATCTAGTGACCTATGCATTTTTTCGCAAATAACAAATTACCATTAAAATGGTCTCATAATGGGGCAACTTTTGTCTAATTTAACCAACCTCGTAGCTCTTACGGTTCTCGAGATCCCAATGCATTCGTGCCTTAAATAGGACACTGTATATATAGAGGGTAATTCATCGGTCTGTCCTCTATTTATAACTCTTTTATTTTAAGTCAGATAGAAAAACTCTTCAAATATAATTTATATGATATAGTATTATCTATCTACTTACCATATCCATTTGTATACAGGGTGCTCCATTTAAGCGCAACAATATTTAACTTTATATTTCTTAATGGAACACCCTATATTTATTTATTTATTTATTTTGATAGTAAATTAGATTCCCTTTTAAAAAGTATTAAGTAATAAGGGGTCTAAAATTATAAATTAAGAAGTTATAAATAAATATAGGGTGTTCCATTAAGAAATATAAAGTTAAATATTGTTGCGCATAAATGGAGCACCCTGTATACAAATAAATATGGTACGTAGATAGATAATACTATATCATATAAATTATATTTGAAGAGTTTTTCTATCTGACTTAAAATAAAAGAGTTATAAAGAGAGGACAGACCGATGAATCAGCCTGTATATATATGTATAATATATATTTGAATTCATCACGACGATCGCCATCCTTTGAACACTTCTACAGACTGAATGGTGTGAGCTATTTTCGTGGAATTTGCACCAAGTTGTAGGAAATGATTGTCTCGAGTGCCCTCGTAATAACTCAATTTTCCATGGGATGCATAGTTTTCGAGTAAAGAATTATTAAAAGTATATATATATATATATATATATATATATATATATATATATATATATATATATATATATATATATATATATATACAGAGTGTCCCATTTAAGGTACGAATGCATTGGGATCTCGAGAACCGTAAGAGCTACAAGGTTGGTTAAATTAGACAAAAGTTGCCCCATTAGGAGACCATTTTAATGGTATTTTGTTATTTGCGAAAAAATGCATAGGTCACTAGATATAGGCGAAAATGTAAATTTTGCAGTTTTTTATTTTTGCAAATAACTTCGAAGTGTGAAATTATACTGGATTTTGGTTTGCACCTCTTTAGAGCACTTTTTTATGTTCTTTCGACTGGCGATGCTCAATTTTTTTTATCAATGTTGGTTTCCGAGGATTGATGTCAAAGTTTTAATTTTTATATGGACGCCATATTGGAAAGTTACGCCATTGAAAAGAGAATTTTTTTAGCTTTACAATGATATAAAATAGTAATAATTTATTTATATAATTAACAGAGAAATTAACAAAAAATGTTATTAATACTAAAATTTAATTGAGAAAAGTAAATCGAAGGCTATATATATATATATATATATATATATATATATATATATATATATATATATATATATATATATATATATACATATATATACTATAGATGGTGAATCTACCTTTTTAGTATTAGGATTTGTTACAACCGACTACAATATAATGGCAATAATTTTTAATAAGGATGGAAGAAATCTTATTTCATTTTGCATAATTTTCTATAGTTAATTTTTTGATAAACCTTACTAAATTCGGATTAGCTCTGATAAAACTTTGTGATCGGGAATTGAAGTTTTTGTTTAATGTTATTAAACATTAAGTAAGAATGTGAATGCTTACACTGGGATTTTGGGTTCAAATTCAAACTTTACTGATATATTTTTAAATTCGTTGTATAAGTTCAGATCTAATGTAATGTAAATACTTACTTTTCTGCAGTTTGTAACTAACTGTTTACTCTAGAATTAAAATATCACATTTTTTTAGTTTTGTTTGATTTCTTTTGATCTTTAAATTTAGTATTGTGTACTCATATACATGTTACTAATACAGGGTGTCCATTTTAAAAGTTCCCGCCTGAAAATTCATGATTAAGCAATCCATGATATATTTCATAAGTGATTTGGTTTTTAAAATTTTGTTTTGCTCTTAAACCTACTGTGACTATTCTATTTAAAGTATTAATATTCACCAAGTGGCTTATGAAATGTATTCGGTTTTGCTTATTTGTAAAATGTCAGGCGGGAACATATAAAATGGGCAACCTGTATTATGTTTATATTTATCCTGTAATTGGTACATTTTGTCCTGTTTGCTCGCATAAAATGCGCAGCATTTGTTCATTTTATTATATGTTTTAATCAGTTCCGACCATGGTGTAGTATCTATAGTTGAGAGCACGAGATGCGTTGACATAACTAGCTGGTTCAAAATGACGCTAATGCGACCCGTTACCATTTGACAGGCGTTTGGCAGTTGGTGTGCCGGTTGCGGTTACAGGTTAAAATAAGTTCGCATTTAAATAGAAAATGTTGTGCTATAGGATGCACAACAGGATTTGGATCAAATAAAGAGATATAGACCCGAATTCTCACCTCTTGAAGTAGCGTTACTACGGAAGTAGCGCTATTTCGATTTTTTATTTATTTTATATAATGAATAGATAAGAATAGGTTTCATATTTTTGTAAATGAAACCTATGACATTTGAAATAAATGATTTTTACGATTTAATGTATTTTTATATCTCTAATTTTAATGTTAAAGTTGACATTTGACAGTTGAAGTAGCGATTTTTCGGAAGCAGCGCTACTTTAAGATGTAAGAATATGGGCCATTGTTTTTTTTAATGTGCCAAAATGTGCGATTTTGCAGCAGCCAGCCATGCTATAACCATAGAAACAGGTACTACGATTAAGAAAATTCTGATTGAAAGATGTCAGTGTCAAGTACATGACATGTTTATTTTATAATTTTACTGAAAATATAGAAGCCTTCTGTATGGAATTTGTACAAAATGCATACATAGAACTGACAAAACATAAAAGGTAATATATTAAAAATATAAAATAATATGCGTTATATAGGAATAATTTACTATTTGAAATATTTTTGTAAAAACATGGTCGCAAAAAAATCTAACATCTAGCGGCACACTGTATGAACTAACCCGGTTCTTTGTAATACATTATACATCGTGCACTCAGCTATAGATATTATACTTCCGAAATATTACTGACAATTTTATGCAAAAAAAACAGTAGCCGATCGAGCTGTCGTATTTTTGACAATTCTCTATGACAGTCCTTGAGAAAAATTTCTTGTTTTTCGTATAAATTTGTCAGAAATACAGGATGTTTCATGTAACTATGTAAGGCTTCGGAGTATGAATTCTAGACACCAACATGAGAAAAAAATCCCAATAAACATTGGTGCTAGAACGCTTCATAACAGAGATACCGAGGATTTATCGTAAATGAAGCGTAATACTGAAATAGCAGAAAATAGTTGGCTGATGTCATTTGTTTAATTCATTTAAAATTTAAATGAGATTTAATTAATTAAAAATTCCACTCATTTCAATCCAATAAGTATTTAATTATTACACCTCTTATTTAATATTTTGATAATATTTCTAACACAAAAAAGTATTGCCAAGCCTTCTGTATTTAATAAAAATGTTATATTTTAATAATTTACCGTAGTATTTTTAAATAATACTGATTTATTTATTGAATGTAATGGCTTTCATTTTGAACACTTGCTCTGGGGTTCTTTTTATAATTAATTCTTTATGACGCAATACAAAAATAAATAAAACTAAACTATATTCTTTTTTTTATATAAAATCCTGCATATCTCTGTTAGGAAGTGTTACAGCACCAATGTTTATTGGGATTTTTCCCCCTTTTGGTATCAGAATTCATACTCCTACGCATTGCACTCTTATATGAAACACCTGTATATCCTGTTTGGTATTAAATTAAAAGTTTTCTGCATGGCCAAACTATAGAATTTTCAAAATTTTGACATTAACTTGACCCGCTTTTGTTTTTCACATAAAGTTGTCAGAACCATGTCGAGATTAGGATCAAGTGATTTTTTTTCTGCAGAGCTGTAACATAGAAGTGTCAACAAATAGACATCTCGGTCGGCTTTTGTTTTTGTATAAAGATGCTAGAAATATGTCGTGTTTGGTATCAAATGAGAGGTCTGGTTAAGAACTTTTAGACACAAATGTGAAAATTTCTGACAGGTTGATTGGCTTTTGTTTTATGCATAAAGTTAATTCGTTTGGGTATCTGACAAGACAGTTGGTTTTAAATTGTGCGTAGACAAATTGGATGTACGTATAGTTTATCATCAAACACTATCGGTGGAGCCCTAGGCTAAACTCGGCTAGTAATTAAAACTATTCTAGCTATAATATAAACGATTTTTGGTTTTGACCTACTCGTACCTTGACCAAAAAAGTTTACTTATACAGCTTGCTTGAAATGTAAATATAATTGTATAGTGTGTTTCAAGATATTGAAAATCTACCTGCTTTCGTAACGACGCGGTCCACTGCAAAACAGCATGGTATTTACGATCCTATGCGTCATGGGAGGATTAGCAAAATTGGGAAAACGACATAGCGGTACTCAAAATATCGCTAATTAATGTACCTATTTTTATGTATATTTTGTGAAAATTGGTGTAATGTCGTCATATTCTTTATTCTGTATTTCTTAAAATTAAAGTGATATATAAAATTCCACACAAATATTTCGTGTGCTGGATTTTAAATATTTTGGTACAACCCTGTCATGTTACTAATCAAGCCCATTTAAGAAGCCACGCGTTGCGTAAGTCGAGGCAGGTATGTTTGAAAATATCTTGAAACAAACTATAGGAAGCGAATGGAAGCGATATATGAATAAGCATATTGCCCGTCATAAAGTTTTATGGGATTACCTGAAGAGGTAGGTACTTTCTTCTGTCATGCGATACGATGGTGCGTACCCAAAATTAGCATTTTTCAAGATTTTTTCCATAAATTATACTTTTAAATCCGAATTGTAGTATTCAATTAATAATGCCCTTTAATTTTTTTTCTAATATCAATTTGTACATTGAACAGAGATTAAAATATTTTATATATTGCAAAAAACAAGTTTGTGTAATGTAAATTCAGTATAATTTTTACCTCCCGTCATACCGCAGGTAAGGGAGATAATATTGTATTTAAACGGTGTGTGTGTGTGTGTGTGTGTGTGTGTGTGTGTGTGTGTGTGTATGCGCGCGCGCGTGCCTGCGTGTGTGGGTGTATGTGTGTCTGTTTTTATTTTAATTAATAATATTTGTATATATATATATATATATATACCGTGTGTCCCAAGCAAACCTTGACATAGGCGTTTAACATGGGAAAACTGATTTTTGTGAATAAAAAGTGTCCGGCTTAAAATTAAGCCATGCTATTTAACATGATAATAGTACATTACCTCGTGTACCTTATTTAATATTAATTACATTATTATCATTGCGTAAATCAGAGAAAATTATAAATATCTGTCAATAAATATTTGTTTCAATATTTTATCACGTAATATCAAAATAATTGCAATTGTCATTGTAGGTCAATGGTTAGCATAGCTGACTGTGGAATGAGATGACGTTTAGAGGTTGGGGTTCGAATCTCCGTCAAGACAATTTTTTTATAATTTTTTTTACTTATGAAGTAATTGCGAATTATATTAAAGATATGTATTATATTAATATGGATGAATTAGTTACATAATTACAAATAAGTTTCTATCATGATATAATACTAATCACAATGGAAGTAGTAATTATCAGTATGACACAAAAGCATAAGAATTTAAACTATAACACCTACTTTTACAGTAAATCACAAAACATACACATATTCATTTTATCTCAATCATGTTTTATTAAGATTAAAAGAAAATATAATGCATTTTTATTATATCAATGTTTTGATTATTGTAATCAATTTTTGTCATTGTTTAAAACCAATTATTTTATATTATATACTTGGTTATAACAATGAATTGTTTACAATAATTAAAACATTGATATCCATATTAATATAATACATATCTTTAATATAATTCGCAATTAATTCATAAATAAAAATAAAAATAGTTAAAATACTGTCTTGACGGAGATTCGAACCCCAACCTCTAAACGTCATCTCAGTCCACAGTCAACTATACTAACCATTGACCTACAATGATAATTGCAATTATTTTGATATTACGTAATAAAATATTGAAACAAATATTTACTGACAGATATTTATAATTTTCTCTAATTTACGAAATGATAATAATGTAATTAATATGTTAAACGCCTATGTCAAGGTTTGCTTGGGACACACGGTATATATGTATATATATATATATATATATATATATATATATATATATATATATATATATATATATATATATATATATATATACACTATTATTCACGAAAGATGACTATTCAAGGTCATTTATTCGAAGAAAGAATACACATCACTTTATAGTAGTAGCTTAGCAACATTTTGTATTAGAATGAGAAAGATTATTTGACCTATGTCTATTTAATTTATGTGGTGTGACAGATGTACATAAATAGTGGCATTACTTTCTAACACACTATAAATAATAATGACATATGTCGTAGAATTACAGATACCTAATTATCTACTGCACTGCCCTCTCTGCTAATATTTACCCAGTGGCGTTGACGTTTAAATCAAATTATTATTCCTTGGTTTATAAGTTAAGTCTATGTTTTTGTATTTTGTAAAACCATAAGTGAAGAACATAAATCTTTCAGAAAGGCATTATTTAGAAAGAAAAATAATTTTCAAATGAATTACTCTTATTTTTTCAGTTAAAATGTTTCCATAAATATTTCATGTTGCACGCTTATGCAAACTAAATGCAATTAAGTTATCTGCAAGCAATATTATATCAGACGGCTCACAGATGACCTTGAATAGTCATCTTTCGTGAATAATAGTTTATATATATATATATATATATATATATATATATATATATGTATGTAAAATTTGATCCAAAACTTCTCAAAAATAGTATTTAAAACTAGTATATAATTTCGAACCCAATATAATATTTTGACTATATATATGATAAACCGGAAGTAATACTTTACTTTCAGCTCATTGTTATTTTAAACATGGAATTGGTGGGAGGTCATGTACTGGCCACATAATATTTTTTTAATACGGCCCATTTCTCAACCTTCATGTTATGCCAACAAGTTTGAAAATTTTTTGTTGTATGACCACTAAGCTACCCAACCCTCAATAAATGATTGTAAAGCCTGCATAAGTCAGTTTCATATAACACTTCCTACGACTATAACTACATACTTATGTAGTTACAGTTCTATTCAATATACTACATTTATATCATTATGTTTGTTAGTAGGTATAGATTTCAGTTTTTAAATATATGCAATACATATTTTTAATATTAAATTTTAAAATTTGTGCATGTCAAAATTGAATAGGACACTAAAACACTATAAAACAATAAATAAAAACAGGAAATACTGCATATTCAACGGTATTTGAAATTAAAAGTGAATATCGAAGTATTTGCTTTAAAATAGTATTATTTAAATATCGATTAATCCAGCGGGAGGATTCTTTAATCTGTAAATAGGACATAAATAGCCATTATCACGACAACAAACAATAAACGTGAATTTCAAAGTCTACGCTTAAATACTTAATAATCTGGTCTTAATGCGGGCAACCCACTGTTAGAAAATCTAAGCCATATCTTACAGTTCTGGATACACTTTACCTATGTATTAAATGTACTTTATGCTACAACTACTGTAGTGTTTATTACTTACGTTTACACACAGGTACCGAATCAGTCCAAGAACCATCGACACAAGATATTACTTTTTTATTTGGAAATAATGCGTAATTATCATTGCACATAAATTTTACTGGAGCATAATTTGGTATAGGTGTTCCCTTTGTGTAATTGTGGCCTAATACTTCAAATTTTCCGTTCTTAATCGATGGAGTGGAACAAGTATTTCTGCAAAAAGAATCTTTAAGCAAAAATAGTTAACATTGCGATTTTACTTACGTTGACTCTTGTCGTTTGTTACGAACAGGTAGATGATAAAATGATAAATTGTATTCCGAACTTGCATGAGTAATAACTAAAAAATAAATAGAAACAAGTCATTTTAGACAATTAGTATTCTAACCATTATTTTATAATTATGAATATAGCACACAAATACATACATAATAAAACTATTACTGCACTATTATGAATCATATTTGCATACATATGTGTGACCTCAACAACTGACGAATTCTATTTATTGTGGTATTGTCATCTCTAAAGAAATAGGTATCATGTTGAGCAGAATCAAGGTAAACAAGAAGTAAAAGCCGCGCCCATACTTGTGATCAGATCAGCATTTACAGAGTGATCCACGAATAGTGTCTGATTTAGCGCTTTATTCCTGCAACACAATAGCTATTTGTGTACTAAGAGCGCTAAATCGGATATTGTCGATTGAGAGGTTGTTGACGCGCGACGCAGGAGCGCAGCATTCTTTCAAAATCGACAATGTCCGTTTGCGCTCGAAACACACACAAGATTTTTTCTACAGTCCTCCATTATAACAAAAAATAATAAAATATACACTTTGTACTTCCAGTACTACTTAATAGTTTTGCAGTGAAGATAGGAACGTATTCAAGATTGTTTTGGCTTTCGTTTTTACAAAAAATTAATGCCAATTTTGTAATAAACAGTATAAGTTTTTGTATCATTTATTTGTTTCAAGTATATTAAACTAGTTCAGTGGAAAACTGTTCACACAATTTATTTTATATTTAATTTAATTTATCGTTATTTTCCATTCTTCTTGAGCTATTGCTTAATCTAATCTAAGCATTTTATACTTTCGTTTTTGTAAACAAATGCCCTATTTTATTTTCACAGCAGTGCGGCATTTTGTTTGGTTATGTAATATACTGACAGACCAGTTATACGTCAGATTGACTTGTGAAGGTGTTAAATGTGTAACTACAGTACCATTAGTACCTGACTAAACTTTTCCATTAAGAATGTAGACAAGTTACATTTCTCACCATTGTATAGATAGAAATTTGGACAGCGAGCGTTTATGCTACTTTGTCGCGCATGAGCGGCAAAGTGACATTTTGCGTTGAGCAAAGAGAGCCCAAATGGGTACTTTGTATATAGACTGTAGAAAAATTACTTTGTTACAAGATGCTTCGCTGTTTTTCAATTTAAATAAAATTTTGTGGTCATAGTAATCCGAAAAGTGTCAATCAAATGTGTCAAATAATTAGTTAATTTGACACACTTTAGTTTTACGTTTCCCAAAATTGCATAACTTTGATTGCAAAAAGTAAATTGAAATGAAAAACTACGAAGCATCCTCTGACAAAATAATTTGTGTTGCACGGATAAAAGGCGCTAAATCAGACACTATTCGTGAATCACTCTGTATATTTGGCTTGTGTTTAACCGATTACCAAATCTATAGTATTATTCACGGAAGATGGCTATTCAAGGTCATTTATGAACCGTCTGATATAATATTATTTGCGAATAACTTTATTGTATTTCGTACCTATAGGCGCGCAACGCGAAATTTTTATGGATACATTTTAACTGAAAAAATAAATGTACTTTATTTGAAATTTTTTATTTATAAATAATTCTTTTCTTAAAGTTTTTATCTTCTTTACCTATAAAGTGCTGAGTATTATCTCTTCGAACAAATGATCTTGAATAGTCATCTATCGTTAATAATAGTTTAATGAAAATATGTATGCATTAGAGATGTACCGACTATTATTCGACTAAGGCCTGGTATTTTCACTTCCGAATAAGTATTCGTTAAATAAATATATTCTACAAATTTATCCAAAGAATAATTCCATTGCGTCTTTTCATAGATTTTACAGAAATAAATAGCTATATGTCGAATAACTTTAACGTTCGTGAATTGGTAGTCTTTCAGGGAGAATTTGTGTCAATAGAGAAGGATGGAGACAAGGATGAAATGTGTCAACTTCTTTTGAATCCGTAGTTGTCAAAATTTAGTTTGACAATTTTAATATCATCTATATTCTTCTGCATTTTTAGCTCCGGGAGACTGTAATTTAACAAGTTTACTATCTAATGCAGCGATCATATTATGTTGTAAACGAGATATGAATATTGTAAAATTGTCCTTGTACTTTTTGTATGTTTCTTTCAGTTCTTTATAATGATTTACCTATTTACTATGTGAGAATAAATAATCTATTATTCACGAAAGATGACTATTCAAGGTCATTTGTGAGCCGTCTGATATAATATTACTTGCAAGTAATTTCACTGCATTTCGTATGCATAGGCGTGCAACATGAAATATTTATTGACACATTTTAACTGCAAAACTAACAGTAATTCATTTGAAAATTATGTTTCTTTCTAAATAATGCCTTTTTGAAAGATTTATGTTCTTCACTTATGTTTTTACAAAATACAAATAGTCTTAAAGTCTATGTAAGGTAAGAATTTGCTTTCGGCGCTAGTTCATAATTTGAGTTCATAGTTTGAATTCCCCAATATAGGTTTCTTATGGAAGTATGATTTCACTGACAACATAATATGTTTTGTAAAAGAAATAAACCAGCTATTTTTAAGAATTCGATTGTTTGTTTATTTAGTTATATATTGCAATAGTTTAAAATACTTTAAAAGGTAGAGTAAGAAATTTATTAAAAATTAATATATATATATATATATATATATATATATATATATATATATATATACATAAGTTAAAATGCCGTATGTCGTTGATAGACTCTCACCCGCCAGTAAATAGGTCAAGTGCAATAAAAGCTATGCTGCATATGGCTGTGTACCAAAGTTGTAGGACCAATGAAGGCATATGTTCATTGAATTTTGTAGTGTTGTATTAATATTTAAATAATTATAAATTCTGCACATTTCATGTGAATATTATTGTACGAATCTGGAGATAAAGGATCGGTCTAGCTGCTACAATAATGCAAGAGATTTATTTTTATGATATTTTTCGGCCTTTAAAGTTGAGCAAAAATTTCCTTGGTAAGAAATACACGGGGATTAAAATTATGTTCTCAGCGTTATGAATTGAGTTTGAAATTGGCGCCTAAATTTGACCGTTACACTTTTCTGGTCTACTTGATTTAAACGTCAACGCCACTGGGTAAATATTAGCACAGAGAGCAGTGTAGTAGATAACTAGGTATCTGCAATTCTACGACATATGTCATTATTATTTATAGTGTGTTAGAACTATTTACGTGTATCACATCACATAAATTAAGTAGACATGGGTCATATAATCTCTTTCTAATACAAAATGTTGCTAAGCTATTACTATAAAGTGATGTGTATTCTTTTTTCGAACAAACGACCTTGAATAATCATCTTTCGTGAATAATAGTATACGATCCCCAATATGTAATAATAAATTGTTTTCATAATCGGAATCTATCAAAAAATTTCTTCATGTAGTTGGTTATGTCGCTGTCTGATGGTGTGTGGTGTGTGATCGATTGCTCACGTTATTTATTAATTCATAGTTCAAAATATCATCAAAAATATTTAATATATCCCTTTTGTTAATAAATATGTTAATAAATATGTGTGGAAATGTAATAAACTTACGAATAAACAGGTTATTCGCTACCCAACTACAAAATAATTTATTCCGTGAATAACAGATGTTATTCTTTCGAATAAATTAATTTTCAAGTGAAAAGACAACAAAAATATTTATCCGAAGGATAAATTTATTGAACCTTTATTCGCAAGTGAAAATACCGGCCCTAAGCCGGCTATCCGGTCACTTTTCTAGTCGGTGAAAAGACCGATTATTTGGCTTAGTACCTAATTGATAAGTTATGATAAGGCATAGCAATAATTTACAATTAAATTTAAAGAGACCAAACAAAACAAAAATATAATTTTCCTCTTTAGATTTGTACATAGAAAAGATTACGTGTTAAGGTTGGTTATGAATATAAATTTTTATTTAAAATCTACTATTTTCTGTCTGATTTATGTTCGATTTTGAAACTCTGGATTTAGCCAATCAGTAGGTATCTATCTCTATTATGTGACTTGTCACCATTTGTCATATTTAATAATAATAATATTTATTTATTCCTTGTGATCATTTGTACATGATATGGAAATAGTCATAAATCAGTATACATTAGCATTAGATAAATAATTTTTACAAAATTTGTAAGATGATCTTAATGAGACATATTCTTCAGTTGAATAGAAACATTTATTAATTAGATATTACTTATTTGAGAAATTGTTTTGACGGCTTTAGGTAGTTTATTGTAGAAAAGTGCACCTATGTAATAAATGTTTTTTTCAAACATAGTTGATTTATGGTGTTGCAATATTAATTAATTTTTATTGCGTGTGTCGTAAGTGTGATAGTTGTAGTTTTTTCCGAAAATGTTAAAATTTTTCTTTAGAAACATTAGTACATTGTATATATAGATACACGGAAAAGTTAATATTTTTTGTTCAACAAAAGCGTTTCTGCAACTATCACACCATGATACACCAGACATATAACGCAGCGCTCTTTTCTGTGTTATGAACACTCTAGAAGCGTCAGTGGCTGAACCCCAATAGATAATGCCGTAATTAATTAAAAAATAAAATTTAGCGTAATAATAAGATTTCACAGTATGCGTGTTAACAATATCTTCTAGGCGTTTTATAGCATAACATACTGTATTGAGTTTAGTACATATATATATTCAACATGTGCGTTATAAGTCATGGATTCATCAATCTTCGTACCCAATATTTTTGTACTTTTAGTTTGCTGTAGAGATTTTCCATTACACTTAATCAAAATTCTTGCAATATCGTCTGGCCTATTACAAAATTTCATTACATGAGATTTTTCATTGTTGAGTACGAGTTTATTTCTACTTAACCATTCAGAAATATTGAAAATAGTATCATTTGCTTGGTGAATAGTGGGAGGAAGAGGCGAGTCGAAATTAAGTAGAGATAAATCATCTGCTTATAGGACAAAACGACCACTTTTAATACATAGTTTAATGTCATTTATATGTAATAAAAACAACAAAGGTCCAAGTATTGAACCTTGTGGTACTCCCATTTTATTAGTACATACTGTGGATTATACTAGATTAATGTCAACTACTTGCTCGCGATTATGTAAATAAAATTGAAGCCAATTGTGGCAAGTACCACGTAAACCATACTTTTCACATTTGTTTAATAATATTTCTATGCAATCAAATACTTCAGATAAATCAATGAAAGTACCAACAATTGTTTGTTTCTTGTCTACCATCAAGAATATTGTTTCTGTTAATTCTGCCAAAGCCGTAATAAAATCGACTCTCTTTTGAAAGCCATGTTGCTCCTTAATTATAATTTTATGTTTTTCAATAAATGATTGCATTCTTATATGCATAACTTTTTCAAATATTTTATAAAAAGGGGATACCAAGGTTAATGGTCTATAATTTGCAACTGAATTTTTTACCCTATTTTTATATAATGGAACAACAATTTCTTTAGTGCAGTAGGTAAATGTCCTGTTTCTAACGAACAATTTATAATTGCTTTCAAAGGAAATAGAATGTAATTTTTAATGCATTTAATGAGAACATTTGACATATTATCTAGACTTGTAGACTTACTTCTTAACTTATTTTCATTTTTATATGTATTTTTTTTTATTCAGAACATTAGGTAGGGACAAAGTATAAAAATGTATGACAAAGGTTATTTAAAATATAAAATAATACATTAAAATAAAAAAAATCAGTTGTTAAATAAAACTAATAATAATAAAAATATTAAGGGTATAGACAAAACTATTGTAGATGACAGCTTTACACTATTTTGTGGGAAAATATAGCTGCAAACGTTACATTCATAATACCCGTAGACAGTGAAAGTATGACTTCAAAATCGAGCAGGAATTACAAATCTTTAAGGTGGGCGCCTAGTTTCTTCACTGGATTTTGAAAGAGTATATAGTGAACCGTATATATATATATATATATATATATATATATATATATATATATATATATATATATATATATATATATATATATACTGCCAACTTTAACCAGTTGCCATCTGGCCTAATTAGAAAAATAGAAAGTATAATAATGTGGTTTTGTTATATACTCATATTGTATATATTTAAAGTAAACCATAGTTGATAAAATAAGCTATAATTAGAGACACTTTTTAATTATAAAATAGTTTTGTATTTACACTTGACGTCAGATGACAGTTATTTAAATTTAAATATGTATGGTTCACAATAAACTAGTTCAAAATGCAGTTGAGAAATCGAAAGCCCATTTTCAAGAATTGTAATTGCCGCACAAATTTAACGTCATATTATTGCCGTATATACATAAAAAATAAAACACAAACGTATCTTATTTAAATAGAAAAGCAAAAGAAACATTTGTATAAAACTAATTTTAATTTTTAAAAATTTGCACTGATATGCACCAAATATGTTTTCATGCAAAAATTAAAAAAAATATGCAGTAAAATATTTATATATGCATAATATGTATTTTTTAATTTAAGATTTAGCTCTTTATTCATAACCATGGACTTCTAAAGAGGAGTTTTTAATAATTTTGGTTTTAAAAGTTTATTATTTGTAATATCTGGTATACTTTTATTTTTGTATACTATTCTTGCTAAAAGCAAAATATATCTTTTACAGCAAAATTTTATATTTGAATACATAAAAATATACCAGTTTACCTTGATTCATTATACTCATATATGTTGAAATTTACGTATATCATTAGCTGAATGTTGGCTACATAATCCGCTGAACGCGGAGAAGCAGAGCAATTAAAGTACAACGTTTTAGATAGAATAAAAAGGCGTACTTAGATTATTTTAAAAGCTTAATAATTCTTGTTGCATAACACAAACTTTTGTTTTTTTTTAAAAAAAGAACCGGAATCTATGTTGAAAATATTCTAAACTATTTTACCTTCCGGCACATAGGGAAGGAAGGTATTGTCTGTGGTTAAAAAATTCGATGTTGTGTTTTTAGTAAAGATGCACGTTTTAGGGTCCCTAGAATACGATTATACTATTTTTTCGATGATGTATGCATGCATGTATGTATGTATGTATGTATGTATGTATGTATGTATGTATGCATGTATGTATGCATGCATGCATGTATGCATGCATGCATGTATGCATGCATGCATGTATGCATGTATGCATGTATGCATGTATGCATGTATGCATGTATGCATGTATGCATGTATGCATGTATGCATGTATGCACGCATGCATGCATGCATGCATGTATGCATGTATGCATGTATGTATGCATGTATGCATGTATGCATGCATGTATGCATGTATGCATGTATGCATGCATGTATGCATGTATGCATGTATGCATGTATGCATGTATGCATGTATGCATGTATGCATGTATGCATGTATGCATGTATGCATGTATGCATGTATGTATGTATGTATGCATGTATGCATGTATGCATGTATGCATGTATGCATGTATGCATGCATGTATGCATGTATGCATGTATGCATGTATGCATGTATGCATGTATGCATGTATGCATGTATGCATGTATGCATGTATGCATGTATGCATGTATGCATGTATGCATGTATGCATGTATGCACGTATGCACGTATGCACGTATGCACGTATGCACGTATGCATATATGCACGTATGCACGTATGCATATATGCACGTATGCACGTATGCACGTATGCATATATGCACGTATGCACGTATGTACGTATGCACGTATGCACGTATGCACGTATGCACGTATGCACGTATGCACGTATGTACGTATGCACGTATGCACGTATGCACGTATGCACGTATGCACGTATGCATGTATGCATGCATGCATGCATGTATGCACGTATGCACGTATGCATGTATGCATGTATGCATGCATGCATGCATGTATGTATGTATGTATGTATGTATGTATGTATGTATGTATGTATGTATGTATGTATGTATGTATGTATGTATGTATGTATGTATGTATGTATGTATGTATGTATGTATGTATGTATGTATGTATGTATGTATGTATGTATGTATGTATGTATGTATGTATGTATGTATGTATGTATGTATGTATGTATGTATGTATGTATGTATGTATGTATGTATGTATGTATGTATGTATGTATGTATGTATGTATGTATGTATGTATGTATGTATGTATGTATGTATGTATGTATGTATGTATGTATGTATGTATGTATGTATGTATGTATGTATGTATGTATGTATGTATGTATGTATGTATGTATGTATGTATGTATGTATGTATGTATGTATGTATGTATGTATGTATGTATGTATGTATGTATGTATGTATGTATGTATGTATGTATGTATGTATGTATGTATGTATGTATGTATGTATGTATGTATGTATGTATGTATGTATGTATGTATGTATGTATGTATGTATGTATGTATGTATGTATGTATGTATGTATGTATGTATGTATGTATGTATGTATGTATGTATGTATGTATGTATGTATGTATGTATGTATGTATGTATGTATGTATGTATGTATGTATGTATGTATGTATGTATGTATGTATGTATGTATGTATGTATGTATGTATGTATGTATGTATGTATGTATGTATGTATGTATGTATGTATGTATGTATGTATGTATGTATGTATGTATGTATGTATGTATGTATGTATGTATGTATGTATGTATGTATGTATGTATGTATGTATGTATGTATGTATGTATGTATGTATGTATGTATGTATGTATGTATGTATGTATGTATGTATGTATGTATGTATGTATGTATGTATGTATGTATGTATGTATGTATGTATGTATGTATGTATGTATGTATGTATGTATGTATGTATGTATGTATGTATGTATGTATGTATGTATGTATGTATGTATGTATGTATGTATGTATGTATGTATGTATGTATGTATGTATGTATGTATGTATGTATGTATGTATGTATGTATGTATGTATGTATGTATGTATGTATGTATGTATGTATGTATGTATGTATGTATGTATGTATGTATGTATGTATGTATGTATGTATGTATGTATGTATGTATGTATGTATGTATGTATGTATGTATGTATGTATGTATGTATGTATGTATGTATGTATGTATGTATGTATGTATGTATGTATGTATGTATGTATGTATGTATGTATGTATGTATGTATGTATGTATGTATGTATGTATGTATGTATGTATGTATGTATGTATGTATGTATGTATGTATGTATGTATGTATGTATGTATGTATGTATGTATGTATGTATGTATGTATGTATGTATGTATGTATGTATGTATGTATGTATGTATGTATGTATGTATGTATGTATGTATGTATGTATGTATGTATGTATGTATGTATGTATGTATGTATGTATGTATGTATGTATGTATGTATGTATGTATGTATGTATGTGTGTATGTATGTATGTATGTATGTATGTATGTATGTATGTATGTATGTATGTATGTATGTATGTATGTATGTATGTATGTCTGTATGTATGTCTGTATGTATGTATGTATGTATGTATGTATGTATGTATGTATGTATGTATGTATGTCTGTATGTATGTATGTCTGTATGTATGTATGTATGTATGTATGTATGTATGTCTGTATGTATGTATGTATGTATGTATGTATGTATGTATGTATGTATGTATGTATGTATGTATGTATGTATGTATGTATGTATGTATGTCTGTATGTATGTATGTATGTATGTATGTATGTATGTATGTATGTATGTATGTATGTATGTATGTATGTATGTATGTATGTATGTATGTATGTATGTATGTATGTATGTATGTATGTATGTATGTATGTATGTATGTATGTATGTATGTATGTATGTATGTATGTATGTATGTATGTATGTATGTATGTATGTATGTATGTATGTATGTATGTATGTATGTATGTATGTATGTATGTATGTATGTATGTATGTATGTATGTATGTATGTATGTATGTATGTATGTATGTATGTATGTATGTATGTATGTATGTATGTATGTATGTATGTATGTATGTATGTATGTATGTATGTATGTATGTATGTATGTATGTATGTATGTATGTATGTATGTATGTATGTATGTATGTATGTATGTATGTATGTATGTATGTATGTATGTATGTATGTATGTATGTATGTATGTATGTATGTATGTATGTATGTATGTATGTATGTATGTATGTATGTATGTATGTATGTATGTATGTATGTATGTATGTATGTATGTATGTATGTATGTATGTATGTATGTATGTATGTATGTATGTATGTATGTATGTATGTATGTATGTATGTATGTATGTATGTATGTATGTATGTATGTATGTATGTATGTATGTATGTATGTATGTATGTATGTATGTATGTATGTATGTATGTATGTATGTATGTATGTATGTATGTATGTATGTATGTATGTATGTATGTATGTATGTATGTATGTATGTATGTATGTATGTATGTATGTATGTATGTATGTATGTATGTATGTATGTATGTATGTATGTATGTATGTATGTATGTATGTATGTATGTATGTATGTATGTATGTATGTATGTATGTATGTATGTATGTATGTATGTATGTATGTATGTATGTATGTATGTATGTATGTATGTATGTATGTATGTATGTATGTATGTATGTATGTATGTATGTATGTATGTATGTATGTATGTATGTATGTATGTATGTATGTATGTATGTATGTATGTATGTATGTATGTATGTATGTATGTATGTATGTATGTATGTATGTATGTATGTATGTATGTATGTATGTATGTATGTATGTATGTATGTATGTATGTATGTATGTATGTATGTATGTATGTATGTATGTATGTATGTATGTATGTATGTATGTATGTATGTATGTATGTATGTATGTATGTATGTATGTATGTATGTATGTATGTATGTATGTATGTATGTATGTATGTATGTATGTATGTATGTATGTATGTATGTATGTATGTATGTATGTATGTATGTATGTATGTATGTATGTATGTATGTATGTATGTATGTATGTATGTATGTATGTATGTATGTATGTATGTATGTATGTATGTATGTATGTATGTATGTATGTATGTATGTATGTATGTATGTATGTATGTATGTATGTATGTATGTATGTATGTATGTATGTATGTATGTATGTATGTATGTATGTATGTATGTATGTATGTATGTATGTATGTATGTATGTATGTATGTATGTATGTATGTATGTATGTATGTATGTATGTATGTATGTATGTATGTATGTATGTATGTATGTATGTATGTATGTATGTATGTATGTATGTATGTATGTATGTATGTATGTATGTATGTATGTATGTATGTATGTATGTATGTATGTATGTATGTATGTATGTATGTATGTATGTATGTATGTATGTATGTATGTATGTATGTATGTATGTATGTATGTATGTATGTATGTATGTATGTATGTATGTATGTATGTATGTATGTATGTATGTATGTATGTATGTATGTATGTATGTATGTATGTATGTATGTATGTATGTATGTATGTATGTATGTATGTATGTATGTATGTATGTATGTATGTATGTATGTATGTATGTATGTATGTATGTATGTATGTATGTATGTATGTATGTATGTATGTATGTATGTATGTATGTATGTATGTATGTATGTATGTATGTATGTATGTATGTATGTATGTATGTATGTATGTATGTATGTATGTATGTATGTATGTATGCATATATTTATGAACACTCTATAACTCCCAGTTGATCCCCGCACGTCTTTAATTTCTGATGCAAGTATTACAAAACTTTTATTTAGCATCTTTGTCGTACACATACGGCATGTATGAGACTTTTATTCACATTCTCATTGTCGCCCGTGTTTAGGGGGGGAGGGGGGGTATAAGCTATGTCCGTCTAACAAAAGGCAAAAAATGAAATAGAAACAGTACTGTAACCGGGGTAACGAGTATCATTTTCAAATATTTGATTTAGGTATTTGAATATTCATGTCATTCATGCGGATGGATGGATGGATGGATGGATGGATGGATGGATGGATGGATGGATGGATGGATGGATGGATGGATGGATGGATGGATGGATGGATGGATGGATGGATGGATGGATGGATGGATGGATGGATGGATGGATGGATGGATGGATGGATGGATGGATGGATGGATGGATGGATGGATGGATGGATGGATGGATGGATGGATGGATGGATGGATGGATGGATGGATGGATGGATGGATGGATGGATGGATGGATGGATGGATGGATGGATGGATGGATGGATGGATGGATGGATGGATGGATGGATGGATGGATGGATGGATGGATGGATGGATGGATGGATGGATGGATGGATGGATGGATGGATGGATGGATGGATGGATGGATGGATGGATGGATGGATGGATGGATGGATGGATGGATGGATGGATGGATGGATGGATGGATGGATGGATGGATGGATGGATGGATGGATGGATGGATGGATGGATGGATGGATGGATGGATGGATGGATGGATGGATGGATGGATGGATGGATGGATGGATGGATGGATGGATGGATGGATGGATGGATGGATGGATGGATGGATGGATGGATGGATGGATGGATGGATGGATGGATGGATGGATGGATGGATGGATGGATGGATGGATGGATGGATGGATGGATGGATGGATGGATGGATGGATGGATGGATGGATGGATGGATGGATGGATGGATGGATGGATGGATGGATGGATGGATGGATGGATGGATGGATGGATGGATGGATGGAGATGGATGGATGGATGGATGGATGGATGGATGGATGGATGGATGGATGGATGGATGGATGGATGGATGGATGGATGGATGGATGGATGGATGGATGGATGGATGGATGGATGGATGGATGGATGGATGGATGGATGGATGGATGGATGGATGGATGGATGGATGGATGGATGGATGGATGGATGGATGGATGGATGGATGGATGGATGGATGGATGGATGGATGGATGGATGGATGGATGGATGGATGGATGGATGGATGGATGGATGGATGGATGGATGGATGGATGGATGGATGGATGGATGGATGGATGGATGGATGGATGGATGGATGGATGGATGGATGGATGGATGGATGGATGGATGGATGGATGGATGGATGGATGGATGGATGGATGGATGGATGGATGGATGGATGGATGGATGGATGGATGGATGGATGGATGGATGGATGGATGGATGGATGGATGGATGGATGGATGGATGGATGGATGGATGGATGGATGGATGGATGGATGGATGGATGGATGGATGGATGGATGGATGGATGGATGGATGGATGGATGGATGGATGGATGGATGGATGGATGGATGGATGGATGGATGGATGGATGGATGGATGGATGGATGGATGGATGGATGGATGGATGGATGGATGGATGGATGGATGGATGGATGGATGGATGGATGGATGGATGGATGGATGGATGGATGGATGGATGGATGGATGGATGGATGGATGGATGGATGGATGGATGGATGGATGGATGGATGGATGGATGGATGGATGGATGGATGGATGGATGGATGGATGGATGGATGGATGGATGGATGGATGGATGGATGGATGGATGGATGGATGGATGGATGGATGGATGGATGGATGGATGGATGGATGGATGGATGGATGGATGGATGGATGGATGGATGGATGGATGGATGGATGGATGGATGGATGGATGGATGGATGGATGGATGGATGGATGGATGGATGGATGGATGGATGGATGGATGGATGGATGGATGGATGGATGGATGGATGGATGGATGGATGGATGGATGGATGGATGGATGGATGGATGGATGGATGGATGGATGGATGGATGGATGGATGGATGGATGGATGGATGGATGGATGGATGGATGGATGGATGGATGGATGGATGGATGGATGGATGGATGGATGGATGGATGGATGGATGGATGGATGGATGGATGGATGGATGGATGGATGGATGGATGGATGGATGGATGGATGGATGGATGGATGGATGGATGGATGGATGGATGGATGGATGGATGGATGGATGGATGGATGGATGGATGGATGGATGGATGGATGGATGGATGGATGGATGGATGGATGGATGGATGGATGGATGGATGGATGGATGGATGGATGGATGGATGGATGGATGGATGGATGGATGGATGGATGGATGGATGGATGGATGGATGGATGGATGGATGGATGGATGGATGGATGGATGGATGGATGGATGGATGGATGGATGGATGGATGGATGGATGGATGGATGGATGGATGGATGGATGGATGGATGGATGGATGGATGGATGGATGGATGGATGGATGGATGGATGGATGGATGGATGGATGGATGGATGGATGGATGGATGGATGGATGGATGGATGGATGGATGGATGGATGGATGGATGGATGGATGGATGGATGGATGGATGGATGGATGGATGGATGGATGGATGGATGGATGGATGGATGGATGGATGGATGGATGGATGGATGGATGGATGGATGGATGGATGGATGGATGGATGGATGGATGGATGGATGGATGGATGGATGGATGGATGGATGGATGGATGGATGGATGGATGGATGGATGGATGGATGGATGGATGGATGGATGGATGGATGGATGGATGGATGGATGGATGGATGGATGGATGGATGGATGGATGGATGGATGGATGGATGGATGGATGGATGGATGGATGGATGGATGGATGGATGGATGGATGGATGGATGGATGGATGGATGGATGGATGGATGGATGGATGGATGGATGGATGGATGGATGGATGGATGGATGGATGGATGGATGGATGGATGGATGGATGGATGGATGGATGGATGGATGGATGGATGGATGGATGGATGGATGGATGGATGGATGGATGGATGGATGGATGGATGGATGGATGGATGGATGGATGGATGGATGGATGGATGGATGGATGGATGGATGGATGGATGGATGGATGGATGGATGGATGGATGGATGGATGGATGGATGGATGGATGGATGGATGGATGGATGGATGGATGGATGGATGGATGGATGGATGGATGGATGGATGGATGGATGGATGGATGGATGGATGGATGGATGGATGGATGGATGGATGGATGGATGGATGGATGGATGGATGGATGGATGGATGGATGGATGGATGGATGGATGGATGGATGGATGGATGGATGGATGGATGGATGGATGGATGGATGGATGGATGGATGGATGGATGGATGGATGGATGGATGGATGGATGGATGGATGGATGGATGGATGGATGGATGGATGGATGGATGGATGGATGGATGGATGGATGGATGGATGGATGGATGGATGGATGGATGGATGGATGGATGGATGGATGGATGGATGGATGGATGGATGGATGGATGGATGGATGGATGGATGGATGGATGGATGGATGGATGGATGGATGGATGGATGGATGGATGGATGGATGGATGGATGGATGGATGGATGGATGGATGGATGGATGGATGGTGGATGGATGGATGGATGGATGGATGGATGGATGGATGGATGGATGGATGGATGGATGGATGGATGGATGGATGGATGGATGGATGGATGGATGGATGGATGGATGGATGGATGGATGGATGGATGGATGGATGGATGGATGGATGGATGGATGGATGGATGGATGGATGGATGGATGGATGGATGGATGGATGGATGGATGGATGGATGGATGGATGGATGGATGGATGGATGGATGGATGGATGGATGGATGGATGGATGGATGGATGGATGGATGGATGGATGGATGGATGGATGGATGGATGGATGGATGGATGGATGGATGGATGGATGGATGGATGGATGGATGGATGGATGGATGGATGGATGGATGGATGGATGGATGGATGGATGGATGGATGGATGGATGGATGGATGGATGGATGGATGGATGGATGGATGGATGGATGGATGGATGGATGGATGGATGGATGGATGGATGGATGGATGGATGGATGGATGGATGGATGGATGGATGGATGGATGGATGGATGGATGGATGGATGGATGGATGGATGGATGGATGGATGGATGGATGGATGGATGGATGGATGGATGGATGGATGGATGGATGGATGGATGGATGGATGGATGGATGGATGGATGGATGGATGGATGGATGGATGGATGGATGGATGGATGGATGGATGGATGGATGGATGGATGGATGGATGGATGGATGGATGGATGGATGGATGGATGGATGGATGGATGGATGGATGGATGGATGGATGGATGGATGGATGGATGGATGGATGGATGGATGGATGGATGGATGGATGGATGGATGGATGGATGGATGGATGGATGGATGGATGGATGGATGGATGGATGGATGGATGGATGGATGGATGGATGGATGGATGGATGGATGGATGGATGGATGGATGGATGGATGGATGGATGGATGGATGGATGGATGGATGGATGGATGGATGGATGGATGGATGGATGGATGGATGGATGGATGGATGGATGGATGGATGGATGGATGGATGGATGGATGGATGGATGGATGGATGGATGGATGGATGGATGGATGGATGGATGGATGGATGGATGGATGGATGGATGGATGGATGGATGGATGGATGGATGGATGGATGGATGGATGGATGGATGGATGGATGGATGGATGGATGGATGGATGGATGGATGGATGGATGGATGGATGGATGGATGGATGGATGGATGGATGGATGGATGGATGGATGGATGGATGGATGGATGGATGGATGGATGGATGGATGGATGGATGGATGGATGGATGGATGGATGGATGGATGGATGGATGGATGGATGGATGGATGGATGGATGGATGGATGGATGGATGGATGGATGGATGGATGGATGGATGGATGGATGGATGGATGGATGGATGGATGGATGGATGGATGGATGGATGGATGGATGGATGGATGGATGGATGGATGGATGGATGGATGGATGGATGGATGGATGGATGGATGGATGGATGGATGGATGGATGGATGGATGGATGGATGGATGGATGGATGGATGGATGGATGGATGGATGGATGGATGGATGGATGGATGGATGGATGGATGGATGGATGGATGGATGGATGGATGGATGGATGGATGGATGGATGGATGGATGGATGGATGGATGGATGGATGGATGGATGGATGGATGGATGGATGGATGGATGGATGGATGGATGGATGGATGGATGGATGGATGGATGGATGGATGGATGGATGGATGGATGGATGGATGGATGGATGGATGGATGGATGGATGGATGGATGGATGGATGGATGGATGGATGGATGGATGGATGGATGGATGGATGGATGGATGGATGGATGGATGGATGGATGGATGGATGGATGGATGGATGGATGGATGGATGGATGGATGGATGGATGGATGGATGGATGGATGGATGGATGGATGGATGGATGGATGGATGGATGGATGGATGGATGGATGGATGGATGGATGGATGGATGGATGGATGGATGGATGGATGGATGGATGGATGGATGGATGGATGGATGGATGGATGGATGGATGGATGGATGGATGGATGGATGGATGGATGGATGGATGGATGGATGGATGGATGGATGGATGGATGGATGGATGGATGGATGGATGGATGGATGGATGGATGGATGGATGGATGGATGGATGGATGGATGGATGGATGGATGGATGGATGGATGGATGGATGGATGGATGGATGGATGGATGGATGGATGGATGGATGGATGGATGGATGGATGGATGGATGGATGGATGGATGGATGGATGGATGGATGGATGGATGGATGGATGGATGGATGGATGGATGGATGGATGGATGGATGGATGGATGGATGGATGGATGGATGGATGGATGGATGGATGGATGGATGGATGGATGGATGGATGGATGGATGGATGGATGGATGGATGGATGGATGGATGGATGGATGGATGGATGGATGGATGGATGGATGGATGGATGGATGGATGGATGGATGGATGGATGGATGGATGGATGGATGGATGGATGGATGGATGGATGGATGGATGGATGGATGGATGGATGGATGGATGGATGGATGGATGGATGGATGGATGGATGGATGGATGGATGGATGGATGGATGGATGGATGGATGGATGGATGGATGGATGGATGGATGGATGGATGGATGGATGGATGGATGGATGGATGGATGGATGGATGGATGGATGGATGGATGGATGGATGGATGGATGGATGGATGGATGGATGGATGGATGGATGGATGGATGGATGGATGGATGGATGGATGGATGGATGGATGGATGGATGGATGGATGGATGGATGGATGGATGGATGGATGGATGGATGGATGGATGGATGGATGGATGGATGGATGGATGGATGGATGGATGGATGGATGGATGGATGGATGGATGGATGGATGGATGGATGGATGGATGGATGGATGGATGGATGGATGGATGGATGGATGGATGGATGGATGGATGGATGGATGGATGGATGGATGGATGGATGGATGGATGGATGGATGGATGGATGGATGGATGGATGGATGGATGGATGGATGGATGGATGGATGGATGGATGGATGGATGGATGGATGGATGGATGGATGGATGGATGGATGGATGGATGGATGGATGGATGGATGGATGGATGGATGGATGGATGGATGGATGGATGGATGGATGGATGGATGGATGGATGGATGGATGGATGGATGGATGGATGGATGGATGGATGGATGGATGGATGGATGGATGGATGGATGGATGGATGGATGGATGGATGGATGGATGGATGGATGGATGGATGGATGGATGGATGGATGGATGGATGGATGGATGGATGGATGGATGGATGGATGGATGGATGGATGGATGGATGGATGGATGGATGGATGGATGGATGGATGGATGGATGGATGGATGGATGGATGGATGGATGGATGGATGGATGGATGGATGGATGGATGGATGGATGGATGGATGGATGGATGGATGGATGGATGGATGGATGGATGGATGGATGGATGGATGGATGGATGGATGGATGGATGGATGGATGGATGGATGGATGGATGGATGGATGGATGGATGGATGGATGGATGGATGGATGGATGGATGGATGGATGGATGGATGGATGGATGGATGGATGGATGGATGGATGGATGGATGGATGGATGGATGGATGGATGGATGGATGGATGGATGGATGGATGGATGGATGGATGGATGGATGGATGGATGGATGGATGGATGGATGGATGTTGTAAAAAATAATAGAATAATAACAAATAAAGTTATAAAGTTCTTCGAATTATTTAATTTAACATTTAAGTCAATAATAGTACAGGTACTCAATCAATTACACTTATTTGCAGAACAAACAAAATATTTTTGTACATGCAAAATATAAAATAATATAGGCCTTTTGCTGATATGAGAGAATGTGGAAGTAAGTTGTGAACTGAGACAAGTCATCCTAAATTACACAATTTATTTAAATTATGGATGCCATTGACGGAAAAATTTCTACATCGTTAACTGTAAAACATAGTTATTTCGTAAATGTCCATATACGCAGTTAAAAGCAAATGTATTTTTTAATTCAATAAAAAAATGTTATTCATAATTGTCTGTAGTTCCTGAGGATGATCCTGGTAGGACTGAAACGTCGAAGCAAATAATATTAATTACATGACTGAATCCCAGAATATTTTTATTCTTTATCCGAATCCAGTTAAGAAATTACTTTTTTACAAGTCATCCTATTGGTCAAAAAAGAATCATTTTGGATCCAAACTAATAGAATGGCTTGTTTCTGTTTAAGAAGTAGTTTTAAATTCTCTTGTTTCAGCAAACGGAGAAAAGTATACAAAATTAAATCTAATTTACAATTATATCAGAATCATTTTCAGTATTCAGTAGAATCCGACACATTATAACAAGACTTTGTACAACATTATTTACATTGAGATATTGTTCTTCAATGTATTATTAATTATCTTTCGAAAATTTACAGATAGAAAAATTATTTTCTTACGCCACTTGATAGACAATAAAAATATATAACTTTTTTATTAAAAACATTTTTCTCGATTATTGATAGTTTAAAATTAATTTCAAAATGAAAATATCGACCAAATTCAGTTTTCCGCCATTTTCTAGTAACCTATGAGAATTTTTGACAAAACAAAAGAACATCTAAGATAGCCTCCAAATGTCCCGTTTAGCCGAAATCGTATCTCTTATAGTTTCCGAGATCCCAATGATGGCCTTCGAAATTCGGACAGCCTGTATTTCTGTAACCGGTGATTGTATCGCAATAATCTATTTACAACACAAATGTAACAATATGTACTATCATATAACGAAATATCAAAGGTGTAGAGGTACCGCCTATCAGCTTTCCATGATATGTAAATTTTGCATATAGAGTACATGGCAGAAACACAACATTCGAGATTTGTCACGCCCGTACCGGCGACGCTTGCACACAACAACTGAAGTGCTTCGTGCAGCCGAGTGTTGCGCAATTGTTTACATTTGGTTTTTGTTGACCTACACGAACCGTGATTTTTGATCAGCTCCAAAGCTGAAGCAAACTTGGAGTCGTCTAATTTCGGGCAAACGTTCTTGTAGTCTTCTCTCAAAACGCGGAGCAAGAGTTCTTATTTAAAATAAAAAGTTAGGTTCTAAATTTAAAGAACGACTAACTGAAACAACATTATTTGTTCTGTTTATTACATTAGTCAGGTAAAATATATTTGACCATTTAACCTTCTTTGTAGTTCTTCTAGTTCTCGACTCGAGGTAGTATTCATGGCCTGTTTAAAATAATATCTTGTATTGTGTAATAATAAATCAAATCAGTAAATTATTCTTAAATAAAAATATATTCTGTTGATTTTCATTAATTTTTTTCACTACTAGCTAAGCAAAGGTACTTTATTGACCGAATAGAGTGTCGTGAAATTGAATTTCTCAGCCCGTCCATGGTTACCGGTGTATAATTTTTCATTATTAACCGATAATAAGTTAATAATAAATAAATATACATTTTTTGATAATTCTGACATTTTTAAATCGGAAATGTTCATAGCAAGTTTAAGTATAACCAAGAGACTTTATTTATTAATATTTTATGCATTTAAATGGTTGTTTGAACAGCTTAATTCAATATTAAAAATTCGGATTAATTTGAATATTTGTTTTTCGCGCCGAGAACATATTAAATACTTGACATTTCTTTCATGTCAATTTCGCTTATTCAATGTAAAAAAAGCTATTTAAAAATAATACTTTTAAATAATATTTCTGATTTAACAATAAATAATACAAATGCTTGAACCGTGCAACCAAAAACTGTGCAATCACAATCAGATGATACAACCTGTCAATGAGCACATATGTGTAAGCATAGCATTCGGAGAGTGACGAGCCCAGTGTCGAATAAAGTTTGTTAAATCATGTGATGCTTTTTAATCTAAACCTGTCCCAAACACTACAGTAAGTAAACGAAAATTCTTTTTTCTATTAATAATGACTTTTATTTTAGGTTATTGTTAGCTAAGACTGCTAACAGACAAAATTCAATACAACATAGACAATAATTATGGTTAGAACCACAAATTAAGTGAATAAATAAATTACTATTATAAACAAGTACTTGCTAAGTTATTTGTAAAAATTATAATTAATTGTACAATTATGACAAGTCATATTTATTGCAGATCCTGCAGTATTTAGGAAACCTGTAGGAAAATTAGTTGAAGTTGAAGGTATATTAATTATGGTATTATTTATAGTATTTGTTTCCTCAACATTCATTCTTGTTGATGTCACAGAAACATCAGAGAATGTATTACTTGAAGACGGTGATGTCACTTGACCTGGTACCATGCATGCTATATTTTTTTAACGGAAAACGAATATTCCACATATCCTTCAACTACGGTGGTAGACTTCCACCCTCCGTGCTGCTTTAATTGAAGAATGTTACCACCCCTAGAAGCTAATATTGTGGCCGAGGTTCTTCGGAAACTATGGCCAGTGTACAATTCCGGATTCTGAAGTTTCAAATACATGACAATTTTTTTTGGCATTTGTCCTATCGTATTGTTACCAATATTTTGTCTAGTAGCTTTTCCACAACGTATAGATATAAATAATTTTAGCATGTTTGAATTTTGTCTAATTTTAAGATATTTTTTTAAAGTTTTAATCCAGAATGTCTCCATTACTACGAATTTTCTGGAAGGTCCATTTTTAGTGTTCTGGATGTTGATAATAATCATATCATCTTTTACGGTTAAATCAGAAGTCAGCAAATTGCAAAGTTCATCACTTCTGCATGCACTCGTAACACCAATTATAAGAACTGCCCACAATGATAATTTTATCAAAGTTTGTTAAACAATCGCATCTAATAAAATTAAAAATTTACCTTAATTACAATATATTCTTCAGGTGCCTCAGTAAGAAATTTTGTAATCTCTTCCTTACTGAAAACTGATGATTTTTTTGGGTGATAATTTACATTTTTCCGTTTTAAAAATGCAATTAATTTAAAATACTTTGAAATATCAATGTTTTCTTTTGAAGAAAGAGTTGATTTCAACATTGAGTAATGAGCCCATGCAGAGGAGGATTTTTTATTGCTTACATAATCTTGGAAATATGCAAGAACTACATCTTCAGAAATTTTAATAACTTCTTTAGTACTCCACCAATTCTTAAATGTTGTATACGCTTTTAAATATAGATGTTTCGATTATTCTGGCAATAGTTTTTTATTTAAATTTTCTGCAATCTCCCGTAATTCGGGGGGTGTACAACTTAAATCTTCACTAATCATGATTATTTTTATAAAACTCACAATGAAATGATAAAATTTCAGTTTTTGTTTTAATAAACAATTTTACTAGGCCAACTATGCATCAATGGGGTATGTGATCAAATTTTGATTTTTACATATATGATATTAGACCAAAAAATAAAATACCCGTATTTTTTTAAATCGATTAATTATTCATAGTTTACGAGAAAATAATTATTAAAAAATTGAAGAAGGGATCTCTGACGTAGGTATGGTTAAATGATAGAAGAAGATAGTTAGACTGAGATAGATATGTTGTGGTAGGTTATGGAATGGCGAAAGTGATAGCTGGCTTAAGTGACAGATATCACGTGATCGTGTACATTATATATGGTATGCGAAAGATAAACGAATTGATAAATTTAGTATGGACTCTGGAGGATTATTATGGAAGTTTTTTCATGGATAATAATAACAATAATATTCGAATGTAAATATTTGTATGAAAAATATTTCAGAGTAGCCTACTTGGTATACAAGAATCAGCTGGTTTAGTTCTGTTTGGTTATGTTTACAACACTAACGCTTACAGTCAGGTGTGTTTACGAGTGAACGTGTGCATTTAGATTTCTCCGAAGATTTTTCTTTGTTCTTTTTGATTATTTAAGGGTAAGTGTTAGCGATAAATCCATACATTACATACTTTTTCATTTTTAAAGCATAATTTTAATTTGTAGTTTTTGTTAAATTTATGAATATCAAGATTTGGACACATGTTTCTATATTTTAGACAAAAAATAATATGAAATTATAATGTATACAGGTATATAACGATTTATTTCTATATTTTTCAGAAACGAACAATATGATTAAGTATTGTTTCGTACCCCAGTGCGAAAATAATTCGTATTCTGCCCCGAAGAAGTATTTTCTTCGGTTTCCAAATAATCCAGAAACAAGACGACAATGGTTGGAAGCTATAAATGTGGGAACAAATATAAATCAAACAAAGCTGTATATTTGTGAAGATCATTTTTGTGTAAGTAATTTAAAATATAAGTAAATGAATTTTAACTAATTAAAAATTAAGCTTGAAGAGGACGCCCAGAATTGGATGTATTTTAAAACAATGGGAGGCAAGTTAGTCATAAAGAAGAATGTTGTACCACATTCAAATATTACTCCAACTAAACAAGGTTTACATACAACAACATCCTTGATAACATCTCAAATATCGTCATCACAAAAGAAAAGGAAACAAGAAAACATCGACAGATTGAAGGAAACGAAAGATGCAAGGAAAAAATTAATATTTTCGGAAGATCAACCATCTTGTTCCGGAATATCAACAGAAAAACAAGATGTAATAGGTTTACAGAGCCCTTCTGGAGTTTTTAGTGTAAACACAACAGTTGAAACCATTGCCAAAGAAATTCAAGTAAATTTAAAACCATCGAGCAAAGATATTGGCACAAATACGAAACTAAAACAGAGTGATATTATCTGCAGCCCTGCATCTACTTCAAGTAGTGATATATCTGTAGCTTTAAGCGAATGTGCTCAGTCTGGAATACAATCATCTTCATCAGCAGAAGAAGATAGAATAAAAGATGATGATATAAGTATAAAGCAGTCGAGGAAATGCGATACGATATCAAAAATCGAAACAAATAGTCGATTTTATCTAGGTATTCCTGAAAGTGAATATTATTTAATAAAAACAACATTGAACTATGTATATATTCGACTTATAGATTTATTTATTGTATTAAAAAAAATTAGATTGAATGATTCCTTTATACGGTTGGGAATAGATTTTGGAATCATACAACAATAATAATATCATTCCATAAAGCATTGCCTCTGATTGCATTAAAATTTAGAGAACTAATTTATTGGCCTCCAAGAGATTTAATTAAAAAACATTTACCTGTGCCATTCCGTATGCGATACAGCAATGTACAATCAATAATTGATTGCTACGAAGTAGAAATCCAAACCCCTACAAATGCAGTTCATCAAGCAGCAACATGGAGCCAATACAAGAAGTGTAACACCATAAAATATTTGATATCCTGTACTCCCAATGGTTTAATAAATTATATTTCTCATGGTTACTGTGGTCGTAGTACAGACCGAGAAATTTTAGAAGATTGTGGATATTTAACTTCACTTCCAGATAACTGTTGTGTAATGGCTGACAGAGGATTTAAGAATGTGGAGGGCTTATTGGCTAAGAAAAAATGTTTTTTAGTTCGACCACCGTCTGTTAAAGCAGGTGAACAATGTACAAGGGCAGAAGTTCTGGAATGCAAAAGAATAGCAGTCTTAAGAATACATGTCGAACGAGTCATTAGAAGAATAAGGGAATTTTCAATATTAGAACCACATGCATGTATAAATACAAAATTATTAAATAATTTAGATAATATTGTATACACTGTATGTGGTATAATAAATATGCAAGGGCCGCTTATTTTATAAATAAAAATAAGATATATTTCTGAAGCTGTGAAATTTACTTGAATGTGTTTTTTTTTCGATAAAAGCTTCGAACGTTGTTGTAAGTATTTATTGTTGATGTTTACTTTTAGACGTTTCAGCACATGGTTATGGTTATTTTCAAGGCAATAGAAGTTACGTTACATAGAATTAAATAAAATAATTTGTTACAATATTAAAAAATATATATTACACTTATGTCATTTATTTATAATAAAACAAATTACATATACACATGTATTTTTTTTATTGTTTCACATTCCTATAAGCATTTACAATTTCACTAATTTTGTAAATATGGCTTTTTTCCAAAATATTTCTGCAGATAGCATTAATTTGTTACAATAGTCATTGTCTATATTTACTTCTATAATATTTACTGATTTGTTAGTTTCGAATGTTGGTGATGCTACAGCAAATAAACCTTTTTTTCGATTTGCCAAAAACATTTGCATTTGTATTTGAGCAAAATATTTCTCACTTATTTTACCATCGTCATGTATATAATTAGAAACAGTTTTTAATTTTGATGGAGATTTAATCTCAATACAATAATCATCTGTAAGTCCGTCAGGAGAGGCACCAAAAATAGGGAATTGCTTATTAATTATTAATGCGCTGTGGTATATTTTTAATTTATATTTATTTTTTATAACATCCAGTACTTGACTTTCCAAAATTAAACCCCGTTCCATAGCTACCGTCTGATGAAATTTTACAGCTCCAAAAATAGATTCTGCGAGAGTACCATCAATAGTTCTGCATCTTGAAGCCTCATAAACTTTGGAAGCTGTAATACGGGCATAACTTACTTCATACCATTTATTCGTTCTGGATTGTGCTTGGGTAATGATTGATGTTGTTGAACAATCTTTATCAGTGATATTATTTTTGCAAAAAGTTATGAAATCATCTGCATTAATTGCCTGAACTTGTGCATTTAGAGATATTTTATAATTTATAAATAAATGATGTATAGAACATTTTAAAATTGAATCATCGTCAGTAAAGTATACTTGCAATGAACTTTTGCTCCCTGTTTTTCCATCTTTAATAACAGCTTTTAAAAATTCACCATTGTTTAATGGAATATAATCGCAAGTTGTTTGTTTACACATTTCACTCAATTTCATGCATTTTATTGTTTTCCCAATTTTTGATAGTTTAGAACTTTTCCAGTAACATTCAGTTGGTGTTACCGAAGGCTGGTCACTCTTTCTAAGAAGCCAAAATAATAATGCTACGCCATGCTTACAGCCTCCTGCAAATATTGCAAGTAAATATATATATATATATATATATATATATATATATATATATATATATATATATATATATATATATATATATATATATACATTATATAAAGGTAGGTATTTTATATATATTACCAGCAACAAAGTCATGACAATTGCAGCTGATTATCGTTTCATTTTTTTCGTCCACTTTCACTGTAACGTTATATCCTTGCTCGCGGACTTTGTGTTCTGGGGTTACTTTGCCTTTAACAATACAAATATCACCATCTTGCTTTAGTTGCACATATCTGATCTACAAATTTATATTTAATATTATTAAAATACAGAGTAGTTTAAAAGTAAAACTAACCTTTGCGTTTTCACATTTTTCATTTTGGCGCTAACGAAATCAGAATTACTTCTATAGAAAGCATCGATCATAAAATAATCCACAACTGGTAAATTACCAGAATCTGCTTTGATAAAATTTGTATCCATTTTCAGAATATGTACCGAAATAAATAAAGTTTAATCGTATAATGTACACAAACACAATTACGTGACATCTTTCACCAGAAGCCAGCTGTCAATTTCGCCACTCCATGACCTACCACAATACATCTGTCTCAGTCTAACTGTCTTCTTCTACCATTCTACCCTACCGACGTCACAGATCCCTTCTCCAAAACATTAAATTGCTAATAACAATATTATTACAAACTAATGCTTAATTTTTATTATTATAATGAGAAACTATAGTGGTTAGTTTTTATATATTATGACATATATTGAAATTCAATTATGGTCACATACCACATTGTGCCATCACATTTAAAAGTAAAATGACGTTATAGTGGGATTAATTTCATAAATAATTATTAAAATTACGTGCTAGTAGTGAAAAAAATAGTATATATACCACGGTTATGAAGAGCATTATTGCCTTCGCGAATTGTAATCCCTCGGTTCCCTCGGGATTATAATCTTTTCGCTCAGTTAATAATCATACTCTTCACAACCTTGGTGTATCTATAATACTAAAAGGTCAAGCCCCCCAAAATTCATCACGACGATCGGGAAATTTTTAGACAAAGCTACAACTGAAACGGTTTCAGCGATTTGGATGGAATTTGCTTTAAATAGTAGAGAATAAATCAACTTAGGGCCTTTGATATGTCTCTTATTTTTACTGTGCATAGTTTTTGTGGAAAAAATTATTAACTGGTCAAAATTCTTACATTAAAACAATAGATCAAAGTTCTCTGTACTGATGTCAAATGTACAAAATCAGAGAATACAGGCTAATTATTTGAATTGAGTATGCGTGAAAATTTTTAAGAAGACAGTCTAAAAAGTTATGTGTCATTTTGAATCCATTTTAAATACATTAAATTTATTGTATTTGATTATTTTAAATAAAAATTATTTATTTTTGTACCTCTCTGCTTATTATTATTTATTATTATTATTTATTATTATTATTATTATTATTATTATTATTATTATTATCATCAGATATAATTTTTTATGTTCTTTTATTATTATTATTATTATTATTATTATTATTATTTTAATAAATATTTACCTATATCTGACTTCATTCATTTCATATTAATTACGTATTTCATAACAAAATTACATTGTTTTAACAATAAAATTAATTTATTATTATTTTTTATCTCTATTTAGTATATTACGTAGTTTTAAACAATATTATACAATTTTGTATGAATAAAATTTAAACTGTTCCACACATTTTGGAATATATCGCCAATATGACTTATTATACATCAAAACGGACTGCTTTTTACCTATCTATGACTTGAAACGATTATCATATTTTTTAAATCACGCATTTGTGACTTAAAAAGCCGTTTTACATCTATAATACTAAACGATCAGATTCACTATCTATATTTATATATTTGAATTCATCACGACGATCGCCAAACTTTAGACAAGGCTACAGCTTAAACGGTGCGACCGATTTTCATGAAATTTGTATCAAATTGTAGGAAATGATTGGCTTCAGGGCCCTTCTAATGGGACGAATTTCTGTAGGATGCATAGTTTTCGAGTAAAAAATTATTAAAGATTGAAAATTGGGACAGAAACAATATTTTTCACAGTAACGATCACAGTTTTCCTTGAAAATTTAAGACGAAGAACGCCATGTTTGTCATGTCATTTTGAACCTTTAAATGGAAATATTTATGAAATGGAGACAATTTGAAAGAAGTTTAATTCATAATTATAAATTTTGAGAATGGGCAATTATATCCGCACAGGTAAAAAAGGCCTAAACCATTTTAATTAAAAATAATAAAATTTGACGGTTCATAATTTACTTGGACAGTGTTACCAAATGTGTCATAAGTAACTAGGTAAAAAACAAATATTTCTAACTAAACAATATTTTTCACAGTAACGATCACAGTTTTCCTTGAAAATTTAAGACGATAAACGCTGTTATGTCAATGTCAGTGATGACAAATTATCAGTTTTCTTCCTTTTAAATGCAATAAAATGTTTAAATAATATGTAATAATTAAAGAAAGGATGATGAATTTAAAAAGGTTGGTATATGTAATGATTTTAAGCCATGTTTATTATTATGTTACATATTTTATTTTGTAAATAGAATTTTGGAAAATGTATAAGGAAACACGTCGAAAAGGATCAGAAATGATATGTTAATGACAAATTATGCATGTATCAATTACTATAACCGATGATATAAAAACAAGTCAATTAAGATGGTACGATCACGTACAGCAAATGAGTAATGGCAAAACACATACCACAATAAACTCCTAGCGGCAAAAAGAAAAGAGGGAGACCTAGAAGGAAATGCGTTGCAGGAATCCAAGAAGAAATAAGAGAGAATGAAGATCTATGGCAAGACCAGTGGAGAATTCGCATCGGAAGACATAGTACAACGTTATAAACCGATTGTATATATAGGTATATGTGATGATTTTAAGACGTGTACAGGAAAATCATAGTCTGGAACAAGACAATTCAATAATTTTAGATAGTATGTTTTAATCTGTTCTTTTTTTGTAATTCATTTTCTTACATTACGTTTAAAATTATTTCAGATTATACATAATTCGATATCTATTTTAAAACGGTATAGAATTTAGTCTGTATTTTATTTTCTTATATTACGTTAAAATTATCTATATTAAAATTCTTTTATTCCCAATTATTGTATCGTACTAATAAAAAATATTTTAAATTACATAATCATACAGCATGAGCCAGAAAAGTAATCTTTAATACCTATCATTTTTAACAATCCAAACTTTATTGATATATTTTCAAATTCGTTGTAAAAGTTCAGATCTAATGTAATGTAAGTACTTACTTTTCTGCAGTTTGTAACTAACTGTTTACTCTAGAATTAAAATATCACATCTTTTAGTTTTGTTTGATTTATTTTTATCTTTAAATTTAGTATTGTGTACTCATATACATGTTACTAATACAGGGTCCGCATTTTAAAAGTTCCCGCCTGAAAATTCATGATTAGGCAATCCATGATACATTTCATAAGTGACTTGGCTTTTAAAATTTTGTTTTGCTCTTATACCTACTGTGATTATTCGATTTAGGGCCAGTTTTATAAAGAAATTTAATCTTCACTTAAAATTTAGTTGTCAAGTAAATTTAATGAAATGAACAAATTCGAATCAGTTTCCATGTTCTTATGACCTTTAAATCATTGCTGTCAAAAAATCGTGTTGCATTTTTTCTTTTCATTAAATTTAGTATGGAAGTAAATTTTAAGTGAAGATTCAATTTCTTTATAAAACCGGTCCTTAAAGTACTAATATTCACCAAGTGGCTTATAAAATATATTTGGTTTTGCTTACTCTTAAAATTTCAGGCGGTAACATATAAAATGGGCACCTTGTATTATGTTTATATTTATCCTGTAATTTCTTCCTGTTTGCTCGCATAAAATGCGCAGCATTTGTTCATTTCATTATATGTTTTCATCAGTTCCTACCACGGTGTAGTATCTATAGGTGAGAGTACGAGATGCGTTGACATAACTAGCTGGTACAAAAGAAGCTAACGCGACCCGTTACCATTTGACAGGCGTTTGGCAGTTGGTGTGCCGCAGTGTGTCGGTTGCGGTCAAAATAAGTTCGCGTTTAAATAGAAAATGTTGTGCTATAGGATGCACAACATGGTATGGATCAAATAAAGAGATATAGACCCGAATTTTCACCTCTTGAAGTAACGTTACTTCGGAAGTAGCGCTATTTCGATTTTTTATTTATATAATTTTATGAGTAGATAAGAATAGGTTTCATATTTTTGTAAATGAAACCTATGACATTAGAAATAAATGCTTTTTACAATTTAATTTATTTTTATATCTCTCATTTTAATGTTAAAGTTGACATTTGACAGTTGAAGTAGCGATTTTTCGGAAGTAGCGCTACTTTAAGATGTAAGAATACGGACCATAGTCTTTTTAAGGTGCCAAAATGTGCGATTTTGTAGCAGCCAGCCATGATATAACCATAGAAACAGGTACTACGATTTAGAAAATTCTGATTGAAAGATGTCAGTGTCAAGTACATGACATTATGTTTATTTTATAATTTTACTGAAATTATAGAAGCCTGTTGTATGGAATTTGTATAAAATACATACATAGAACTGACAAAAGATAAAAGGTAATGTATTGAAAATATAAAATATTGTGCGATATATAGGAATAATTTACTATTTCAAATATTTTTGTAAAAACCGGGTCGCAAAAAACCTGACATCTAGCGGCATAATGTATGAACTAACCCGGTTATTTAACCATTCTTTGTAATACATTATACATCGTGCACTCAGCTATAGATACTACACTTCCGAAATATTATTGACAATTTTATGCAAAAAAGAATAGCCGATCGAGCTGTCGTATTTTTGACAATTCTCTATGACAGTCCATGAGAAAACATTTCTTGTTTTTCGTATAAATTTGTCAGAAATACAGGCTGTTTCATGTAACTATGTAAGGCTTCGGAGTAATGAATTCTAGACACCAACATGAAAAAAATCCCAATAAACATTGGTGCTAGAACGCTTCATAACAGAGATACCGAGGATTTATCTTACATGAAGCATAATACTGAAATAGCAGAAAATAGTTGGCTGATGGAATTTGTTTAATTCATTTAAAATTTAAATGAGATTTAATTAATTAAAAATTCCACTTATTTCAATCCGATAATTATTTAATTATTACACCTGTTATTTAATATTTCTAATACAAAAAAGTATTGCCAAGCCTTCTGTATTTAATGAAAATGTAATATTTTAGTAATTTACCGTAGTATTTTTAAATAATACTGATTTATTTATTGAATGTAATGCCTTTCATTTTAAACACTTGCTCTGGGATTCTTTTTATAAATAATTATTTATGACCCAATACAAAAATAAATAAAAATAACCTGTTTCCTGTTTTTTTTTTTTTATTTTAATAAAATCCTGGGTACCTATCTCTGTTAGAAAGCGTTATAGCATCAATGTTTATTGGGATTTTTCCCCCTTTTGGTATCAGAATTCATACTCCAAAGCCTTGCACTCTTATATGAAACACCTGTATATCCTGTTTGGTATTAAATGAAAAGTTTTCTGCATGGCTAAACTATAGAACTTTCAAAATTTAAACTATTATAAAACACTATCGGCGGAGCCCTAGGGTAAACTCGGCGAAGCCGAGCTTAGGCTAGTAATATACTATTGTTTCATATATATCTAAACATTACTCATAAATTTATTAACGAATATTATTAGTGAATCCATATCTATGACAACCAAAAATTTATTATTATACTGTATTAAGATTTTGACAAAATTTTGACATACTTCATTGAATTACAATCTTTTGTGGTATTTTGATTGATTAAAAAATGTCGAAAAGCAGTTGGTAAAAGAGACGAAAAGATAGTAAAAGTACAAAACTTTTTAATAAAAATATTAGAATTAAAAGATCAATTATCTGGACAAGTTTGGAAGTACACTTCTTCAACATTCATACTTTACATTACAAAGCGTACCTACTATTTCTTAAGACTCTTGTATCGTTCACACTTCCAAGCCAATTTGCGCAAACATAATAAAAACTTAATTTTGGACGACATACGAGCATTATATTAATTGAATGATTACCATGACGATCTACAAAGGCTCGTTCATAGTCTTTTGGAGCATCAATTTTTATAAGGGTGCCGACAACTGCCCCGCAAACCAATGGCATCCCAGCTAACACACTGAAATCTCTAATAACTTTACCAACATCGTCCGGCCAAAGTACAGTATCTTTTAATAAAGTGTCGTTGATAACACAGACGTACAAACTGTTTCTTTTTTAGATACACCCATAGGTGCCGACTTTGAAAAAATTTGTCGGGTGCACTCATCGAACAAAAATTGAGATTATAAATACCGTGAGTTTTTTTTAACATTGGACATGGGCGTATGTCATTATCATAGTTACACTTAAAATGATTGACAGCAATGTATTATCGCGTTTTACTTAAACTGGACATAGGTAGTTATCAAAGTCATCAAACTGTCATATTCCAAAATGATGTATGAAGAAAACATACAAATCATACATTGTATAAGTCCAATATGAGTTTAAGGCAAGTTTCCGATTTTTACTTCCTTGTACGAAGTAAAGGAAGTATTGTAATCGCGAAAAATTTCGGTTAAAATATCCATTTTGACCATCCCTGAATCCATTTTGACTAATTTCGTCGTGACGTCTGTACGTTCGTACGTGCGTATGTATCTCGCATAACTCAAAAACGGTAAGCCGTAGAAAGTTGAAATTTTGTATTTAGGACTTTTATAACATCTAGTTGTGCACCTCCCTTTTTGGTCATTACATAATTTCCAGAAATGGTACTTTAATTGAAGCCTATGATAGATTATAATGAAAAACTATATTAAAATATAATCCAAAACTTTTCAAATTTAGTATATAATACTTTTATATCAATTGGAATAACATAGTAGATTTTGGTTAAAACAGGCTAACCGGAAGTGATATATTACCTGAAGTTGTTAAAAGTTTTTCTTGAATAAAATGGTTTCATTTTGATTTTAGAAATAAATGCTTCAAATAAGAGTTTTAGAGAATTAAATTCTGCGTCTAGCACATCAAGTATTATTAAATTAGCCCTTTGTATAAGCGAGATATGTAAATTTAAAACATATACTTTTTGGTTTTTGTAATGAAGCTTGCTATGGATTAGGACAAAAAATAACAAAAAAATAAAAATAGATGTTAATGTCAAATTACGTCAAACACGTGCAATTTTATAATTGAGTCTATACTTCATATTAGTCTTGCGTACAAGGAAGTCGTGTGTTGTCCACATCAGATTTTTTTTATACTTTTAATAAGCGACTCACGCCAGCAACTATTATGGAGTTATCAAAGTCGTCAAACTGTCATGTATCAATTCCAGAAATTCCTTTTATTTACTTATTTATTTTATAAAGGGTATTTTTCATTTAACTGTATAATCTAATATTTCTTGTTATTAATTACCTTACTTGTTCTAATTTTCTTTTAATTCTGTCCATTGATGCATCTTGTAGCCCTATAAGTATTATAGATTTTGACCTGGGTCGCTTATTAAAAGTAGCAGCAAATAAATCGGAAACTTGCCTTAGACTCATATTGCAATTATACAATGTTATGATTTATACTTTTTCTTAATACATCATTTTGGAAGATAACAGTTTGATGACTTTGACAACTCCCTATGTCCAGTTTAAAAAAACGCGGTAATAATTGTTGTGGAAACATATTTATTTAAATATAGTTAAATATTTATAGTTGGCTTATAATATTATTTTGTTAAACAGATTTTTAGAGAACTAGTTTTTTGATTGACGTGTGTGACATTTTTCTGTAATACCTAAAAGGATATTAAAAGCATTTAAACATAGAGTTTATTCTATTCTTCTTGTATACTATAAGAAATCTAACAGGTTATGGGCCCAGTGCGACAATAACAAAGAATAGTATAGCAAGAAGTTAAGAGGAAGTCATTGCAAATTTTTCATCAAGATTATAACTTTTCCTTTTTTTATAATGGATCTATCAAAGCACATTAAACCTCTAAGTGGAGAATCAGACTGGCCAATATGGAAAAGGAAAATGAGAGATCTAATAGATTATCATGAAGGGGCACTAGACGTAATTGATAAGAAATTAGTAAAACCAGAAGCCTTAAGAAAAGAGGCTGCGGAAGCAGAAATTAAAGCACACAAAGAGAAATCCGATCTTTATCGTAAAGCAAATAGTTATGCCAAGTCCATGATAACGAGTTCTATAACTGATACAGTCTATCAGAAAATAATGGATAAGGAGACAGCTAGTGACGCATGGGATGCGTTAAAGCAACATTTTGAGGCAGTATCTGGAGATCAATTATTTAGGATCTGTACAGAATTTTTTGCTTTTAGCTGGATACCTGGTGAAGATGTGTCAACGCACATAGCAAAACTAAGAAGTCTGTGGAATGAGTTAAATAACGGGCTTAAGGCTAAAAAAGTCAATACCTTGCCAGATCTTATATTAGTTTGCAAAACTTTACATATTTTGCCAAGTGAATTTGAAAATTTTAAGTCTAGTTGGATGTTACTGACAAAAGATGAAAACAGAACATTTGATGAATTAACAAATCAACTATGCACATTTGAAAGAAATTTCACAAAGGTAAATAGTGACAAAATGGTACAAGAAGCATTGATGGCAAATGTAAATAAGCAAAAACAAGATGGCAAAGGTAAGTTCGTTAGGTACAGATCGAAGAACGATATCTGCAATTATTGCAAACAAAAGGGGCACTGGATTAGGTTTTGCAAGAAATGGATTTCTGATGGAAGACCTAAGAAAAATCAGGCAACTAGAGACACTCAGGGCAATTCTGCTGCAGCTAGCGCCGTACTCATGTTCAATTCTGAAGAGACTTTTACTGTTGAAACGAATTCGAAGACGTGGTGGATTGATAATGGAGCAACAAAGCATGTAACAAATTGTTCAGATTATTTTGAAGATTTTGAAAAGTTTGACAGGCCTTGTAGCATTAAGGCAGCTGGGAACGAATCTTTGTTGGCATTGGGAAAGGGCACGATTTAAATGTCATCGACAGTTAGCAGTCAAAAAATAATGTTGACGGATGTCTGGTATGTTCCACAATTAACTAGAAATTTATTCTCAGTATTAGCTGCTCAGGATAAGAATCTAAACAGCGAGTTTAAGTCTTCGGCAACAGAATGCTGGTTAAAAATTAATGGTAAAGTATTTCTGTATGGAACACGAGAATTATATGGAACTTTATACATACAAGGCAGCTATTGAACCAATTATACCTCGACATGCGGTAGAAATAAATACTACAGATGATACTTCATTATTACAGTTGTACCATGAAAGATGGGGACATCAGGATAAACGCCATATCAAGGAGATGCTAGAAAAAGAGTTAGGTATTATTGTTCCTTTAGAAAAGGATCTTTGTGAGCCATGTGTCTATGGTAAATCACATTGATTGTCATTTGGACATAGAGAAAAAGCATCCAAACCTGGTGAATTAATGTCAGCTGATGTTTGTGGTCCGTTTGACGAATCTTTCCTAAAGAAAAGATATCTCGTCGTATTTAAGGACAGTTACACAAAATTCCGTTATTGCTACATCATTAAAGAAAAGTCAGAAGTCAAGGACGCACTAGTCCATGTTCTTCAACATTCCAAGACGCTTGGAAATACGATTAAGGAAATACTCAGCGACAATGGTGGGGAATTTAATAATAAGGACGTTCAGGAGATTCTACGTGCAGCAGGTATCACGCAGAGATTGACAGCACCTTACACGCCACAACAAAATGGTGGTAGCGAACGAGAGATGCGCACCATAGTTGAGATGGCACGAACATTTAAGCACTCAAACAAGGAAGCTAATTTTCCATCAGCTATGTGGGCAGAGATGGTCGGTTCGGCAGTATATATTTTAAACCGGACTGGAAAATCTTCTGTGGAAGGCTGTAGTCCCTTTGAGTTGTGGACTGGTAAGAAACCCAGAATAAAACATTTACGAATTATAGGATCTACATGTTATGCCCACATTCCCGTTCAGAGGAGAAAGAAAATGGACAAAAAAGCTGTCAAGGGATTTCTTGTAGGATACGATGGTGACGAACGTTACAGAATCTGGATCAAAGAAGAAAATAAAGTGATCCTCTGCAGAGATGTAACCTTTCAAGAAAAGTCTAGCAAGTGTGAAGAGCACGTCGAATTACCATTACGAGATATCGAATATAAAGATCAGGGAAAGCAATCGGTGCAAGAAGATGAAAAAGACGAGTCGGAGTTTAGAGAAGAAAGTGAAACTGAAGATGCTCATCGTCAACTCAGAGAACGCTCTAATTTAAGGAAACCTTTACGTTACGATGACTACATTATGATCACTGAAGAAATCATTAATGGGACAAAAACTCCAGAATCATATGAAGAGGCGCTTAACAGCAAGGACAAGGATAATTGGATACAGGCCATGAACAGTGAAATAAAATCACTAGAAGAGAACCAGACATGGGAGTTAGCGAATCTCCCGGATGGAGCTAAGGCTATTCCATCTAAGTGGGTTTTTCGAATAAAAACTAATCAAGATGGCACCATTGACAAGTATAAAGCCAGACTTGTCATTAAGGGATTCAAGCAACGTTTTGGAATAGACTACAATCAAACATTTAGTCCGGTTGCTAAGTTAAGCACAATTCGTTCGGTGCTTAGTATTGCTGCAAGTGAGAAGATGCACTTAACACAGCACTACTGCATTTCTGTACGCAGAATTAGAAGAGACAATATACATGCAGCAGCCGAAAGGATACGAAGATAACACTAATCGAGTTTGCAGGCTCAAACGGAGAAAAGGTAATGGAAGGAGAGTTGGATGTTCAACAGATTCCAACGGAGTATCAAGTAGCAGACATCATGACGAAGTCATTAGCAAAACCTCGTTTACAACTATTGTGTGGTAAAATGGGACTTTTAAATTAAAACAAATGTTACCATTAACAGATGATATACAATTCTTTTAAATTTGTGTTATGATAAAATTTGTTCTTTTGAGATATTTGATTTAACTTTATTTAAATAAGGGAAAGTGTTGTGGAAACATATTTATTTAAATATAGTTAAATATTTATAGTTGGCTTATAATATTATTTTGTTAAACAGATTTTTAGAGAACTAGTTTTTTGATTGACGTGTGTGACATTTTTCTGTAATACCTAAAAGGATATTAAAAGCATTTAAACATAGAGTTTATTCTATTCTTCTTGTATACTATAAGAAATCTAACAATAATTACATTGCTGTTAATCATTTTAAAGGTAAGTGTGGTAAGGACATGTCCACTGATAAAAAAAACCTCAGTATACAGGATACATAGGACTTTAAAAAATCGAATTTTTGTTTCACTTCCATTGTTATTTTTGAAGTGATTTTCGACATTTTCATATCTAATTTTTGCCGTTACAAATCAAAGCAAGCAAAATTAATTTTCCTTATATATTAAGATGCAGAATTGTATGGTCTACAACCGTTATTTGTAGCTTTTTTCACCTAAAATAATTAGTGCAGGACCTATGTGTTCGGCTATGCCACTCACCACCCTATTATCATACCTATACCTACTTGTCAGTGACGTAACTACCGCCCCCGCTGACCCAGCGACGCGGGGGGTTGCGTCCATCCGGAGGGCGCCGGCGCAGCCACAGTAAACGTATAATAGAGTAACAAAATTTTTGTGTCTGCGCCTTTCTTACTTAAAATATAAGCGGCTTGTAAAAATTTTCAGCGGAAGATCATGATCTTCATACATATGCACGCCACTGATTCAAGCAGTACTAACCAGTATCGAAGTAGTTGTAGTGGCACGTGGCACATTTAAAAATAGTGCATATTCACAGCGTATGGGCGCCCTTACCATTCAATATAATACATTATATTGTATTGTTATTTACATTAGTAATTTATATTTTGTTATGTTTCTAAGGAAGTTACTTCTGTTATTAAAAGTGTCCTTTTAATTTCTATGACAAATTTTAGTGCATTTTCTATATTATGCTGCAAATTTTGTTGCATATAGTTACAGTAAATTTTGTTATGTATTATTTACGATTTTACTGTTATATAGAAATAGAAAAGTAAATAATGAATAGACATTGCATATTTATTTATATTAAAAGCACCTAAGTATGATGGGCGCAAACAAGGCCGAATCCAAGGGGGAGGGGGATTTGGGGGTTCAAACTCCCTCCGAAATGTAAAATAAAATACAAAAAAGTGGTCTAACCAAGATGCTAGCATAGCTCGGAAACTCGCGTCCCACCACCGCTGGTGGTTCCTTTTTATTTTTGTCATGGAAGCAGTGGCGGCCTTAAGGGGTGGCGAGCAGGGCAATCGCCGGGGCCTCGCGCAACAACCCGAGTAGAAAAAAGTTAATATTTAAAACTTGTTTCTGTACATGAAAGGGGAAAAACATGCATTTGTACATACCTTGAAAAAATGTAACTTTCAATTTTAAGGCATTTGACCTTTTTCTATATATATATATATATATATATATATATATATATATATATATATATATATATATATATATGTAACCAGAACCCCCCCATGAAATCCTGGTTACGGCCCTGGGCGCAAACCTAAGTCCCGCGGGGGCGCGCAATTCTATGTAGTTACGCCACTGCTACTTGTATAGTACAATCCATTGTTTAAAAGTTGGTTACAAAATTAAATGCCATATTTTTAAGTGAAAAGCTCCTAATCAATTAGTAACGAATAAAAATTCAGATGAACAACAATAATATAAATATGATGTACATGTTTTATTGTCAGGTGCAAATCTATACTTTTGCACCCGACAAATTATTTTGTACAATGTTATTGCATACCACTCCCTAGCCAATGTAATGTAATTAAAAGCTGTTCTTTGGGAGATAATGCATGGTTCCCCTTTGTCTTATGTTCTAGTATATTATTTGTTTTGTCCAAAACATACCCAAATTTTTCGAAATTAAGCCTAAATCTTTCGTTAAATTCATATGTGTTTTTCAAATTTTGATAAGTCTTTGCCGAAATATTCTGGGTCTTTTTACTATAATTTCTTCTTCGTCACTTGTGTCTAAATCAAACATTTTTGTTTGTATCTCTAATCTCCACTACAATTAAACAAAATATTGAATAATTTATTGTTTTATTACTGTCAAGACACCAATATTATTATTTTGCTTCTATTTTATGAAACAAATTCCGTTTTTTACTAATAAAATTAGTTAATATTTTGAGGTCCTACACTAATAACTAATATTATAAGTTAATGTTTTTATGAAACATTACATAATAATATTAACTAATATTATTAGACATTCACTAATTTTATTAGTCTAATAATTTTTATGAAACAGGCCCCAGGTGTATTTCGACAATCTGTTTTGAAAAGAACATTATGTATTACATTAATTACTGAAGTATACTAGGAGGTTATAAATTACACTTTTTGCTTATAGTAAAACAAAATATAACTTTCTTTATCTCACTTATATGTTAATGTTACTATTTTTACTTATAATATTGTTTAAATGAATAACATGTAATATATAATATAAAAACAGTAACTTACCGTATACAGCTATGTGCCATACAATGTAAACAATACCCCACGTTACGGTTCGAAATTTAGCCGCTAGATAGCGAGCGCCTGGCAAGCATCGCGAATAGGTACGTTAGAAGTCTACATACTTATGTACGAAATATTATTCATTGAAATTTTGTAAATATCAGTATTTTTATAAGTATATATGTTTTTGAGGCCTCTCTAAACCCGAGGCCCCTGGCTTCCGCCATGTGCGACACCGCTTAAATCCGCCACTGCTATTTAAAATCTTTTGAATGCCAATAACTTCTTGTAGAATGTACGTCATCACATTGGAATATTGTTCTTATGTGATATGATGATTTGACTACATAATACTCACTGGTAATTAGTCAAAAATTCGTAGCTTTCTCTTTTGAAGTTGAACCTTGTCATCAATAATTGTATATGAATATAATAATATTCCTATTGCATAATTAAACTGGTTAACCCAATACATTACATCAAGGGCTGAATCATATCTTATTTTAAAATTGAATTTATTTGCTATGTTATTTAATATAATTGCTACTTTGTAATTTATTATTTCTAATAAACCGTACATGGTGATGAGGTGATGTGTCTGTTGCTAGTGACAGTGATTCTTCATTTTAAATTATAAATAAATACATGACCGATAATCATACTTCGGTATAGCTAATGATAATGAGATATAAATGACTTTTAAATAATTTAATCTGGTTCACGAAATATGTCTTTTCAAGGTTAAATGATATTCTATGAAATTTTTAGCTTTTCAAATAGTAATTACAATTATGTATTTCTTTCCTTACTGTTCAAATGGGTCTCTTTAAAATTTTGTATACGGACGTAGTATTTAGAGAATTGTTTAATCGAATGCCGCGTGTTACGACACGAGTGCCAACTTTCAAAAATTTCTTTGGGGCACAAGTTTTAATAATGACCAAAATCAAAACATAAAATTTACCACTAAGGCATTACAAAAAAAATCTGATGTGGCCAGCACATTACCTTTCGTCAGTTCTATGTATTTTGTACAAATTTCATACAGAAAGTTCCTCGCTAAAAAATCTATTTCTTGTACATTACCTTCCGGCAGTTGCATGTATTTTATGCAAATTCCATACAGAAAATTTATAGCTAAAGATCCTATATTTCCAGTAAAATTATAAGACAAACACACTATGTCAATTTAACTTGACACTGACATCTTTCAATCAGAATTTTTTTCATATAATAGCTGTTTCCATAGCTATGGCTACTTTATGAAATTTAAAACTGTTAAAATCTTCAAATGATGGTACTTCCAGTTGACCAATTGTAACCAAAATCTAATCAGCTCTTCATATAGATGTAATCAAGAAGGATACGAAAAAATTATAATTTTTGAAATTGTAGTATTAGAGTTATCGCAGACGAAATTTTTGTTACGCACACACACGCGCGCGCACGCGCGCACTCAAACGCACACACACACACACACACACACTCACACACACGCACACACACACACACACACACACACACACACACACACACACACACACACACACACACACACACACAGGGTGACTGAAGGTAAAAATACTGGAAAGGGATGAAGGGAAAATAAAAGCCTAATTTTCAAAATTATTTTAAATTTTATTATCTTTAATGTACAGGGGTAAATCTAAAAGCGGGACATAGGCGTTTAACATGGAAAATTACTTTTTCTTTGCGCAAAAATTATTGTATGCAAAAATACTTCTAATTAAAGTTATAGTGATATAAATTTTACATCTAAGTCATGTAAAATGATTACATACATGTAAGCGAATAAATTAATTACAACGTTACTGTTTTATGAGGATTTACTCTAGGTAGTAGATTTTAGTTTCAGTAAAACTAAAACAGTTTACCTTTTTGTGTTTTGTATTACTCATGCCCGATTGCAACGCTATCGCTTAAATTTTAAGTGTTCCTTAAATTGACAATATCGTAACTAAACGGAACGTTTAATGAAAAATAATGAATATTGCTGGCAGAATTTCGATTTGCATTTTTTTTGTTTAAGCCTAGCTTAAAATCTAAGTGTCAGCGATGTAATTGGGCATTGGTTTATTACTCTAATTTATTTCAAATATGAATTGACAGTTAAATACAACGAAATGTTTGTGATGCGACGCTTGCAGATAGAGGTGGGCGAGTGAGTAACTATTTGTTCACGATCACGCACGCTCACGGAACTAAAAATGTAATCACGACCAATCACGCACGACTTTTTATGTTTGATTCACGATCACTTTAAGGATGCTTAACACAGTCATAAGTTGTTATCAAATTTGTTAACAAATTGGTAATAAGTTAGGTAACAGATTGGTTTCATTGGAAACGAATGTTTATGGACAAATAGGTTGTTCTATTCCATCACAAATATCATTATAAATTTGGTAACAAATTTGTTAACAAAATTATGATCGTGTCAATCGGGCTTAAAGATTTGTATATCTTTAGTGAAATCGGAGCAACTGTGTATACAATTTTGGGTACAACAATAACACTACTTTTATGCAAAAAATACTGTCGATGACATATTTGGGATAATAATAATACCAAGAATGTAAAGTAAAAGATGGAAATTGACAATTTTTTAAATAAAAAATAGAAGAAAACTTATACTCACGCCCAATTAAATTTCAATCACGCCTGATCACACACGATAATTTTTTAGTGCCTCACGCTCACGTCCAATCACGACGCAAAATTTAAATTATATTCAGGATCACGCGGGTCACATCGTGACCCGATAAAATCACGGCCCGCGCCCACCTCTACTTGCAGACATCAATTGAAGTGCTTCGTGCAGCTGAGTGTCACGCAATTGTTTGCATTTGGTTTCTGTTGAGTACGTAGCACGCCATACAATCCTACAACGTTCAAATGCTATTCCGTTCAAATCTTACGCCGTTCAAATCCCACCTCATACAAAGTTACCCCCACCACTTTTCCCATAGCTTACAAACAGGCGATTCCCATCTCGTGCAAAAGACGGTAAAACGGCACGGGACGAACAAATAAACAAGGGTTTCAAACCAGATATTTCATAGGCATCTTGTCCATCTTGCGTTCTAAGTTTATCTACTGTACCACAGAGGGATCTATTGGGCGCATACTTTTTTAAATATTCTGTTTATTTATTTTATGTTTCATTAAATGAATATATTGTGAAGACGTCTTGATTTTATTTATTTAATCGTATCCATCAAATACATATAAACAATTATATAAAGAATAACAAATCGAAAGTGTAAAAAACCACTGATGTTGATGTTCCTCGGGCCGTGACCAGAGATATAGAGGTGGGGAGAATGATCTTGTAACCTGCGCGAGAATACAAGAATAGAAGGACGCCATTTTGCAGATATAGAGGCGGCAATTTTAAATGCAGAATTAACAAAATAATTATGAAATTAATTTATTTGCATTTTAACATACTTTTGGAGGAATACACAGACGGTAATTTTAAATTTAAAGTTTCAGAACAATATAATTAAGAAATAATGATGAAAAATTTAGTGATATTTTAGTGGTGAAATAATATTAATTTATTTATCTCCTTACTAATTTCCCTTGTATAACCTCTGTATATCTTTTTGAAAGATTAGAATACCTAATTCTAGTATAACAATAAATAATATCTTTTACTAAAATAAAACTATGATTTAGCTCTATCAGCGTATCTTTCAAAAAATAAAGAAATGAACAATCTATTAAAAAAATTGTTTACAACTCAATTTGGTATACCACTTACATGTAAAAATAAATTCCTTATGGCTTAAATCTTCTATTGTTAGAACATCCTGGCATTGAACACGACGACATATTAAAAAATTTAACATTTCAAACAACACAAGCAAATAAAATAATAATAAAAAGATAATGCTGACCACGTGTTTACAAAACAAGTCGACAGTTGTATCTGCAAAATGGCTACCTCCAGTTTGTACATCGAAAATTGGATGCGCAGTCGTCGAAGCGCTTTCTCCCCACCTTTATATCTCTGGCCGTGACGAGAACGCTTCTGCTTGGCCCATTTCATGGTAAATTTTAATTTTGACAGCTGTCAATTTCTTTTCCAATTTTTGTACATATTTTCGGGATCACAACGCAAATTATATGTATACCATAACACGCAAAATTTAATAAAAGATGGAATTCACTGGCAACAATTAAAATAATTGTTATATTAAACCAAAATTGTATAAGAAACTACACAAAAGACAAAAGTAGCCAATAACAAAATTAATACGATAACAGATATAAACGAATTTATAATTAATTTAGTGAACATACAATACAATCGAATAATAATAAATTAGTAATCTTTGAATTCATTTATTCGCGTAAAACAATTTTTAAGAAGATTTCTCAATAGTTTGGATTTAAATTAGCTAGATAGCAGCTGTAATTATAATAGTATTACTGTTGAGTTTATATCAAGGAAGACCAATTTATACGAAATAATACTTTATTTTTCTGATACATATAACATACATATATTTTTCAACAATACTATTTTACAAAACATTTTAGGCTAGTATGTTTTTCTTTAAACATATGAAACATATTAGTCTATGACAAAATGTTTGTTCACATATATCCAACAATTACATTCTATTAGAATGTATTATTTTGTCAATTTTATACCAATGTCCAATTTTCTTTAGATATTACATATCTCTCGCACATGAGTGTTTTGAGTTTTTGACAATTTTATTCATGTTAGGTATTGGTTGTCACATTGGCAAATCTTTCTCAACAGATGACTGACAGTGTATATTATTTATTTCATTTTTCAATAAGAACATATGTTCATTTAACAACGTAATAGTTTGATGTTCATTAAAATATTTTGATTTTTGTTTTATTTAAAAAATTCTGTATTTCAACAGTTGCATCAGATTTGTATCTTCTTCATTAAAACTGATAAAAAATTATGTCATTTTCTTTAACGTCGTCTTCGTCACCATTTGCTTCAGCCTTCTTATTAATATACCGCTGTCGGTTTGTAATCTTACTCATTAATTCACATTAATTACACAACAACTAACTAAAACTAATTATCAGGTTAAGGGGTAATTTTATTTGTTAGTTGCAATTTGTAATTTAATCTTAGATTATAATTATGAATTAATTTAAATGTTAATATGTATGTATAAATTATATGTTTTATATTTTATAGAAGGAATTTTGTAGTACATGCACTTTAAAAAATATGTAATAATCAGCGCGCGCTTTCTCAATAGTAGTTCTTCTAAGCGGTGTCAGAGGCGGTGTGTATTACATTTCGCACATTTTGTTTCGCATTTTTGTTTCTCACTTATAGGAATGTGGGATGTACTTAAATTAAATAATTAAATATATCATGGCTTAATACCCATTTCTGGGTGTACTAATCTGCTTCTATTCGCAGATTTCTATAATGACGATATATCTGTAATTTTAGTTGAAAATGTTTACTAAGCTTTACCTCACGGGCTCTCAAAGCAGCCGTGGAGAGTGTACTACAGGGGCCATTTTGTGCTACTTGAAAATTATTTCAAATTTAAAGCTTGGCGTCAGTCGGAATCGAACCTTGGCCCTTCGAAACACAACTAATCACCTATCGCTACATCTATACAACTTCATTTAAAATTATAAGTGAAATATCTTAATCAAATTTGTGAATTTAGATTTGAATACCATACACAAAACCACGATTATGAAAAATGGCTATTCCATTTCCCATAATATCGAGAAACAACCAAATGAAGAAATAATATACCATTCATTTAAAAAACAAAAATTGGAGGAATATCATCAGAGATACAAAATGTATTGACTAAATTAGTTGTACAATTATGTACATATAGGTCATCTTAAGGCGGATGATATTTTAATGAGAACAAATGTCTCTTTAAATTGTGAATTCATTCTTTACCCTACTGACATAGTAGAAGTTTCGCATGCTATTAAATCATTAAAAATTCTAGATGTCTAGATTTATACAATATGAAGAATAATTTTATAAAAAAAAAACTAGAATAATTTATTGCTGAACTAATTAATAAATGCTTTGCTGAGGGCGTGTACCCAAAAGCCTTTAAGAAAACAAAAGTAATCCCACTATTTAAAAAAGGAGCTTGTAATAAGGTGGAGAATTATAGACCCATATCTATTATAGCCACGATATCCAAAATTGTTGAAAGTATTGTAAAAATCGTTTAATTGAGTATTTTGATAAAAATGAATTACTTGATAATCAACAGTTTGGTTTTCGCAGTGGTCGCTCTACAATCCAGGCTGTACTAAATATTATGCGCGACATAATTGAGGGCCTTGAAAATCGTGATCACATAGCTTTAACACTTTGCGATCTGTCAAAAGCGTTCGACTGTGTTTCACACGAACTTCTTTTAATGACACTAGAGCATTATGGCATTAATGGTTTAGCATTAAATTTTTTCACCTCGTATTTACAAGATCGTGAACAATGTGTATTTATAAACGGTGTAGTATCAGATAATAAAAAGATAGAGCACGGAGTTCCACAAGGCTCTATTTTGGGTCCGCTGTTCTTTATTATTTATATAAATGATTTCAGCCATTTCGGCCATGCAATACTATTCTGTTTGCGGATGATACCACCCTCATTAGTAAAAATAAGAACTTTGAAACTCTGTTACAAAATAGTAACAACGATATGAACCGAGCTAAAGAATGGTTTGCCGCAAGACAAATTGCAAGCAAGGGAAACCTGTAAATATTCTAGGTTTTTATACTCGTATTGAACCATCTCTTAATGGTTCTTCTCATATTTTAGTTCTTAGTAAGAAACTATCCGGAATATTATTCTTACTTAGACTATTGAAACATACTGTAGATATGATTACTTTAAAAGTTAGCTATTTTTCTTTATTCCACTCATTAATATCTTACGGGACAATTCTGTGGGGGAACTCTCCAAATGCAATAAAAATCTTTCGGATGCAAAAAACAGCTAAACGAATCATGTTAGGCCTTAAATATAGAGACCATTGTAAACAAGGCTTTAAAGATTTAGGTATATTGACTCTACCGTCTATTTATATTCTAAACTCAGTACTTGAAGTACATAAATTAAGTTTAAATTTCACTAAAAATGGAGATTGCCACCGCTACAACAATAGATCTGCAAACTTATTGCGCAAACCTGCTTACAGGCTAAAGAAGTCTATTAAATGTTCATTAAATTTAGACCTGTATAATAAATTGCCTGAGAAAATAAAAAATATGAATCACAAAACTTTTAAAAACATAGTTAAAAATTTATATTTATTACGGTACCATTTCATTTTAGTCGAGATTTTCTTCTTACTCGTTTTAAAGGTAAATTAAAAAGGATTTGAGCAAATACGTCTATTTGTTTAAGGCCTCATATTATTATTATCGAGAGGTGGTTCATCTTTGTCCCTGTACTGCGACCTTTAAGGCCTCATGGTAATTCAATGATTGAATTACTTCACAGTTTATATTTAACTGCTATTTTCTATCTTCCAGTGTAATTTTTTAAGCTTCATTAATTTCCCAGCAATGTAATAATAGTCTGCTAATGTAAAGTGTACGTACAACAGGAGCCACCACCGGAATCGACTGGCAGATGCCACCATTTTATATAGTGTTGAGATGCAGAGGCCAGAGTATGAAATAGAATCAAGAGGCAGATGCCAGCGTATTAAATAAAATCGAGAGGTAGATGCCAGCATATTAAATAGAATCGAAAGACACATGGCAGTATATGACATAAAAGGCGATTTCGGGCGACATACCCGTTCACTTCTTCGGATTACTTACGGTTAGTTACGGTATGATATGATTAATGGTGGCGCCAAAAATCGTTGGTTCACTTGTTGACACCGTGCTTGGTGGTTATGTATATTCTGCGACATTTAAAACTGTCAAAAATAGTGTCTGACAATTAAAATGCATTAACGGAGAAAGATAGTTTTTTTTCATATTTGTCCAAAAAAGAGTCCACGAAAATAATGTCACCCTGTTTGACATAAGACCTCGACTCCGACTGTTTTGACATTTCAAAAAAATACATGAGGTGATTTCGGGCGACAACTGTTCACTTGCGGTTTGTTGCGTTCAGGTACGTTCACACATTCGGGCGCTAGGAACAACATACCCGGTATGCTTGGATCAGTGTTCACTGCTGAACGGGTTTGCGAGTCGGGTCAGCTCTCTGTTCACTATTTCTATCTCTTTTTATCATGTCTTTTTTTGAAATGTCAAAAGTAAAAACAGTCGGAGTCGTGGTCTTATGTCAAACAGGATGACATTATTTTCGTTGACTCTTTTTTTGGACAAATATGGAAAAAACTATCTTTCTCCGTTAATGCATTTTAATTGTCAGACACTATTTTTAACAGTTTTAAATGTCGCAGAATATATATAACACCCAAGCACGGTGTCAACAAGTGAACCAACGATTTTTGGCGCCACCATTAACCATATCATACCGTAACTAACTGTAAGTAATCCGAAGAAGTGAACGGGTATGCGCTGGCTGTAAATCCCTTCCGTAACGTCCAAACCATCTGAAATATTTTTAAGTGTACGTGAACTACAGGATATAATTATATTTAATACGTACTGTCGCTGTCTGATGGTTTCTGAATAGTCAGTCATGGTGCGCGGAATTGCGGGTGTACCAAGTTTTCGGCTTCTATACATGGTAGATCTAATACTATTATAACCGTTTAAAAGGGCAGCTGCCTCAGGGTAACGCTGTTCTTCCTCGCGGAAAATGATTTCCATATCCGTGTTTTCGTTCTGGGCACTTCTTCTTAAAGCGGTTTTCAGGCGTAAAACCTGAACTTCACCTGCATCCGCATCATGATTATGAGGCACAGTTAACTCGGGAATTCCATCCCTTAAGACAAAACGAGCTGGGCAAGTTTCCCGATTTTTGCATACGAGGTAAATATTGCCCCCCTGGCGCCTGGTGCTACCGGTATATAGAAAATTGTCCAAAACAAATAACTGATTATTAGACCGATGGCCATCTAATCGTTCCATTATAAAAATAATTATATAAAAAGCAATACAACGAACAATGAAATAAAGAAACGTTAAATTATTAACGCAAAAGAAAAAAATAATAAAAATATACAATCAAAAAAGCAGGTACTGAAATACGTACAAAGAAGTAAACAGTAGGTAACACAAAATAAAAGGTACGAAAAATAAATGATAAACAAGTCTATAAAGACTTGAACATGGACGAAAATAAAACAAAATAGATAATGTTAAATTATGACGAAAATTAAAGTGGTAATGTACACAAATATTTTATGTATATAAATATACACAATAAAGAAACCACGAACGATATAATAAACTTCGGAAGAACACAACACAATTTTTTCGCTTAGAGCACACGACTGCAAAATAGCACCTCAACAACTCAACAAATATGGAGTGATTCTTGATAAATATGAACATAGGTGATTTCTTATTTTTATCAATATTATATTCTTTAGGAAGAAAATATATACTATTTTTGTAATAAATGTTTGAATAATTATAATACAAAATATAATATAAAAGTGATTTCTGAATAAATAATAAATCTATTTTATTTAGCAAAAATTTCAGTACGTAATAACTGTTATAAAATATTTTATATTTAGATCGTAATTGTAAGCTATGGCGCGCTAGTGACATCTGTTATAATATAATGTTATATATTTATAGTTGTTAGTTTACATGGGAAAAACAAAAATGCAATAAACAAATACAATTAATTTAATGTATATTATAATATGTACAATATAAACAAATACGTTTAATTTGATGTATATTTTTTACTAATTGATGTCATTCCACAATAATTTTGAAATTTAGCATTACTAGACCTTTTCAATTTAAAGAGATAGAAGATATGCGCAATGGGGATCTGCGCATAGTAAGAACAACTGCGATCTATGGCGTTTGTTTCTAAAAAAATTGGACCTAAAATGTAAGAATATCTCAGATAACTTTAAAAAATCTTATCGAAATAAGTTACAAAAGCTGCTTTTGTTGTTGCTAGTTGCTATGGTAATTTCAAGAAATTGATATTGAGATAAAGCCAAAAAAAGCAGAAGCATTCATAGCCGACCTACATATTTATTAAATTTTATTTAAATTTTCTGATCTATAATCCGTAGATTTATAAATTTTGTTATATTTAAATTGTTTAATTTATTGTAATACAAAGGCGGCTTTAATGGGATTATAACTGTCATGCTCGGGTTTATAAAAGCGAATTAAATTTTTATCCAGGATTATATGCAATAATGCAATAATACTCCAAGATTTTGTGTATATATATATTATATATATATATATATATATATATATATATATATATATATATATATATATATATATATATATATATATATATATATAATTTTGAAATTGGAGATTATATTTTATACAGGGTGTAAATAAAATAAGTGCATTAAATTTAACCAGTAATGTAACTCGACGAGAGCAACAATATTTCTTAATAACTTTTTTTTCTAAGTTTTTTAGATTTTGAGTTAAAATTCTTTAAAGATTTGCTGCATAGTTTCGTTACCCGCCCATGGAGAACAAATGGCTGGTGCCGTATGTCAAGTAGGATACAAACAGCTCAAAAGATTGTCTGTGTATCGTTGACACTTGTATGTCACAATAATTAATAAACGAATCAACGGGAATAACATTTATTATTAATTAATTCGTAATAGTACATACATACATACATACATACATACATACATACATACATACATACATACATACATACATACATACATACATACATACATACATACATACATACATACATACATACATACATACATACATACATACATACATACATACATACATACATACATACATACATACATACATACATACATACATACATATACATACATACATACATACATACATACATACATACATACATACATACATACATACATACATACATACATACATACATACATACATACA